>VWZI01020305.1:235610-274977 GCA_013396835.1 Psilopogon haemacephalus | reverse complement strand
TGGAGAGCAGCCCTGCAGAGAGGGACTTGGGGGTGCTGGTGGACGAGAAGCTCAACACGAGCCAGCAGTGTGCACTTTCAGCCCAGAAAGCTAACCAGATCCTGGGCTGCATCAGGAGAAATGTGGCCAGAAGGGCAAGGGAGGTGATTGTCCCCCTCTGCTCTGGTGAGACCCCACCTGGAGTACTGCATACAGTTCTGGAGCCACTATTACAAGAGAGATGTGGACAAGCTGGAGCATGTCCAGAGAAGGGCTACGAGGATGACCAGAGGGCTGCAGCATCTCTCCTATGAGGACAGACTGAAAGAGTTGGGGCTGTTCAGACTGGACAAAAGGAGGCTCCAAAGTGACCTTATTGTGGCCTTCCAGTATCTGAAGGGGGCCTACAAAAATGCTGGGGAGGGACTTTTTAGGCTATCAGGTAGTGACAGGACTAAGGGGAATGGAGCAAAGCTGGAGGTGGGAGGTTTAGATTGGATGTGAGGAGGAAGTTCTTCACCATGATAGTGGTGAGGCCCTGGAATGGGTTGCCCAGGGAGGGTGATTGGGGCCACATCCCTGGAGGTGTTTAAGGCCAGGCTGGATGAGGCTGTGGGCAGCCTAATCTAGGGTAGGGTGTCCCTGCCCATGGCAGGGGTGTTGGAACTAGATGATCTTTGTGGTCCCTTTCAACCCTGACTGATTCTATGATTCTATGATTCTAGATGACACAGCCATGGGACAAGACCCTTGGTTTGAGACTGAGGGGAAGAAGGTGCCTTTCCCTTTCCAGTAATGCTTTCAGACCACCTAAATGCAGCTCCTTACCAGTATGCTCCCATTCAGATGCACTGAACAGCTCATACAGGGCATTTTCACATCTGATACAGTTTGAGGTTTCTTCTCTGAAGGCACATGCCTGAAAGCTCCTAGAGAGGGACATTTTATGCTGAACTGGCCACTACTCTCTGACATTCATTACCATAGCTGTCCCTCCTGGCACTGGTTCTCATCTGTACTAATGTTCTTTTCAAAGAAGATGTTGGAATTCTTCATCAATACAGTGAAAACAAATTTTTAAAAAGTACCTTGAGGTATCTCCATAATTTACACTGCATTTATTTTTAAGTTTGCAATTGATAATAGCATCTGCCAGATTGTGTTCTCCTGAATATAGTTCGTCAGTAAGTCAGCAAACACATGAGCAGGACATATCCACATGACAAAATCCTTGTAGATTACAATACATGTTGTGTTCACTTTTCCTCAGCTTTTGTATTGAAATTTAGTTATCAGTATTCGTACATGGAGAAGGAATTTCAGGCAGAAAAAAAGAGAAATATCATCTAGATTAGTTCTTGTGCCAATTTTGGTTGGGACAGAATTTCTTTTCTTCACAGTAGCTAGTATGGAGATATGTTCTGGATTTATTCTTCAAGCAGTGTTGATAATTCAGGGATGTTTTAGTTACTGCTAAGTAGTTTTTACACAGAGTCAAGGCCTTTTCTGCTCCTCACACCAATTCATCTCTGAATAGGCTGTAGATGCACAAAAAGTTGGGAGGGGACAACTGACTCCAACTGACCAAAGGGATATTACATACCATATGACACCATACACAGCAATATAAAGTTGGAGGAAGAGGAAGAAAGAGGGAAACATTCAGAATGTTGGTGTTTGCCTTCTATTATGACCATTATGTGTGATGGAGTCTTGCTTTCCTGGAAATGGAAGCACATTTGCCTACCAATAGAAAATGCTAATCAGATGCCTTTTTCAGCTTTGCCTATGTGCATGGTTCCTGCCTTACTTATTAAACCCTCTTTTTCTCAATTCACAAATTTTCTTGCTTTAACTCTTCTGATTCTCTCCCCACCCCACCAGGGTGGAGGACTGAGTGAGTGGCTGTGTGGGGCTGAGCTCCCATTTGGGTTAAACCATGACAGTCCCTTAAGAGAACTTACTGTCAACATGAGTTGTCAGTGCCAAAACAAGTTGGCATAAGTTTGAGGAAGTATGAGAAAGTGTGTTCTCTTTTCCAGCTCATTGGCATTTTTAATTAGTGGGGAATACTTTTTAAAAAATTATTATTCTCTCCCTCTAATATCTTGGTGAAACATGACAAACACAGACATATAGAGAGATATATATAAATAATGAGCTAAGTAGAAAGAACTTTGATTCTCAGCAAAAGTTATGTATATCTGTTTTTCTTTAAAGACAAGATATGCTACAACATACCAAGAGTGATTTATGGATCATGGATATTACTCTCATGTCAGACTCTGACTCTTACTGTCTGTCTCTTGGGGTGTTCTGACAACACAAAAGCAATGAGATGCAGACTGTGTATTTCACAACTGCATTATGGGAATGTCAGTAAAACTGTGAAGTGGGATGACAAAACCATCCTGCACCATGGAAAGGAGTGTGACTGGGACAACCAGATCTGCTAAAAGATTAATTTCCTACTTGGATTGTCCTTGGGTGATCTGTTTGTATATGTCAACTCTGAACATCACCTAGTAGTGTCAGTACATCTTTAGCACTAGCTGAAAGGTGGATTGGTATTTTTGTGTGCTGCCGGGGTCTATTTCATTCGTACACGATACAGAAAACTGACTTGATTAAAAGGTATTCAATGACCACCTCCTTCTCCACCAGTCAGTGGCTGGATCTGAACAGTGGGAAAACTCTTCACTAAGTTCCCAGGTAGTCACAGATGATGGCCAACATCAACTAGCGAACAGCTGTGCTGACTGTGTCAACAGAGTGATATTCTCTAAAGAAACCTGGAGATCATTCACCAATGACATACATTCTGCTTCCCTTAAGAAAAGCTTCAAAACCAGTTCAGTCTGGTGTCAAAGGTTGTGATTGAAGTATACAGTAAGACTGAAGGACTTTCTAAATCCAAAGCTCATTTTGAAATCCTAACTGAGAGCTTACAACTCTGGCAGTGTTCTCATTCCATCAGCTGGTTCCTCAGGACTAAGCTAAGAGGGTGGTCAGGTAGTGAGACTGTGCTCCATGGTGAGCTGTTCTTCATTTCCTGCAGCCAGATCCAGGCAAGGGGAGACCTTTGCCTGAATTCAGTGTTTCACTTCAACCACAAAGGATACGTCTATGGCTCTCCTGACAGGCATTCACAGCAGTGTACTTCTCAAGTATGTCAATTCACAAGTATGGAAGAAACTGGAGACATAGTGCCTCCACTCTCTCTCATCCACAGTCCCTCCACACAGCACTGTTAGTTCATGTGAAATCACAACACTGGATTGAAAAAACTACCCAGAATATCTGGCATTTACTGCTTCCTGTGCATCCCTGCTGTCAATTTTTATTTGAATTAGTTAATGACTAACGGGAGTACTCTGCTTAGTCCTGTTCAATGGTACTGAAGAGAAAAAGGAGTAGACAAGACCAGATGGACATAGCAAGATCTTTTCCATACCAGTGTAAGTACCCTTTCAGTTTGCCCTCAGATTGTTGTTATATTTTATTTATGTTGTTGCCTGGGAAGTGTTCCTTGTTACATGGAAACAAGGGGATATAGCTGTTATTCAAAAAAGTAAATATGTGCCAAAAGCATCAAGATGTGGCTGCAAGTGAAGACACTTCACAAAACTAAATAAAATTTGTTTTGGTAACAATAGAGATGTCAATATAAGTTGTTACCACAGCAATACAATATTCTATCTTTGAAGGAACTCTAGAAGTAATTTTGTGATTTTGGTCCCGGACAGTATCATCTGTGTTTATATCATAGTGTTATTTAAACAGATTTAATTATCTAGTTGTTTGGTGAATGGAGGAAGACTAACAGGGCTGCAGCAGCTGAGTACAAATCCAACTTCCATACAAAGAGAGACTGAGAGACCTGGGGCTGTTTAATCTGGAGAAGAGAAGACTGAGAGGAGATCTTATCAAGGTATACAAATATCCAAGGGGTGGGTGTCAAGTGGATGGGGCCAATCTCTTTTCACTGGTCAGCAGCAATAAGACAAGGAGCAATGGCTACAAATTGGAACATAGAAGGTTTCACCTCAACATGGGGAGAAACTTCTTTACAACAAGGGTGACAGAGCACTGGAACAGGCTGCCCAGATAGGTTGTGGAATCTCCTCTGGAGATTTTCAAAACTTGCCTGAGTGAACTACCCTAGGGATCCTGCCTTAGCAGGGAGATTGGACTGAATGATCTCTGGAGGTCCTTCCAACCTCTAACGTTCTGTGATTCTGTGAGTCTACCACTTAATCTGGGGAAAAAGTCACAAGTTTTCAGTTATTTTAAAATTTAAGAAAATGTGATCCTATGCTATTAAAAAAAAAAAAAAAGGTTAATATGATCAAAGTTACTTCTTTTGAGAGAGTACATGGTTTATACAAGTAGTGTGTCTGGAGGTATATTCTTTCTGGAGATCAGTGGCAGGCATCAGGAGGTGCCTGTTGGAGCACACGACATGAAGAAATTAATTTCCATGCCATGGTTTTTATGTCTATCTCTTTTTCAGAAACAGCTGAAAGGAAAATGAAACCCACCTTATCCTTGTGTTTATTGCTGGCTGGTTTCTGTACTGTCGTCCAGTGTCGGCACGCTCGCTACCGCAATAAACAGGGTGATCCAAAAGGGTCATATTATCCAGGACACAGTTCTCGTGAGGAGACAGTTTATCCAGTTAGGAACAAAACCTTTGCCAAGCTGGTTCCCAGCAATGCTGACTTTGCATTTTCATTTTACAAGCTGGTCACATCCGAAGCAACTCATCAAAATATTTTCTTTTCACCCATAAGCATCTCTGCTTCCTTTGCAATGCTGGCACTCGGTGCTAAGGCAGCAACACTGACGCAGATTCTGGAAGGGCTTGCCTTTAACCTGAAAAAGACTCAGGAGCAGCAAATACATGAAGGTTTTTGCCAACTCCTCCACATGCTGAACCGTTCAGACAATGAGCTCCAGTTGAGCCTGGGCAATGCCCTTTTTATAGAAGAGACACTAAAACCACTACAGCAGTTCTTGGATGACGTCAAAAGCTTTTACAATTCTGAAGTATTTTCTACTGACTTCAACAACACCTCTGGTGCTGAGAATCAGATCAACAGTTATGTTGAGGAAAAGACCAATGGGAAAATTGTTAAACTAGTAGAAAATATTGATCCTCTCACTGCAATGGTTCTTGTTAACTATGTCTTTTTTAAAGGTAAGAAATATTGAAGGGTGAGAAGCTTGCAACTTAGATCTTACTGCACAAATACTTAAGAGAAAGAAACTGTAGTTTAAACACTTTAAGTGGAGGAAACTATGTTTAGTATTTTGAAAATACTTCTGTAAAACCATGTCTGTATATTTGTTGCTAGCACAAACGTTCTAACCTGGTTAAGTGAAAGACTATTGAGTTTGGTAAATTCTTTAATGTGATTGCAGACTCATTTTATAATGAAAGACAGTGTTTTCAGAATTATCTGTCTGAAATTGTCTTTAAGCAAAATAACCAAGCTGCAGTGTTGTAACATCTGAGGATGCAGTAACTTCAAAAAGCTATTTGCTGTAATCAAACGAAGGCTGTGGGACTAGATTCTGTTTTATTCACTGTGACCAATTAATCTTTGTATTCCACTGAATTATTTTTCCTTTTGTCATAAGCCCACTGGGAGAAGCCCTTCAGTACTTTGTACACAAAACAGGAGGATTTTTTTGTGGATCGTGAAACATCTGTAAAAGTTGACATGATGTATCGAAAGGGTTACTACAGAAATTACTTTGATGAAGAGCTGTCCTGTTGGTTGGTTCAGATACCTTACAATGGAAATGCTGCAGCATTATTTGTTTTGCCTGACAAAGGGAAGATGAGGCAGGTGGAAGATGCTCTTTTGAAAAGAACCATAGCAAAATGGGAAAAGCAACTCCAAGACAGGTAAGTTTTTTTCCTAAGGCAAGAGGTGACCCTGCCATAAGTTAGTAATGTTTATCTCACCAAGACAAAACATTAAAGACCTTGTTACTTTACTGAATTCTATTTACTTACTGGTCCATCTGTGTGCAGGACCTGCCTTTTCTGAGCTGCAAAATGAAAAAGAACTGTGAGTATGGAATAAATAGGACATTGAATTTGGAATCCATCTTGGGCTAAGTTCTCTGCTCAATGACAAGTTACTTAGCACCATTATGAAGTGAACAGGCATTTGCTTCATATAGGTATTGTAAAACTATTAAAGAGCAGCTATTAGATGTTAGGATGTGAGAATATAATTTGTAAAAGTGGAAATGTTATTCATTCACCATTACTGCAACTACTGGGCTGTAGTAGCTGTTTTCCAAAGAGTTGGTGCAGTTGTGTCTTCCACCCCATTACTTGAGCCTTGCTGTGAAGGCAGACAATAACATGGGCTCATTCTGCTCCAGTTCTCCGTGTTAGATATATAATTTCTGAATAAAATAGCATTTAGAAAAGTAAATGTGAAGTGTCACTACACTGAAGCCATTGAGGAGTATTACCAAGATGACAATTTGTCCTTATTTGTGTTATTTGTTACAGAAAAATACACCTGCACATTCCAAAATTTTCTATTTCTGGTACCTATGATGTGAAAAAAATAGTCAAACAAGTGGGTATGATTGATCTATTCACTGAACAAGCTAATCTGTCAGGGATTACTGAAGAGCCTGGACTGATGGTTTCAAAAGTAAGTCAGCACATGAGATATAGCTGTCACAGGATTTGTCTATTAATATTGCACAGAAAGTACATCTCAATCTCTCTAAAGCATTACTGAATCAACTGCCAGTCTGAAAGCAAAGCCTGCCGTGTCTTTGCTAAACCTGTAGCCTAACAAGTTTAGATGGGGTTATGGATACATGATTGGAGAACAAAGGAAAAGACATACATATAATTAAATGTTCTTTGGCTACTAAATAAAATTCTGTAAAGGTAACACATTAGCTTTGGTAAAATTCCCTCTGATTCTGCCTTTAGAGGGCAAAGGGCTGTTATTCATGCTCTTCCTGTGTTCTCAAAGACGGTTTTTTTTCAGCTAGATAATAGATTAAATTCACAATAATACATGGAGCTGACAAAGACAAAAACTAAGCCTAGGCTAAATTACCAGGTTTCTTTGCTTCCAGAGTTTGTTGCAGCTTGAGCACATCTCGCTTCCAGAATTTGCTGCATCTTGAGTGCTCTTTGGCTATCTGTTGTTTGAGGGTTACTCAGTGAAGGAGACTAGCAGGACGGGTCTGATGGCTAGATTGCACTGTGTGGGAAGGAGAGTGGCTGCTGCTGACCCTCCCAGAGGCTGGTTCTTCTCATTCTTGACACAGGCAGGACGCTTTGGCAAGAGCATGGAGGGTGGCCAGCTTCTCTCTCGCTCGTCTGTCAGCTAGAGGTTGTTTTGCTTTGTTGTCTTCACAGGTGATCCACAGAGCTGTGCTGAATATTCATGAGAATGGCACGGAGGCGGCAGGGGCCACGGTGAAGGAGATTACTTGGAGATCTGGTGATTTTCCTCACCCGCCTCGAGTCAAATTCAACAGGCCCTTTCTCCTAGTAATTTTTGATAAATACACCCGCACCTTCCTCTTCATGGGGAAAATAGTGAATCCTCTCAAAAATTACTGATCAGCCAGAGGACATGTACTCAATGAACTTTGCTGGATAAACTGCTATGTCCTAATGCTCATCTTTCAGCTATTATCCTTATAGACACTGTTAATCCCTTGTAACATAAAAACTATCTTTCCTTGTCCAAAAGTCACTGATATTTTTCCCTAATCTGTAGCCATGTATATAGTTTGTAGTGTTAATGAAATAAGTAACTTTTCATGATTTTTTATGAAAAGCCTTTCTTGACATGTTCATGTGAGGTATTTGAGGGTGTTCAAAATCTGCATGTGATAGCAGAGGAGAAACAGGAAAGGAGGTGCATATACAGGTCCTGTCTATTCAACCCAACAATATTTGCTGACAAGTCCTAAATACAGATTCCCGTACTCTTGGAGTGAATTGCTATCAATTATGAATTGCCATCAATTAATCTGCTTTAAACCAAGCATGGTGTGAGGCTGCAGGATCAGTGGCTGGGACATCAGAGGACACATCCCTTTAAAGGCCTGATGAGCGCAGATGTTTTAACTTGACTGCCTCTGTCTCCTCCTCAGTGGAACCCCTCCTCATGAAAATAATATATAAATGCAAGTATTAAAATAACCAATTTAAAAGACTTTCTTTTATCTTGCCAATAGAGCTATTACTGTCAATGCTCTGAGATAAAATTATGGTGCACAGTCTGTGACATTACACCACTTTCCTTTTAAAGGATTTGTTGTCACTCTTTTATTCTGTTGATACTGCCTTCACTATCACATTTTCCAGCTAGACTGCTCAGATTTTGGTAGAAAACAGGAGGAATGAAAAATTATAACTGCATAGGGATTATGTTTCCTCAGTAGCGACAGTAGAGTTTTCCTAGGGACTGTTAACCTTCTTTAAGCTATCACAGACACATACAAAATATAGGTAATAGTTGAGCAGTCACTTTTCTAAATGTTAATATCAAGTTTCTATTACAAAGTAAAAACATAGTGAATTGCCATTTGTACCTTTTCACTTCAAGGTTTTTGAATCTAACATTGCTATTGTGTTGTTTAACAATGACTCAGTTGATAGGATTTATCATACCATCTACATTAGATAGTTGTATACTTATGAAAGGAAGTAATCAGAATAAAATCTAAAATATTTTTCTTTAAATTTTTTACAATATTCTATAGCATGTCTTACTAAAATATAGTAATCCAATGAAATTACATGCTGATGAAATCATTTGCTGTAGGATACCTCAAACCAGTAGAAAAAAAAAAGTAAAATATAAATATAAAATACAAAAATAATATTAAAGTAAGTAAGACATAAATATAAAAACATTTTAGACTTTAATCCCTTAAAATGTACAATGAAAAATAAAAAATATGGTAAATATTTCTCAACCATAATTATTTTGGTTGGTTTAGAGATATTTATTTCCTTTTATGTTAAATTAATGTATCAATATCAGTATATTTGAGATAAGTAAGTACACCAACAAGGAATATAAGAACCTTTGCTTCCCTATCTGTCAGCCATGTAACACTTGATATTCACCATCAAAACCCCCCTCAAAATCATGTAAAGCAGTGGTAAAAGTTTCTTACTTAAACTATGTTCAGCACTTAGTAACAAACAGTAGGCTTCACGCTTCTAAACATATAAGGACTTTGTCTTGGTGTACCACAGATAAACTGATTCTGCAGAAAATTGTTTAAAAGTTGTTGGCAAATCTCAGGGCTGTTTCAGGACAGAATGCCGAAGTCCATCTATGCCATGACAAATTACTCCGTAGGCAAACACTAAGAGACTATGTTTGTTGTACCTTACCAACCCCAGATCAATAGTCTCTGTCTGTTAGTAGGGAAAAAATATATAAACAAGATTTTGACACTCAGATCTCTCTTTGAGAGGTAACCTTGTTGCTTAACTCATCTGAAAGTGGGTGGAGAAAAATTGAGCTCAACTAAGAACTGAGTAACCAAAAAATAGGGAGGGAATCACCTTCAAATAGGATTAGGGACCACATACTTGTGTCTTGTCTTGGTTTTCTTTCTATTTTGTCATTGTCTGCCATTGTATGGCACGTGCTAGGAAGAAACTAGAGGCATACAGGACATGCAACAGACAGAGGTCATGGGCTGAAAAGCAAATTGCATGTTCTCCTGAAAGGACTTGTTAACTCTATCTTAAATGTAAGCACAAATAAGAACCCATATTTTGACAATGGTTGAAGGCACAGCATGTTTAACGAACAAAATTCCTAACACAGCTAAGGTGTGTAGCTTAGATCATCATCAAGCAGGAGAGAACAATCCTTGCCAATTCTTGGCAAAGCAGCTGCCTTTTGTTTTCTATTATATACCAACTAAGTGATCACATTCAGTTAGTATTATCTTGTTGCTGAATAACCTCTCACGTTCTTGTACTGTATGACACTATTCTTTCTGTCTGTTACTCTTAGAATATAATGACAAAACAATTTTTGTGTGGTATATAAAGTTCTGGTGGGCACTGACCCCACAATACTTTAGATATGGTGGGATAAGAGTCTCTCCTTAATGACAGCATGCCTTTCCTGGTGCTGATCATTGATCAGCACATCCACATCATTATCTTAACATGAAAACTCTCCTTCAGGCTGGAGAGTTTGGCAGAGAGGAACCTCAAGGCAACAAGGGGAAGTATAGACTCCTGCACCTGGGTACAGGTTAGGGATTCACCTACTGGAAAGCAGCTCTGTGGAGAAGGACCTGGAAGTGCTAGTGGACAACAAGTTCACCACGAACCATCTAGTGTGCTTGTGGCCAAGAAGGTCAGCAGGATTCCAGCATGCATTAAGCAGAGTGTGATCAGCACGTTGAGGAAGGTTCTCCTCCCCCTTTGCTCTAGTGAGACCACACCTGGAATACTGTTTCCAGTTCTGTGATCTCCAGTTCATGATAGACAAGGAACTGCTGGAGACTCTCCAGTGAAGTGCTATAACGATCAATCAAATGACAGGAGCAGCTCTCTTACAAGAAGAGGCTGAGACACCTGCTACTCTTTCAGCTAGATCAGACTGAGAGAGGATCTTATCAATGCCTATAAATATGTAAAGGGCAGGTGCTAAGAGGATGGGGCCAGACTCTTCATGTGCCCAGTAATAGGGCAAGGGACAATGGGCATATAATAGAATACGTGAAGTTCCACCTGAAAATAAGGAAAAGCTTTACTTTGAGAGTAACAGAGCATTTGAACAGACTGCCCAGAGAAGTTGTGCAGTCTCCTCTGGAAACTTTCAAAACATTCCTAGTTGTGTTCCTGTGCAACCTGCTCTAAGCAAGCTTACTTTAACAGAGACTTTGGACTAGATGATCCCCATAGGTCACTTCCAGCTCCTACCATTCTGTGGGTCTATGTGAGTCTGTGAAAACAGTGCCATTCATGGCCCAGTCAGCTGGGGCATCCAGGTTCTCAAAATCAGTATTCATGTGTTTCATTATGTAATCAGCCTAGTAATTAGCAATTAATAGATATTCCTGGGTGATTCTATACAAATTTATCAGCTCTTGAAGAGCTTTGTGATTATTCAGGGCTGAAAACCTGGCTTCAGTTGTCATCAGGAATGTGGCAGCTGTGAGAGTAGTGTGGCTGAGTTCCACATAGCCAGCATCCATCACCTGCTAATCACACTAACACTTAGGCTCAGGAGGCCCTTTGGAAAGATGTATTGCTCAAGGCAGTGCTCTTCTGCAGCCTTCACCGACTCTCAGTAACTCTAAATATGGTGTGTATGCTGCTGACATATGCCAAATGGAGTTACCAGCAGCATAATCACTTACATAGAGTATGTCTGGTGCTTGGAATGGGGGCTCTGAAGGCATCAACAATTTAATTGTTGTAATGAATCTAAAATATATCTTCTGGAATGAAGTGTATTTAGTCGTACCTGCTCTGCCACATGTACAACTGGCTGCTAAGACACTGCAAAAGCCAGGCTGAAAAAAGAATGAGGGCATTTCATGCAAGTGTTTCCAAGCCTTTTTTATACAAAGCCTAAATGTTAGCACTGTAATTCTGCTACATATTAGGTTTCTGGCTTGTGCTCTCTCCTTTGGCCAGGAGGAAATGTGAAGAAGAATGGAAGGTCTGTGATTATTTGACTCCTTCAAAGAGCTGGCAAAGAGTTGTATTTCTTTTGTTCAAACATAACATGTTTTAGTTATGTCTTAGATACAGCATGATATTTCTTTCTAATTAGAAAAACACACACAAAGAAAATCCAGTACTATGATAATTAGATGTTGATGCACTAGAGGCAAGTCAACCACTAGAAGTGCTGTTGCCTTTTACTCCCTTACTTTCTTGTTTGAAACTTTCCTCCTGTGCATGTGGAAGTTTACTTCATTCCAGGCTACAGCGCTCTTCCAGATAAAGATTCACAGAATGCTTTTCCTGAGGGTCATTTCTTTTCTGTGACCTGCTTCAGGATTGTAGCCTCAGAGGATGAAGTTTAGAAGCTGTTAAAACATCTCACTATCTCTTCCTACGTCACCTTTCCAGGAACAGCCACATGTTTCAACATCCAGAAATCTAAGACTGACACAAACCAGAAACAATTTCAGCTATAAACCATTTCAGTCTGGGGGACAGGGATGGGAAGGAGTTAGGTTTACGATGACCATAGGAAATTGATGGCTCCATAAGGAAAGCTTGCTCTACCTAAAGCTGTTTGTTTTCCATCCCGCTATTCAAATCTCTCATGCCATGTGTGTAGCTCACTTTGATATTTCTTGTGAGAATTCTTCACTTTAAATGGGCCTGAAACTGTTTGTTATGAGTTAATAAAAAAAAACCTCCATTGTGATACCTCTAAAAGCACTGCAACAACAATATTTCTGAAATTTAACAATTAAAAAAAAAAAAAAAAAAAAGGATAATAAAGGAAACAACCTTCCTCAGAAGTTGATTTACAGCATCCAGGATTTATTTTTTAGCTTTTTTCACAGAAACACAGAACAGCAGGTGATAGGTGGAACCTCTGGAGATCATCTAGTCCTGTTCTCCTCTAGTTCACCCATTCAGTTGCCTCATGCTGTGTGAAGTGTAAGCAATAGAACAAAGGGCAGAAGAGGATAACTTGACTAAAGGTGCATCTTGCAAGTGGTGTGGCCATGGGGCGACACATTCGAGACCATGTTATTTACCGTACAGATTCTTATTTTGTCTTTGTAAAAGGATGGATATGAGAATGATGATAAAGGGAATTGTCACTCTGAAAAACAAGGGCTGGGAAAACAGCTGGTTTTGTAAAATGGTGAGAGAATAGAGATGTTCTTGGAGGTTCTGTGAAGAAACATGTCATGTCTTGAAAAGCACTGCTCTTCAACAAAGCAAAAGTCCCTGGGGAGCAGGTGGGAGGGAAACGGGAATTACCAAGGTAGCCAAGATGTCCACACTGTGCTGTGAGAGACAGAAGAACAAGCTGAGGTTCCTTGTGCAGCAGGCATGAGACAGAGAAGCAGAGAAGCAAGAACAGTACACTGGGACTAATCAGCTCATCTGGCTGGGTAGACCACCATGCAATGTAGCTTGCAAGTCTTTCTAAGGCTTGACTGGAACTTAATTTGCAGATTTCAGAGGTTTGGGCATTAAAAAGGAAACAAACAAACAAAACACAATGGAAAGAGAATCAAAGGAAATTATTGTAGGAGAGAAGGTTTTGTATGTACTGTGTGGCATACATAAGATTTTGGGTATAAGCTTTTGACTGGTTTTTTTTGCATATTCCTGAGCCTTTGAGGCTCAACCTTTCTCCAAGGCAAGCTCATGTGCAGGAGCTGGCAGATGACATGACACAATCACTTCTTTCTCCTTCTTTCGCACTTTGGAAATACATGAGATTGTCCTTCCACCAAGCCCTGTAGCAGTTTTACAGCACTGCAACAAGTGGAGTTTCTCTTCTAAGACATATTTCTTCTAACTACCAGTAGCTGTCATCTCAGTATCTGCTCAAAAACTGCTTCCTGCTGAGCTCAGTAAGGTGATGGCTGCCTCTGTCTTTTTGATTTTTTAGATCTGGTATAGTGGAGTTAAAGCCAGTGTTTAGTTTAGACCCACTTGGATCCAACTCATTCAATAAAGTTCCTATGAATCATAAAATTCAGAGCTATTCCAGTCAGAGGTGACTCACATTTTGGCTAGCTTTTGGATAGTATAACATATGGAGGTTTTTCAAAGAAATACTTCACTTTCTGCATTTAAAAAATAAAAGTGCAGAAAAAGGAGGATAAAACCACAGCTGGAGTAAACATGTAGCTTTAATTCTTGCCTCTTTACAAGAAAATCCTTTCTGTAGTAGTGTTGCTGTAGCAAAGAAAGCATCACAGATGTACATCTTCATTTAATTCAGAACAGCAAAGCTGAAAGCAAATTAGTTCAGAGGCAGTAGAGGGGTCTGATATGTCCCATTTTCCAATTTTTAATAGTAAATCCTTCATTTATCTAGTTTATTATTTACTGACCTTTCTCCCCAAAATGTTCTTCCCATAATCCCCCAAGAAATCCAGCTCTGTTTTATTTCCAAAGTGCTCCAGTTGAATATTACATGTGCTTGGGATGGAGGTGGAATTTGGGTAGGGGAAGGTGATGAAAGGTCAGGAGAGGTTTAAGGGGAAAATAGCCTCTCTAAGCACGTCAGTATTCATGGAGTTTGGCAATATTGAAATAGTCACTGAGACCTAAGCCTTGTCTCTCATTTCTGTGGGCAAACCCAAGGAATTATTTTTGGCTCTCTGCGGATTTACTGGGTGTTCCAGTCATTCTTCAGAAACTGCTTCAAAGACATTCATTAAACCCTTTTTTCTCATTATTTATACGCTGTTCTTTGGGTTCAGTCACAGATCACAGCTAGCATAAATGTAACCTCTGTAGCAAATATTGATGGCATTCTATGAAGATATATGCAATTCTCATGACACTTTCTTACTCAGACGCCCATTCTTTTCCTCACTATCTTGTATATGACAGCTAGTTAAACAAGTCTCCTATGTGATTAAGTTTCACTCCAACATACTAACTAATTGGCCAAGTCACACCCCACTGCTCTGGACACCCCAAATTCCTTCCTTCTCCACCCCCCCCAACCCTGAGTTTTGGATAGGAGGAAAGAAGGTGCGAAACTGCTTCCCCGCCCCTGCCCTATGGGCTTGCAAGGGGTGGACAGCAGAGTGCCCTTTTGCATGTGTGGAGGCTCGTGCCACCAGCCCACACCAGGAATATGAGCTGCTGTTGGCTGAGTTTTCATGCCCACTGTGTATTGGCAAATGAACATCTTGTCCGAACAGGCATAAATCGGCAAGGGAAAAGGCGCGAATGTTCCCGCCTGAAAGTTCCTGCCTGAAGGTTCCCCGTTTTTGGCACCATCGCAGCTCTGATGGCTCCTGTCTTTTGCAAGGCTCTTGGGTTTTGAACTGTCCCTGCCTGTTGGACAGTCCTCCACTCACTGCAGCTTAGCAGGCTCGGCAAGTCCTGTGTCCCTTTTGAGAGAACTGCCAGTTGCGCCTGGATCCGGCCTCTTAGGACCTTCCTAATAGCCAGCTTTCCTGTTGCTACCTGGCTGCATCCTGATTGAGGAATTGAAGCAGCTTGGCTCTCCCTCACTGCTGTTGGAGGCAGCGATTCCCACAGAGCTGTGTCTTGTGGTAATAACATATTTGAAATATCGGACTTTGCCTTTTGAATCCGGTTGGATATTATTTATAGTGAAACCAATCAAGCTGCAGGGAGAATATAGCAAGGATTACACTACGAGCATCATTCTCCTCGACATGGTGAGTAAGATGTTCTTCCTTTAATTCTCTCCTTAAGTCAAATTGTTAGCGGGGTGAAAGCTGTTTATAGCTGAGCCTTTTCCATTTTCTGACTTCCTAAATCTCTGAATTTGTCTGTAGCATCTCTTGAAGATTTTTCCCAATCGAATCGAAACCTGTTAATAAATTAAAAATTAATTTTGTATATAGTTGAAGGTGGGGCTTTCTGGGACTAAAATAATTCTATTTTTATAATTCCTGACTTGGCCACACTAATCCCCCTACCCTTCACAACACCCACCTGGAGTACTGCGTCCCGTTCTGGCGGCCCTATTAGAGCAGGCATGTGGACATGCTGGAGCGTGTCCGGAGAAGGGCCATGAGGATGATCAGAGGGCTGGAGCACCTCTGCTGTGAGGAGAGACTGAAAGAGTTAGGGCTGTTCAGACTGGAGAAAAGGAGGCCCTAAGGTGACCTTCTTGTGTCCTTTCAGTATCTGAAGGGGGTCTATGAAAAAGCTGGGGAAGGACTTTTTAGGCTATCAGGTAGTGACAGGAGCAAAGCTGGAGGTGGGAAGATTCAGACTGGATGTGAGGAAGAAGTTCTTCAGCATGAGCGTGGTAAGACTCTGGAATGGGTTGCCCAGGGAGGAGGCTGGGGCCACATCCCTGGTGATGTTTAAGGCCAGGCTGGATGGGGCTCTGGGCAACCTGTTCCAGTGTTTCACTACTCTCACTGCAAAGAACTTCTTCCTAACATCTAGTCTAAATTTCCCCTCTTCCAGTTTAAACCTATTATCCCTCATCCTGTTATTACAAGACCTTGTAAATAGTCTCTCCCCAGCCTTCTTATAGGCCCCTTTCAGATACTGGAAGGCCACTGCAAGGTCTCCTCAAAGCCTTCTCTTCTCCAGGCTGAAGAGTCCCAACTCTTGTAGCCAGTCCTCATAGCAGAGGTGCTCCAGCAATGGTGACTTCACATTCAGACTTTACAAGCCAGTCATGACAGAGGGAAGTAACAAGAACTCTGCTCTGCTTTGAACCTTCCTATTGCATTTTCAGTACTGTACTGGAGGGGTAAAGCATCCACGTGGGTTTAGCTGTGAAAGACTCTACCAGTCTGTGCTGGTTTGAACTAATTGGAGGATTTGAATGAGAAATTAGATTATAGGCTGAGAGAGGAAAACGTTGATGATGTTACTTTACTCATAGCTTTACTGAGAAAGAAAAAAAAATGTTTAAGAGTTGTAACCAAGCATAGATAAGTCACAAGGCCAGACAGTTTCAGACCACTCTGGACTGTGGCTGCTCCTGCATGACTTTCTCCTTTCATAGCTGAATCTGAGTAATTGCACTAACTCCTTTTCCTGCTGCTAACCCCCCTGGCGGACCTGCCTTCGCCTATCTGCTGCATAAACCGATGGTGAGATAAGACTGGGGAAAGGGGGGAGGTGGTAGGGGTGGTTAGAAACCCTACTTAGGGATTTTGATCTCTGGGAGGGGTGTGGTGTTTCTTTATTACCTTTTCACTGCATATATCTGTAAATACCTGTCATATGTTGTAAATATCTGCTTGTATATTGTGCAAAGCTGTAAATATAAACCTTTATTTATTAACTTCCAGCCGACTGAGTCCTAGCCTGGGTTATTTCAAAGTGGGGGGGGGGGGGGGGGATGGGCAGATAACTGCTAAACCACCACACAGGCAGAGACAGAGCAGCTGGAGATACGTGAATTACTGCTAAGCAAGGTCCAGCTGAGAAAATTCAATGCTCTATCTGTAAATGACAGCCCAGAAGTTTCTCGATGAAGACAAAGGGGCACTTGATGCTAAAGCAGACAGAAACTGAAGAAAGCATAGACAATTCTGATTAGGAAAATATTTTTGCAATGTGATGGTTAAATGCTGGAAGAGGTTACTGTGAAGGGTTAGAGTGGATCCCTTCCCCAATAACTTATTATAAACCTGCCCCAGAAAGAGTAAATTCACTACAACTCACAATTTGGAAGGTCAAAAAAAATCAAACTGTATTTTTACAGTCTAAACTAAATATAACAGTATAAACAGAATAAACTATTACAGAATACAGTAACCTTAGAGAAGAGCAGATTGGGACAAGGAGCGGTGAAGCAGCAAAGCAGCAGCCAAAACAGTGTAGGGGGAACATAGCAGTGGGCATAGCAAAAGCAGCAGAAGCAGCTAAAGGAATGATACAAGCTATGTGTCCAGATATAATGTTTTTGATGCGCAAATTAAATTATATTAACTCATTGATTGTTGACATCTGTGGCCTATCCCTAGAATGTTCACCTCTTCACTCAGAGCCTCCAATATTTTCTACTTTACAATCAGTGTCTAAGTTTCTCTGTTTCTAAATTTTTGTTATGGTTGAGCCAGAAATCTAGCTCAAACAGCCACAGTTACCCCACAGAGACTGTGAAATCCCCATCCTTGGAGATACCCCTGTGCCACTGAGATATGGTTTGAGCAGAGGTCCCCTCCAACTCAGGTTTAGATTCTAAGACCCTGACACACTTGCTGACTATGTTTTCCTTAAAAATAAAATATGCTGTACAGAGGGACAGTTTCAGAAGTGCAGTATTTTAATGTCTCAGTTTTAATGTTTCTCTGACATATTGCTTGACTATAAGTTTGCTGAAAAAAAAGAAAATTTGGCATCACGACTGGACAGAAATTGAACAAGATTTAATTACTGAGTGGATGGTTTTCTCAGATGCAATTGATAGGGTCATTGCAGTAGGGACCTCCCTTCACCCTTCTGTTGTCCAGTCTCTGCTACTGTGAAATTTGCCCACTTTCTTTGAAGGATATTTAGAAATCCCTGATAAATTTTGCCTGGAAGCACAGGAAAGCTGCACTAGCCAGGGCTGCTGAATACGGGTTTATTATTGTTCTTTCGTCCTTACTATTCAAGTGATCATCATTGTCTGTGATTGTAGGTTACACTGTCTGTAAGCAAAAATGAGGAGACCTTGGCTTAGAGTTTTGAGTTTGGAAATCCATGTAAGGCAAGTTCCTGGTCTTGCACTTGTACTATGAACATCAATATGTGAACAAAACAAAAAGTCTTATTTTTAAAGTAAAAATGAAGATGCTGTAAACTTAAAACTGTGGTTATTGCTGTGCAGGCCTAATACTACCTTAAAAAGCTTAGCTCTTTGCTGTGCTTGGTGATACATACTGGAGGTATTACAAGCTTAGGGGCTTGTGGTTTCTTGGGTAACTCAAACTTTTGAGATTCATGAAGAACTAGAATATGAGTTTCATATGGATATTTCTAAGTGGTTAGCTTGAAAAGAGCCTCCATCAAGATTTAAAATGAAAAACATTTTAATCTTATTAACAGAGACATGTTTTCTAAAATAAGACACAGAAGAAGGAATTTTATGAGAAGACAACTTGAAATTACAAGAATTCAACCACACGACACTTCAAAAGCAAAGTTGCAAGAAGCCATTTTGTATCATATGCATATATGCATCACTAGCTAGCTGAACTCACAGTGTGCTAGCAGCAAGCTGGCAAATTAGGCTGGGCTAATTAAACCTTATTACTTTGTTAGACATGCCTCATTGAACAGCCACTGTGTAACTATTCATTCTTACATCCCTAACAAAGTCAAAACCAAGAAAATGGAGTTCTCTTTAATATCAGAAAAAATCGACATGGCTGTCTCCTATGAAAGTATAAACACAATACATCAGCTTAGAACAACCTCGCACATGAGTAAAGTTTATGTAAAAGCTAAGAGAAAAACAGTTTCTTTAGAAAATGTGCTAAAGAGAAAAATTAAGCGAGATACATTTTTATGAATCTAAAATATGTGTTTGCATGTCTAGTGTATGATTTTAGACCGCTGTTTTTAAAAAGTCTCTTTGAGGCCAATCATTACTACTCAGAAAGCAACGGTTGAATAACACGTACATAGGACTGGCAAATTTTTTCCATGGACAAACTTTCCACTAGCATAACTACAGTTTTCTAGTTTGGAGTCTTAAAAGACACTTGAGTTATAGCAAGATTCCTGGGTAAAAATATGACTTGACCAGCAAATACTAAACACCTTAACATTTCTTTCAAGCATCTGCCAAATGTAAGCATGAGTTACAGATGATGATTTAGAGAGTTTTGGTTTGCTTCATAATCACGGATTTAGAAAACGGGTTTCCAGCCATTCTGGTGCAAGAAGATAGATTTCCACATGACACAGAAAACTCTGTAAAATGCATAAATTCTGTAGTTTTTATCTGTATTGATAAATACTACACATGGATGGGAAGCTTTTGAGGATTTAATGAATGAAATAAAATGGGATTATATCCTTTCTTTACTGAGGTTTTAGAGTATCTTCAAGGCTTTGCAATATGAAAATGCACAAGCATTTTGCACATATCTTTATAATCAAGTTGTGTTTCTCACTTTTTTACATAAGCAACTGTTAAAAAAAAATTGTATGCATTTTAAAACCTTGGAATATGACATCTGTTATCCTAAAACCAGGGTTCTAATGGTGATCAGAGGCTGAATTCATGCTGTATTATGCTGGACTGACAGGTGAATCTCTGTTCTACCTAGATCCAGTGAGAATCATAGGTCTACATACCTTACAGACAATCTGACAATACTGTTCATCATTGCAACTTCCACAGTCATAGCTTGAAATGGTTAGGTTTACCTTTAAAACTATTCAAATTACTTTATTAAAGACTTAATAGAGTAACAAGCTCCTGGCTTAGAGGTTTCATTCATCATGCAGTATAAACGGCCAGGTAGGACCTGTAAGATCAGCAGGTTAGTCTCTTCAGAAGCAGGTCCTGAGGTGGACCAGCTGTTGGCTCTGCTGACCCCTCCTGGCAGGAGAGTAGATCTCTTCTTCAAGCCACCACCACATGAGAAGCCTGATAATTGAAGCAAAGAGGCAGATTTGGAAAGTTTCAGGGTCAGTTCACACTGATTTTCACAATGGAATAATACAGATGAATGTCTGAAAAGCAAAAATATTTGCATTTGTGACTCTGCCACAATTTTCTCACTGTGCTGAAACATGCTTTGGTTCACTTCAGAGTCACTCAAGGAATCCGGAATTAACCCAAATCCTTGCATATAAGTATTATTTACAGCATTAAGTTTCTCTGCTGCTACTATGCAGCTGGCCCACAGCTACCTATAGTTGCAGCTACCTGTGGCTACCTGCAGCTGCAGCTGGCCTTGCAGCTACCTACCTGCTGGCCATGCAGCTGAAGAGGACTCCACTTTTCTCTTCTTATGTGACTTAACTGAGGCTTAAAGGAAGCCTCTGAGCTTGGGATTGTTTCTGAACGGATGCTAAGTTCACCTGGGAAGGAAGCACGAGTTGCATGCTAATTACCCCTTCTCCTCTGCTTTTCATAGAACACAAGTCCGCTTTATCACGCCACAGCAGGTGTCTGAGATTCACAGTCAGGAAACTACTGCCCCAGGACAGGCCATAACACACCTCAAGAGGCATTTCAAAAGTCGTTTCATTAACTAGCAGTAAGCTAACAAAGTATATCTGGTGGAACATATGCTCATAGCTGTGGACCTCTTCCCTCCAAGGTGTGTTCTTCTGTGGCAATTTTGCATGTTTGGAGACAGAAAACATTAAAGCCAGCTGGCCTTGCAGTCACTAGCTTCTACCTGCTCTGCATGGTTTTATGTACTGTAATGTTTAACAGAAGTATAAATGCTTAATGTGCAGTTTTATGACTGAAGGAGTGACACAGAATCACAAACAGTCTGACTGTCTTGGAGCATTGCCTTCAGAGCTTCTCCCTCTTTCTCTGAAAGACTTAATTTACCAAATCAAGCATTCCAACTTATGCATTCATTTCATTCAAACCCAGTTTGTGACTGGCAGAACAATTTGCTCCATCAAACCTCACCTGACCTATACAAGTGCTCCAGGGGACAGGAGCAGCTGGTACTGTAGTAGGAAAGAAACATAAATAACTGCAAGCTTTTTGCTATATCAAAAATAAGCATGCAGAGTTCAGCTGTATTCTGAATAAAAGAGGTGAGGCTGTAGATACTTTGCTGGGAGTCTAACCAAGCCCATGGATCCACACTCTGAAAGCAGCACTGCTGTGAACTGGGAATTGCTGTGCTTCAGCACCTAGAGAATTGTGGTATTTTGCAACTTGGAGCAAAAGTGCAGAGGGACTAAACAGGTACTCTCCTAGCTGGCTGATCAAACCATACATCTAAACAGTTCATTCAGCTATGAAAACCAGTCAGCCAGCTTCACAACACTTATCTTCCTTTGGAAGAGTCCTGGGAAATCAAAATACATCTTTACAAAAGGCTGGAACTTACTGTTTGAGACTGCCTGGATTAGTTACTAGTTAACGTTACTGGGTAGCTCTTGTGTGATTAACTATTGATTGAGAGATAGGGACTGTGCCTTTGCTTACTGTTTTTATATGTTCCAACAGTTACATTTATTCAGTATCGTGTTTAGGTACTTATAGTGACAGTAAACCTATTTTATACAGCCTTTTCAATTGCTAAATTCTACATCAAGTAGTTTTCAAATCTTAGTGTATTAGGCGATCCTTAACAGAGATACAAAGAGAATTATTTGGTTGTGAGGAGACACTGTGTCTGAAAGATTATAGGATTGCCATTCAATAGGCAGCTAAAATTCACCATTCTTGTAGGAATTAATAAGGTATCTGCTTTGTTAATGAGGACAAGAGGACCCACTGGTTTTGGAATAGTGACTGGTGGGGTCTCTACTCTGTAGAAATAAAAGACGAGATGGTCCCATTTAGGCAAAGTCCAGTAATCTGAGTAGCATGGCTGAGCATAAGTGTTTTTCCTTTAGTCCTGACCCTGATATTCAGAGTTCAGCATTGGGTAAAATTGTATATCTCCAGATGAACAGTTATCTTCATCTCAAGTAACGTATAGGGTAGAGTAGCTGCCCTTGGCACAAAAATCTCATTTCTGATAAATATTTGCTTAGGAGTTGCATAGTCTTTGTGACATGACACTCTACAGCTGGGCCCTGTGGTCTTTGCTCTCTGATGTTGATACATGCATACCATGTCCAAGAAAAATAGCTCCATCAGCATTGAGCTTTGTCCTTCTAGGTAATGTGTATTTGAAGTCATCATTTTTAACAGAGTATGATTAAAACAGTGAGAAACAGCATGAGGATGAGATCTCTTAAAATGTAATGTAGATACCCAGTGGTCTTTATCTGTATGGCATTCAGCTAATGATTCAAGAAGCACATCCATTTTCAAGGTTTCTGAACACTCAATTGATAGCAGAACTTAATTTCAAGAAATATTGAATAGCAAATTGTGGGTACACCTTATACCAACTCCACAGAGTACAACCTGCTTTGAATATTTATCCCAAATAGCTCTTTCCTACCTAGAAGTCTGTTTCATTAACAAGGGCGAAGTATCCCAACCATCAGTCTTAGTTTTTATCATTACTAATGCTTACAATCATGTAACTGAGACTGAAGGGAATGAGCTGTCTTATTTCCACCAACATGGTCCAAACAGGATTCACAAATTGCATTTGCTATATCACCCTGCCCTGTAAGTCCTGATTTATTCAGATCTCACAAAGCAAAGCCATGAAAGGACAGTTTGGCTCTTTTTCATCAGACCTTGCCAGTCACAGTGCTGACACAATGTGAGGAAATCCAAGAAACACCTCATATGCTCTGCTGTTTCTGAGTGCATTTGACATTGACAGTGAGTGAGCAGGAAATTCATGTGATCTTCCCTGAAGCTGTTCTGCTTCAGGTAGGACATTAGATGAAGGCTATTTGGAGTCACCTTTCTAGTCATTACTACGATTTTTAATTGGAGCAACTCTTGCCCATTTTCTGACAGGTTAGACATGCTGGACAAATTGTCCCAAAATAACCTTTACCTAACCTGCAAAAGAGAAATCGATACACAGATAAGAAAGTGGCCACAGTTAGCAGAAATGGCCCCAATGTCACAATCCAGGCTTTTTACTGAACATGCCTCTGCCCAGATATCTGTTTGCCATGCAAAGGGAGGCGTTCTTACTGATACAAAATTTGGAAAGACAAGGGGCCGAAGCCTACACCCACGACCTTTTCCCAGAAGGAACAAGAACAAGATACAGTCTCAAACTGCACCAGCACAGGTTTAGGCTGGATGTTAAGAAGAAATTCTTCCTGTAAAGAGTGATTGCCTATTGGAATGGGCTGCCTGGGGAGGTGGTGGAGTTGCCATCCCTGAAGGTGTTTAATAGGAGGTTGGATGACACGCTTTAGGGTCATGGTTTAGTTAATTAGAAGAGCTAGGTGATAGGTTGGACTCAATGATCTCAGAAGTCTTTTCCAACCTGGTTAATTCTGTGATTCTGCGATTCTGATTCTGTGACCTCATCCTCCCATGACCAAAATAGGACTACATACAGACAAGGAATATATCTGTCAGATGTGTCATATGAATGGTTGTTTAAAATCAAAGACCATATTCTGATCTAATCAGGTATTGAAGCAGAAAAGTTTTACCAGCTCTCTTGTAATTAGTCACTTTGGATGTTAAAATTAGTCAGGAATTAGAGGGAAAAATACCATTTTTGAGTGCTGCAATCTGCATTGTTTTCCATTGACTGTCATCTTATGTGAGCCTCATTCAATCAGTAATAGCATAGTTATCCTAAGAGTTCTTAACCACAAAAGAATCAAGAATTACTCCTAATGTGCTACCCCATCATAACATGGATTTATGTAAAAAAAAAAAAAAAAAAAAAAAAGCCTTTTCACTTGTTCTTTTCTTCTGATTCATATTTTCCTTTAATACTCACGTGTTTCTCCATGTTTCACCAGTATCAAGGGACTTCTGTAGCTAAAGAACCAAATAGGCAGCAATGGATAGGAATTACAGGCATACTCAGATGCACAGTGACTTAAAGAAACATTTCCACAGTAAAGGAACAGGTCAGGAAATAAGAGTGGTTGCCAGATAGCTGTTGAAACTAGTAGCAAATAGAAGATGAGATGTTGACACAGCTCACCTCTACATCCAATACCATTTCATTCTTTGTCTGCACAGTAGCTCAAAGGATGATGAAAGCCACCCTCCTTGTGTGCTTGCTGGTTTCACCTCACTGTCCATAGCCTGACTAGTAATGACCAACACAATGACAAGTCCAAGGTAACTGACCTCCAGAAGGAGTATCCCCATGAGGGAGATCCTCTTGGGTTCTGCCAATGGATGGTCTCCAGCAACATGGACTTTGCTTTTTAGTTTTACAGGCAAGTAACCAAACAAGAACACAACAATAATATTTTCTTTTTACCCAGTCAACATCTCCACTGCCTTGGCCCTGATGGCTCAGTATTTCTGAGCCACTAGCTAGGCACAGGTGCTGGAAGTTCTGGCCTTTAACACCACTGACACTTGAGAAGAAATAGAGGACAGCTTTCAGCACCTCCTCTTCTTGTTACTTTTAACTCTGTGAGCTATAGATTCCATCTGTAAATTCTCACACCAGTATACTGAAGGGCTTTGATCTGTAATCTTATCTACTTGACTTTGACGTACCTTTTGGAAAAAGACATTCAAGCTACAATCCAATGTGAGGGTAAGATTTTGGTCTTGCAGTCCATCTTAAACTTAAAAAACCCTTGTAACTAATTTTGAAAAGTGTTGGTAATATCAAGCAGGACTACAATTACAATGTCTTCACCTAGGAACATTATGGAAAATATAGAAGTAAAACCTGAGATGAACTCCGAGTGAGAGATTACTCATCTTGAATATTAAATTGCTGACTGATTGACTTCAATGGAATTCACATCAGGCCTTAGATGCTTGCATGCTCTTGCGAACAGATTGCATTTGGGTTCTAGGAGATTAGGTACAGACAAAGCAGAAAAATTAGTGTTTTCTGCAAACGGAAGAAAGCAATCACATTAGTTGAAACCTCTGTTATGAGAAATGGATTTGCATGCTGGTAATAAAAGAACTTCATTTCCTTCTGGGATATAAACCAGAATAAAATAATAAGATTATTAGATTCTGTTAATACAGCTTTCATCTTGCAATCTGTGCCTTCATGTGAAATTTTAATTCAGATATTCCTATTTCATTGGTTAAAGAAACTGGAAGCAAAGCAGAAAAGGTCTAGCTTTTGTTCCTGGTTTTATCATCAACTGTTTGCTTAACCTTCAGATTTTCTCTTTCTGCCAGTCATGCTGGCTTTTGAAAAGGAGACACAAGAATTTCCCTTATCTGGGGTGAAGAGGATAAGTATTTGTAAGACAGGGAGATCATATTTGGGATGCCCTTTATGGAAACAAAGAAAAATACAGAGGACTTGATTTTTATTCTAACTACAAAATTTTGCAATTATGCTAACCTCCTAATTTTAATGGAGTTATTTATGTCAAGAAGTTTATTCATATGAACTTTTGCAGACAGAGTGATACATCTTTGTAAGGCAACACAAAATGGTTGTGCATGGATTTACCATGCAAAGTTCATATTTCTCTTGTTCAATCCTTATCATCTTGCTGATGTTTTCTTTCACAGTCAGAAATACTTTGCTCTGTAAAAGCAAGAAATAAAACTCACAAAGCTGGCATACAGTACCCTTACAATCAAGCAGCAGCAGGAGTAAGTTAAGAATATGGGATGAAACTGCTCCTGTAAGGAGGAATCAAGGCATTGCATAATGAAGCAGAGTCACTGGCAGACCATAAGGAAAAATATAATTAAATTATTCCTTAGTTCCTTCCATATAAGCTATTATCAGGCCAAAGGGAAAAGAGCATATAACCCTTTGATATGACTTTCCTAGCTCCTGGGCCAGGAGTCCCTGTGTTCTGGCCACTGCTTATCTAGAGGCATCCAGGAGCTCCACACCCTCCTCTGCTTAATTCCTCTGGGTGGATCTCCTTCCTGTAAAACTCTGTATGGACTTTTCAGTTCAGCCTCACATTTCCCAGTGACTTCTGTTCTGGGGACATAGCCATTTACACCAACAGAAATGCGAAGAGAATTAACAATCTACTTTCCCCTCCCTGAATTCTCAGACATTGCCATCTGGCAGCTATGCCAGTGATGACCATGTATGCTGATTCACTCTTCCATTGCATTCAACAGGAGAGATTTGTGTTTTCCAAGATTCTTTGTTTCTGATGGATACGACCTATGGGAAATTTTCAAAGGACTGTGTGACTGATGCACTCGTTAGCCATGATGATCTATCTTGAATTTTTGAGAAGCTGAATGACTTGAAATTTGTGGACAAAACTTCATTTGTGAGTCTGATGTAAGTACTGGCCTTGAGCTTGCTTAGGAAATTACTTGTGCCAGGGTCAGAGAAGCTTCTGTCTGGGCATGGTGATCAGGGACAGCAACAATTTTTCACTTCTTCCCTGACATACTGAGCCTTGCTGCACGTCCTTGGAGAAAATAGAGGAATCATTGCAAAGGCTTTGCTGTTCTCAGCAGTTCCTCCTTGAAAACAGTAGCATCCTTCAGACGGTTAGCCAAGCGTTAGAGCTGGGTTGAAAAATTCAAACTATTTATACAGGCAGGCCCAGACTTGAGAAAAATAGCTTGCCCTTGCTAGAGTTAAGCAACAGAATACTTGCTTCTGCTGAACCTTGGTCATTTTACATAATACTGCAATAAACTTTTTGGGTACTTGCACATTCATGATAAAAAAAAGACCCTCTCTGTGGAAATATGTTCTGAACAACTCTGCCACTGCCTTTTAAGCGATAGTAGTTATATAGCAATAACCTTGTTGAATGGGTTCATATGTGCAGCTGAATTGTAGATTTACCTGGGGTAAAATGATGTACATTCAATGGAAATAATCAGTCATCGCTAATTAGGATGAATGCTATGTATGTTATTCTTAAATAATCTTATAAATATCTAGATTTGGGAAGCTTCTCTCAGCTCTCTCTGCAAGGAATCCCAAGGCACATATAGTATGTACACAAATCCTGCCTGCCCTATGTGTAAGTAGCAAGGTGTTAATAAGATCTGGTCCAAACATGTTTCTCTTTAGTAGTTTTTAAAATAATAATCAATGGCCTCTCAAAAAGCTAACCAGTGCCTCAGACTGTGCTTTGTCTAATAATTTATCAAGTCCTTCAAATAACACCTGTTAGGGCAAACCTGCATCAAGTACTACAGAGCAACAGAGATACTGAGCTATTCCTGAAAAAACTTTATGCTGTGGTGGATACTCAGTTAACTGGCATCATTGCATTGGGACATCCTATGCAGGGAGTTCAGTCTGACACAGCATCACACTAAAGAGAGGCTGAGTGATCTAGGGTTGTTTAGCCTGGAGAGGACGAGGCTCAGGGGTGACCTCATTGCTGTCTGCAACTACCCAAAGGGAGGCTGTAGCCAGGTGGGAGTTGGTCTCTTCTCCCAGGCAACCAGCAACAGAGTGAGGGGACACAGTTTCAAGTGGTGCCAGGGGAGGTCTAGGCTGGATATTAGGAAGAAATTCTTCACAGAGAGAGTGATTTCCCATTGGAATGGACTGCACAGGGAGGTGGTGGAGTTGCCATCCCTGGACATGCTCAAGAATGACTGGATGGGGCATTTAGTGCCATTGGATAGGGCTGGGTGATAGGTTGGACTAGATGATCTTGAAGGTCTCTTCCAACTGGGCTGATTCTGAGAGTCTGTGATTCTATAAACAGACATTGCTTTGGTGATATCACAGGTTTCCTGTTAATCTGATATTCTGGTTTCCAAAGCTCATTTTCCAGGGTTATGACAGGCTAAATTGCAAAGCTCTTTCAAGCACAATTTAGTTCAAGTCCAAAATAGCAAGGTCCTTGCTTTTTCTCTCCCTTCAGAGCCCCAGGTGCTGGCATCATTCTGTTTGTATGATGGGAAGAGAGGCCTACAATGTTTGATGTCCAGAAAATAATAGCTTACTCAGTCTTTGCTTTGCAAATAAATCTTATTTGTTCTGTTTAATATTTACCAATGGACATGAATTTAATACTGCCCAACATAATGACAGCCAGAAAAGAAGTACTGTGAAAGAGAGGTCCAACACTGTAAGTACCTTATTATACTTTATTAGAAGTCTTTCATTTCATGTTAACTGTGATATCTGCCATTTATAGCAGAAGATTTAATTTTGAGATTAATCTATTTTGTAAAGCAATTGGAAATTAGTTTAGCTTCTGGGAACATGTTTAAATGTTGGAAGAAGCATTCATTCAGTGATCCAGCTCCTAGCTATAGTGGCAAGATGGTCATAAGGTCCCAGATGAATACTCATTAGTCGATGTCAAGGGGAAGAGCAAAACCTTGTTTCTTCTCCCAGAGTAGTAAAGGTAGTTGCAGTGTTCTGACTACTTCATGCTGATACAGGGCTAATGAGAGTAGCATCTTTGTACCTCCAGTGTGCTTAAAGACCAGTCTACTTGCAGCCAAATGGCCTGGGAAAGAAATTACTCTCTGCAAAGCAGGTTTTGGGAATCATGAAAAGCATTCTTACTAGATCAAAATTAATTACCTCCACTTAGAATGCCTCTTATTTTTTTTCTTCCAGAGTTGATGCTTTTGAGCAAACATTTTAGACATTCTGAGCACAGCTCCTCTAATCAACATGTATATCTCTAATGTCTCAGCTTATACATCTAGTGTTTCATACAGGACAGTCAGTAAAAAGGGAATACAGAATTAATAACCCCCTCTGAAAATTTTGGTGTAAGAACTAAACCTAGCATTTGACACACAGCCTGAGGCAGACTCTGGGGCAGAATCCTATGCCACATAGTCTTTATTTTCCTGCAGGCTACTGCCTGGTTTATGTTTTTGAGTTTCTGTCATTTGAGATAATTTAAGTGAGGCATCCTATGAAGAACACTCTTCTCCAGTATATTCTGTGGTTCTTCCTCTGAAAAGCACAGAAGAGAGACTGTGGAGTTATGAGGAATTTTCTTATGTCAGTTGAAGAAGAGAGGTTGTCAAATTGCACATGCACAGCAACAAAGATTCCATTACAGCTTTTCCTAAGTTCTTGAGTCTTGGTCTTTGAACCTTTTGAACCAGTTCATGTGCAGTAGAGATAGTCAATAAACTTTCTTGATTTATCCTCAATTTGCTGAAACATTTAAGGTAATGTTTTGGGAAAATAGAGTTCTTGAGTTCATAGCTGCCACAACAGTTTAAGGGATTGAATATTTAGGTGGATCTTATTCACAGCTGTAACTGACATTATTTCTGTATCACTGCAATGCTTGAAAATCCAGGCCATCACAAAACCATGGGTACTACAAAAATGTATCAGCAAAAGTTGGTCCCTCTAGCAAAGCACTTCCCAAGTAAATGGGAGCCAAAAGGTAAACTCAGTCATGCATCCAAAGGCACTTTGGAGTCCAATGAGGCCATGCTAGTCAGAGGAAAGAGCTATTTCAGACATATTATCTCACAAAAAGCCTATATCACAAGAATCTTTCCTGGTGATGCCACATTAATATCTTCCTTTCTTTGCTCATTGCTCAATAACTGAAAGAATCAACTAGAAACAGACTACCCAGGAAGCCAGGCAGAAGAGTATTTCTAAACAGAGCAGTAATTCTAAAGACTGATATCTGAAATAGAAAACAAATCTAATTTTATGTAGACAAGATAAAATTATCTGGATCTAAAAGCTGCTCTGTTCTTTCTTCACAGAACTATTGAGAAGAAAAATGAAACCTGCCTTGTGTTTATGTCTGTTGCTTCTTGGACTTCAGGTCCAGGGTCAGCATAGGTCCAACCACAATGATGAACAGCAGGAACAAAAAAAGCTCCATTCTCTGGAAGACCATTTCAAGGATGAAGGTGAAAACTTACCTCATGTCAAGATAGCCCGCAGCAACGCTGACTTTGCATTTAGGTTTTACAGGCAGGTCAGAGAGGAGGCAGGCAACAAGAACATTTTCTTCTCTCCTTTGAGCATTTCCACTGCGTTTGCCATGCTCTCTCTGGGAGCCAGATCAAACACTCTCAGTCAGCTGCAGAAAGGCCTCGTCTTCAACCTAACAGAGATACAGGAGCAGGAGATCCATAAGGGATTTCAACGTGTCATCCAGTTGCTGAATGACCCTCAGCGAGAAGTCCAGTTGAGCATGGGCAACTCTCTCTTCATAGATGACCGACTGAAACTGCTCCAGAAATTTTTGGATGATGTCACAAATTTTTACTATTCAGAAGCTATTTCTAGTAACTTCCAGAATCCTTCTGAGGCTTTGAAGGAAATCAATAAGTACATAGAAACAAAAACCCACGGGAAAATTGTTGATTTACTCAAGGAACTCGATGAGGACGCCATGATGGTTTTGGTTAACTACATTTACTTTAAAGGTGAGTGACAAACATAGGTGGCAGTTATGTACATAAGTTCTGCAAGTGTTATCCAGATCTAAGAAATACAACCTCTTTCACATTGTGAATATATACTATCACCTGATTTAAAATATGCCTTTCTACTTTTAAATGACCTAAGGTAATATTTGAAGGCTATGTATAAAGAATAATTTTTTATATGAATATTTAAAAATTAAAAAAGAAGAATCAATAAAGTACTGATTAATGTCATATCAATTTTAAACAAGGTTCATATCTTGAAACATTCAGGAAGAGTGAACATGAGAATTTATTATTATCATTCGATGGCACAGATGTTTGGCTGTGAAGGACATGGTCAAGCATGAATGACACTTTCAGGAAAAGAATAAGCCTGGAGCTTGTATAATGTGAGTCTGTGGAAGTTTTACCACTCTGTATTAGCAGGCAAAAGCTCAGATCTTTTCCATGGCAACCCTTGGCCTATATTTCTCTTGTGTATTTTTTATTACAGCCATTGAAATGATCTAAAGCTTCTCTCCATAGAGTGGGAACAGGCATCCTTAAGCGGAGATAGGCTTGTTGTTGCCTTTACAGTTCAAATACAGTACTTCAAACATCAGCTAACATGACATGCCTTTATTAGTCCCTTTTTTTCCCAGCTTATTCAATATTATACTCATTCTTTTGTCAAAAGGCTACTGGGAAAACCCGTTCAACACATTGGCCACCAGAGACGATGACTTCTTTTTGGATGACAAGAATTCTGTTAAGGTCAAAATGATGCGTCAGAACGAAGTCTTTAATATCCATAGGGATGAGAAATTGTCTTGCTGGGTAGTAGAGATCCCATACAAAGGAAATGCTGCTGCATTGTTTGTTCTGCCTGATGAAGGGGCAATGAAGCAGGTGGAAGACGCTCTGGTAAAAGAAACATTGTCTAACTGGACTCAATCATTTGAAGAAAGGTAACCTTTTAACTGTTACTTTGTTCACTAGGAAAGTTCAGGATGCTACCATGAGTTGCTTAACACAGTTCTGAGAAACAAGCACTGCATGGTTTCTTTACATAAGTTAACGTCTCAGGCACTTTCATACCTAAGGGAAACCATCTCCTTGACTCCCTGATTCACAGCAAGTGGGAGAGCTACCAGCTGTGAAAATCCTACATATCGCTACATTGCCCTCAGGAACCTGCCTTAAGTAGGAAGAATCCAGTTCAAAATAAAATATAACTTGCCTTTCTCCAGTCTGGATGATGCTTTCCAGACAGTAGCTTTGATAAACTAGCTCAGTGTCCCTTCACCACTGACCAGACTGGCCAGTGGGCCTGTTGAAGCAGGTCCAGAAAAGGGCCACAGAATTGATCAGAGAGATGGAACACCTCTCCTATGAAGACAGGCTAAGAAAGCCGGGATTACTTAGAAGAAGACAAGGTTCCAGAGCGACTTTGTTGCACCCTTTCAATACTTGAAGTGGGCCTATGGGAAAAATAGAGATAGTCTCTAGCAGGGCAAGTTGCCATAGAACAAAGCATAATGGCTTTAAACTGAAAGAAGGTCGATTTAGACTAAATAAAAGGAAGATTTTTTTCTACAATGAGGTTGCTGAACTGCTAGAACAGGATACCAAGAAAGGTGCTAGATGCTCCACCTCTGGAAACATTCAAGGTCAGGCTTGATGGGGCTCTGAGCAGACTGATCTGATGAGAGATGCCTCTGTGTACTGCAGGGCAGTTGGAATAGATGACCATTCTATGAGTCTGTGCTTCTCTAACATCAGATTTATCACCGTCTTAGAAAGCCAAGCCTTAGATACACTGGTGTTTGCAATGACTATACACCTGCCACAGATACTGCATTGAGAGACCTTGCAATAATAAACTTATATTTTTCTTCTATTTTTCAAAAGACGAATCTCCCTGTCACTTCCAAAATTCTCCATCTCTGGCTCCTATGATGTTAAGAAGCTGTTTACGAAAATGGGTGTGACAGAGGTGTTCACTAATGCGGCTGATCTCTCTGGAGTGTCAGAAAACATTCTTCTGAAGGTTTCCAAAGTAAGTATGCAAATGAAATATTAATTTGCTACACCTACCACAAAAAAACCTGTAAAGTCAAGTCATATCAGTGGGCTGTGTGGCAGAAAGACATCCCATAAGTTCATGCAAAATGTTTTTTTCCTTTTGTGCTACTCTGAGAAACAACAAAACAATAAATGTTCCCCATGTTGCTCAGTCTCTTCAAGCAACCAATCTCGACTCTGCCGGTGTTGAAGAAAACTCTCCCTGAACTCAGAGCAAACTTTGATCATCTTGGAAAGGCTGGCCATAAGTATCTTTTTGACACCAGTTTTACATTCATTCTGTGTTTTCTTTTAAAAACTGTCTTCTCACAATGTTAAAGAACACAAGTCTGTCCCCTGGTGTTTCGCACTCTGCTGTACATAGATTTTTATTTTTATTTCTGTTGCAGGCAATTCACAAGGCAGTGATAGACGTTAGTGAGAATGGCACAGAGGCTGCTGCAGTGACCGTGATAGAACTAGTACGATTGACTTCAGCGCTTTCTCCTCCTCTTCACATCAGAATCAACAAACCCTTCCTGATGATGATTACTGACAAAACCACCCATAGCATTCTCTTCATGGGAAAAATTGTGAACCCAGCTGACAAGAAAGACTAGGCCACAGCACTTGTACACACTATGTCTTTGAAAAAATGGACTATAATCAATTCCTAACTAACACATAAATATTACATAAAGTTTTTCTTCACTTCACAGAGTTGGGAGCAAGCACGAGTGGGCCATGTTTATAAAATTATAGAATCTTAGGATGCATTGGGTTGAAAGAGACCTTTAAAGGTCATCTAGTCCACTCCCCTGTGGTAAGTAGTGGCACACCCAATTAGATCAGGTTGCTCAGAGTCCCACCAAGACTGACTTTGAATGTCTCCCGGGATGGGGCCTCCACCACCTCCAGTGTTCCACCACCCTCACAGTAAAGTACTTAATCTGTGGTATCTTAAACAAACAGCTCCCTACCTCATTCGCTCATCACCAGTGCCATGATCCCTTGCATGCAGATAAGCCGTCCTGCTCCACACTGAAAAAATCCTGATGCTGACCATTTCCTGCACACCAAGTCCTCAGCCGCTTGAGTTGAGAAACCATCCTTTCTTTCCCTCTCTATTCCACTGTGAGTCCTAGGAGAGGTATCCTTTGTCTTTGGAGTCTCTCCAGGACTCAGTGGCTAAGAAGGGAAACAAATACAGACATGTTAAACCTTTCCTCTCCTAGGTGGCAGATGCCCCTGGTTAAAGAATAATCTGTTTCCTTCCAACTTGATAACTCTCCTACCAGCTCCAAGCTCTTGCTCCCATCTCCATTCCTCATTAGTTACTTCACAGTAAAGGGCTCAATTTTTCTGGAAGGACAAAAATTTAGATTCTATATCAATGAAAGCTGCACATCATTACACAAATGGTTATTCTTTAAGGTCTTGTGCATGTACAGTAATGCCTTGTACGCCTAGGAGACGTGGATATGGCAAAATCCACCCCCTGGTAACAGCAGCCTGGGACATCATGTCTCCATCGTTCAAATGCCATCTAAAAGCAGGCTTTTCACCTGCTTTTGCAAGCATGGGCTGATGAGTACCTCTAAGAGATGTCTCGCTGTTAGAATGCTTGTGACCCAAACACCTTCTTGACCATTGAGTAGGCACAATCCAGCATTAACAGCAGCATGCCACATGCCAAAAGCTGAGCCACAGCAGAATAATTTAATTTTATGACAATTAAAAATAAAGTCAGAGAGTAATAAACAAAGACATAATTTAAAATATCTTCGTCCCATGTCTCACTTCTTTTCCAGCCCCAGTATCACTCTTAAATCTCTACCTCCTCCATCTGAGCAGCTCAGAAGAAAGGGGAATGGAGATATGGGAATTTTGTTCAGTTTAGAATGCTTCATCACCCAGAGGAGATGGTTCTTCACAAACCATTCTGACATGAGAATTTCCTAGAGGGTAGAGTCTATCAGAAACAGGCTGTTCCTAAGTGGACTCCTCTCCATGGGGCTACAGGTCTTGCCAGGACCCTGCCTCAGGCCAGGCTTTCCATGGGCTGCAGCCTTCTTTAGGTCACATCCACTTGCTCTGGCGTCAAGTCCTCCAAGGGCAGCAATGTGGATATCAGCCCCACCACAGTCCTGCCTGTAAACAGGGGGAGAACCTGTCTTACCATAGTCTTCTCCAGGGGCTGGAAAGGAACCTCTTGTCTGGCACCAGGAGCACCTTCTCTGTGCCTTCTTCACTGACTTTTGTGTCTGCAGGGCTGCTCTCTCATACTTTTAACTGCTACCTCTCACAGCTCCAACACAGTTTTTTTACCATTTCTTAAGTATGTTTTTCCAAAGGTGTCATCATCTTGGCTGAGGGGCTCAGTTTTGTCCTGCAGTGGGTCTGTTGGAGCCATCTAGGATAGTCATGCCTGGCAAAGAGCAGTCCTAGCTCTACAGCCCCTAGCTGCTAGCACTTCTGCATAGACACTCAATACATAGAAATGCAATCAGTGGTAACGTCAAAGTTCACTAAGATTAATAATGTTTAATGGATGGGTAGACCACTTTGACAGCTCTAATGAAACGTCAGGAGCTGTCATTAGTATCCTTTCAGTGTCATCTCAGCATCAGGAACAGGTGGGCCTCCATGCACTTCATAAAGGCATCCTGAGCTAAGTGACGATGGCTTCTCCCAGCATTTCCAATCTCAACTCTGCTTTCCTCCTGTGGAGGGGCTGGAATTACAACTTTACATGAGAGGGCCTGGGAGTCCTTGCCACTGCTGGAGAGCTTTGGCTTCTGGTTAGGTTGTGTCAGAAATACTAAATGTGTCTGCCATGGTGGCTTGGTTTGCAAAGCCCTGACAGGCCAGATGGGTGAGAGAAAACCATGGTATGCGTATTTGCAGTCAGAGGCCTTTCATGTGGGCAAGTACAGACCTTTTCCCAGACCTACGGGTGAAAGAAAACAGCCTGTAGTCAACCTATTCACACAGACCTGCAGATTTGCTTAATGCACAGTATTTTCTCAATAATCATGCCTTTGTCTTCCAGATTTTAAATAAACAGCAATGCTTTAAATGTGCTCTGTGGAAAATCTTAGTCAGCTGTATTTGTCTAACTGATTTTCTCTTTCAGAAAAATAAAATTAATTGTTTCAGTAGTGCTTAAAGGGGTAAAATTCTGTTGCTGGAGCTGAGCCAAGGATTTCAGCTCTGCACGAACTACAGGACTCTTCATCCACAGCTACTAATACAGCTTGCGCAGTCACTGCCCCTCTGCTTTGCCAGTGGTGAAGTTTGGGTGAGCAGTTGACTTTGCACTGTTTGAGACAAGTTAGAGGGAAGGTAAGAGCAAGAACAAATAGGAAATTGTTCATAGTACTTAATTTCTTTCCTCCACCTTTGCCCAATTCTGCAAAATGAAAATGAGGAACAAATCCAATCTTTCTGTTTAGTCATAAATTATATGTATATGAAGTAGAAACATTTGTTAAAAAATCCTGATTATATTCTTATCAGAACTCAAAGGTATTTTTATGGAAAATGGTTGAAGTATTTTTGGCACCCTGTTGATTAAAGGCAGTTATTTGAGAAAAATTGTTTCAGCTAAGCCGACACTTCCTGGCTATGTTTTTGTAACTTCCCTACATTTGTTAATAAGGACAACCACTCAAAAAAACAAAATCTAGAATGCAGGCCAGAGATTTCCTCAAATAAGCAGTTAAATTCAAAGACTTTGTTGAAGATTTACATGGAGTTTGGAAAAGGGCCTTAAAGAGTTAGATGGGAGCAGGAGAGTTGAGCTGACTTGTTCAGGAGTTTTAGATCCATAGTGGAGCTCAGAGGAGTATAGCAAGAACAAAATGGTTTCACAGAAAAAGTAAAAACTTTATACATCTGGAAAGTCCATGTAAAATTAAAGGCAATGCAGTGGTCCAGCTGCAGATACCCTTAATCAGCTCTACCCGAAAGTGAAATTCTAACAAGAAGAAAATATATCACCCTCAACCAACATCACATCAGCAGCCTGCAGAGCCTTCACACTTTGGGCAGCACCATGAAAAGAAGAAAGGTGGAAGAGTGAAATCTCCCTGAAGAGTATGAGAAACCCTTGGCCACACTTCAACATCCTGATCTCCTCACACTTAAGCCATATTGACAAAAAGGGAAAAAAACTTGGAGGCAGCACATGAATGGACTGCCAATATGCTGTGTCCCTGTGTTATCAGTGGTGGGGCTTCATCCTCCACCAGCACAGTGCCAGCAGTTAATTAGCAAAAAAACCAAGAATATGGATTTTGTTTTTGGTCGCTTCCCTCATTAACTGAAGCATGTACCCCTACTATACAGGAATATCAAACGTGCAAGATTGATAAGTACAATGAGTAAAAATAGACTGTATAAACTTTTACAATGTTTTACCTCCATTTTGAATAGATTTTAATGGACAGGTCTCTCTGGGACTTTATTCATCACCTACACCTGATACTGTCTGAGAAAATGGGTATTACTGAAGTGCTCAGAGGCAACAATGCTGTGCCAGTCACAGAAGCCTGACCTGGCACTGTCTATAGTTAGCCATCAGTGGAGATAGAGGTTATTAAAGTCTGACCTGGCACGCAGCAAAATTAAATTTTCTGTGCAGCAACAGGGCATAAAACTGGTGTATTGAAAAGGAATATGTTGCATTTCAAAGTTACTGTGAACTCTCTTGATTTCTCTGAAATGCATATTGAATTCATAACCATAAATAGCCACCAATGAGAAAGGGTTTGGAAAAGCTTTCATGCTTTGTCCCTGGGTAACATAAATTTGTATGTCAAAAATGTCCTGCAACATCTTGCTAGGTTGAAGTCCTTTTCTCAGTTTTTTCTGTCCTGCAACATCTTGCTAGGTTGAAGTCCTTTTCTCAGTTTTTTCAAGTCCCTTGCTCTGTAGGGTTATAGTACTACTCAGTTTAGTAAGGGTTACCTTTACTAATGATACAAATCTACAACTCTACAGCTGCCTTGCAAGGAATCTCAGGTACACATGGGTTAAAAGAATTCCTTAAGACTGAGGAGAACGCACTCAACTCCCTTGCTCAGAGAACTGGGACCCCACCTGAGTTGTTTCTAGCAATATTTGGAGCTCCTTGGTGACTGAGTATTCAAGCAAAGAGTTTTTCGTAAGGCCTCGGGTAAAGTACTGGCTTAGACAAAGCTATTATATGCACAATTAAGTGGGTTTTCTTGCCAGCTACATTTCTTTAAAGGTCTGGCAGTCTTTTAAAATTGCAGCCATTGCTAGCTCTGTTAATTTTTCCATTGTTACTCTTCATTTGTAAATCTGTGGGTCTTTAGGCAAGTAAGTCACTTCTACCTCAAAATTTGGCGTGCCTACATGCTGTGTAGAAATCAACGGGAGTTGTAGATACATATTGACTGTAGTGGAGGTGGGACTGATTTTAGCATTTCAATATGGCACTGAAAAAAGAAAGTGAAATCCACAACCTCTTCCTAATTTAGGAATACAGGTATTGTTTCCAAACTTCTGTGGGGTTTGTGACATTCACTGCACACAGTGCCTTTGCATGGTTCTTTACTCAACTCTCATTCATGAATAAATTGCCACAAATTGATCATTATCTGCAATTCCATTCTACAAAGGACAGTTTGAAACCCTGGATGTTCACCCTAAGACCTGAAAAAAAAAACTAAAATCAGTAACTGAAGTGTTGTGGCTGTTCAGAAAGTGGTCAAGCTGACCCTGATGAAGCAGTTAACAACAAAGAAACAGGTCCCTCCCTGAAACAGCAGCTGGTATTAGACCAAGTTTGAGATGCTGGTTCCCTGAATGTCCCTATTCACTCATCTACAGACCTGCTGAGGCCCACATGTGCCCATAGATGAGAAAAGGAGAAAAGAGAATTAATTCTGAACAATAAAATTTCCAATCTATCAGGCTACTTAGTGTAAGAATGTTTGGCAGCCATACAAGCTGCTGGCAAAACTGGCAGCTTGTGGCTTGGACAGATCCATTCTGAAATGGGTCAAGAACTGGCTGGAGGGCTGGGCCCAGAGGGTGGTGGTGAATGGTGCCACATTCAGTTGGCAACCACTCACTAGTGGCATGCCCTAGGGATCAGTGTTGGGCCTGATCCTGTTCCATTGATGACCTGGATGAGGGAATTGAGTCCATCATCAGTAAGTTTGCAGATGACACCAAGTTAGGAGCAGGTGTTGATCTGTTGGAGGGTAGAAGGGCCCTGCAGAGGGACCTGGACAGGCTGGATGGGTGGGCAGAGGCCAACGGGATGAGATTTAACAAGGCTAAGTGTAGGGTTCTACACTTTGGCCACAACAACCCCAGGCAGAGCTACAGGCTGGGGACAGAGTGGCTGAGAGCAGGCAGGCAGAGAGGGAGCTGGGGGTGCTGGGAGAGAGGAGCTGAAGAGGAGGCAGCAGTGTGCCCAGGTGGGCAGCAGAGCCAATGGCATCCTGGGCTGGAGCAGGAGCAGTGTGGGCAGCAGGAGCAGGGAGGTTATTGTGCCCCTGTGCTCAGCACTGCTCAACACACACCTTGAGTGCTGTGTCCAGTTCTGGTTG
>VWZI01020305.1:170888-235395 GCA_013396835.1 Psilopogon haemacephalus | reverse complement strand
TTCTATTCTATTCTATTCTATTCTATTCTATTCTATTCTATTCTATTCTATTCTATCTAGTCTAGTCTATAGGGTTCGTATGTGGGATATGAGTTGTGTGAAAGTCCTCTCATAATTTGTAAATTAATTAGATTACAATTCTAAACTGAAAAAAAAAAAACCAAAAGAACCCAAGAAGAACAAACCACAACAACAACAAAAACCCATCCTGCATTTTAAATCAAATAACAATAATAGAATGCTGTCACTTTCTCATCTAGGTTCCTACCTTTTGCATTCCCTGTGCTATTACAGAATAAAAGTAAATTATGTGTAAGCTAAGTATGAGTCAACTCTCTGGCTCAGCCTTTGAACCACATGTTGTAAGGGGTTGTGTGTGAAGAATTTCAACGGCACCAAGGAAATAGAAGGATCATTAATTTCTGTACTTCTCTAAAAATGAAATAGTCTGAACTGGAACTAATCTGAAACACATGCAAGAGCCCTAGTGTAACAACAGCAACAACTTAGAAAAACAGTTTAGAAAACTAGCTTTCCTAAAACTGTGGATTTAAGGAAAATCACTTTCCATTCATTTTGCATTTTTTCCTTTCACCAGGAATATTATTAGCTAATAAAACTTTCAGAGCTCCAGTAATTATGAGTATTGGTCAGTGAATCTGGCCACCTGGTTACAGGGTAGATATTCCATTGCAGGAATAAAATTTCTGTGGTCAAAAAAACCCTGAATAATTATCTAAATTGTGATTTGTTGGATACTTCCACTATCTCAAAAGCCTCATGAACAAAGAATTTAGTTATAAAACGACTCAGGATCATGTTTGGTCTGTCCTGATGGCAAAATATCAGTTAAAGCCCAAATGAGGACCAAGCTGAGTAATTAGAGTAAGCTTCATGAACACTGAGGCCCCTGCCTGGGGGGTGAAATCCCATAGACACAGTAAATCTCCTCTTGTTTATTTTACAGAACAGAAAATGAAAGCGGCATAGAAGGCCCACTGGAATGAAATACTAAATAAACACAGAAAAAAAAAAAATGTTGGAGTACAAATCTTTATCAGTTGCTATGTTTACGTACACTTGAGGCCAGAACGGGCCAGAAATCCATGCCTTGACAGTACAAGTGTGTCCCATCTCTCGGAGAAGTGCACTTCTCCCTCTTCTTGGAAAACACCCTCTGGCCTCTGAAGGGCTCCTTTCTGAGCCCTTTTGCCTTAAAGCTCTGGTCTGCAAGGGAGAAGTGCTCCTTCCTCTCCCGGTTTCATAGGACAGGATCTATGATTCTAAAATTCTACTAGAGGCCAGCCATGGCCAGAAGGTTATTAGCAGTTAGAAATGCTGTGTCCTGCAGGGATATGGATTTGATTGTCCCCTTGTACTCTGCTCTGGTGAGGCCACACCTTGAGTATTGTGTTCAGTTTGGAGCACCTCAATACAAGAGGGATGTGGAGGGGCTGGAGTGAGTGCAGAGGAGGGCAACAATGCTGGGGAAGGGCCTGGAGAATAAATCTTATGAGGAGCAACTGAGGGAGCTGGGGATGGTTAGTCTGAGGAAGAGGAGGCTGAGGAGAGACCTCACTGCCATCTACAGCTACCTGAAAGGACATTGTGTAGAGGTTGATGCTGGTCTCTTCTCATAGGTAAATAGTGATAGAATAAGAGGGAATGGCTTGCAACTGGTTAGGTTTAGACTGGACATTAGGAAACATTTTGTCACAGAAAAAGTGTTAGGCTTTGGAATGGGTTGTCCAGGGAGGTGGTTGAGTCGCCAACCCTGGATGGGTTTAAAAGTCATTTGGATGTGTTGCCTGGGGATATGGTTTAAGGGTGAACTTAGTGAAGTAGGGATAATGCTTGGACCTGATGATCCTGAGGGTCTTTTCCAACTGGAATGTTTCTGTGATTCTTTGATTCTGAGAGTCAGCCAGGGCCACTGACCCAAGCTGGCACATGGGTGTACCCCATACCATAAACATCTGTGGCAGAGCAGGGCACTGTCCCACCTGAGGTTTAAATGAGGTGTGAACTGTGGTGGGGCAGGGCGCTGCCACACCGGAGGTTTGAATGGGGTGTGAANGGCAGCTGGACAGATTGGAGCAGGACTTGCACGGACTTGCTTCGACCTTCACTGGGACCTGCACTGGGACCTGCACTGGGACCTGCACTTGGACTTGCACTGGGACCTGCACTTGGACTTGCACTGGGACCTGCACTGGGACTTGCACTGGGACCTGCACAGACCTGAACACGGACCTGGAGACACGAACCTCACACGGACTTTGAGACAGTCTCCCATCTGTAAGTAGAGCAAAGCTGTTTCATGCCCAAACCTTTCTATTTTTCTGATTTTCCTGAATTACAAGAAAAGGCATCCTCGTGAAGACTTTTCCTGACCAAATTAGAACCCAAACTTAAACTAATCTACACACATATTGTGGGTGGGGCTTTGGAAATTATAAAAGCTACATAATTTCAGCCTCTTCAATCGCCCCCAATCAATAGAACATCATTCTCAGTATAAAGGGGAAAGTTTGATAAGGACTTTGGCTCCTCTTGCCCCAGGTATAGTTTGTGTGCTTTATATTCGCATTTGTATTAGTTTGTCTGTTTCATTAGATTAATTTTCATTTCAAGCCATGAGTCTTTTTATTTCCAATACCCTTTCTCTGCTGAGGAAGGGTCATCAGCTGATACAATAGCAAGTGCTATAGTTTAGAACTGGCTACAGGGTATATGTAGACCTGCAGTTTCACTCAGAGAGGAATGACATATATCAGATGGAGGCTTGTTCTTTCCAGAATATTCCCTCCCATGGGTTGTGACTTCAAGGTTTACAGTTTCCTCATAGATGATAACTTTGTTATCTTGCACAGATGGGAAAATGGGAATTATTCCTTTGGTATTTCCCCCAGAGCAGTCACGTTGAAGGAGACATCATACCCCAACTAAAATAAGATCATTTCCTTTTCTTCATACTGGACTACAGCCTGAACTCTCATACTACGGTATGAAATACTTCCCCTACTTAGCTTCTTCAATACTATAAGAAATAGTCTGTGAAATTGTAGTGTTCAAGGGAGACTTCTAAGGAATGATTAGAGAGATTACCTTAAAACAGATTTGTGGCCCAGAGAGAAAAAAAAAAGCATGTTCATAACATTCTGCTGATATATGTATTTTCACAACAGCCTGGCTGCTGGCTGGAAGTGTCAAAGCCACCTCAGGCTCCAGCTGGCTTAACATGGGCACAGAGAAGATATCAAACCAGGAAGTGTGTTACTGTGGTGGTCAGGCTTGCAAATCACAAAAGCTGTGCAAAGGTAGACACTAACACAAGCGTGACTTGTATCACATTTTTAATACATCCAAATTCACAATTACTCATGTATGTGGACACCCAGGTTTCCCAGTCACATAATGAACTCTCTGTAATTAACTGCTCTGTGTTCCTCTAACTGAGCATCTGATATATCTGATCTATATGTGATGATATCTGATATCAGCACATATGACCTGTGTTCTTGTGGAGTAAGTACCAGCCTGGCAGTTAACACACATACTCTTCTGGGCTGGCCTTCCTGGACTGGAAATTCAAAATTTTTTACCAAACCTGGCACTCAGTTTTAGTTCCTGAGAGCTCTAGGCTGTTTCCATGAACTTCTCATTGTGCTGAGACTGATGTGATATAGGGATCTAAATTTCTAGGGATGTTTTAGAAAGGACACAATCAGACTAAGCAATCCTAGCAATATCCAGGGAACTAATCCTCCTCATATGTCCATCTATGGTTTAAAGGATTCCTACTTAGCCCTAACTAAGGGACATCTCATCATGACACTATGATTGCAGCTTTGATCTAAAAGCTAAAATAATTCCAAGGAAAGTTCTTCACACACTTAGACAGGAAAGAAACTAAAATAGGCACAGTTTGATATTCATGGTCAGCTTAGTGTCTACCATTATTCAAAGAATGACACAAAATATAGTTGGTTTCTACTTTTACTGTAATTACTATTTTAATTAATCTTAAAATTTCTCTAGGTTTTAAAATGTAAATGAGAGATAAATCCTTCTACAATCAATCACTGGAAAGAGAATAAAAGTGACAGCATCGAAGGGAGAGGCTGTTTTTTCAAGCATGAGATACAACTTAGAAAAGATGTCTCAAGATGAAATGTTGCATCTCTCACATGAAACTAGCATTACAACTTGACAGGTTTTCCAGGCTTTAAGAAGAAAACAGCTTTACTTGATATGTCTGAATTTGGAGCCATGCTGCTGTTGGCTTTTATCCAAAAAACTTTGCATTAGAAATAGTAGGGAAAGGAGAGTATTTTGCCACAGCCTGCCAGTCTCTGTCCAAAAGAATCTGTGTGAAAATCCCATTGCTCTTCTTTTCTGTCATGAACCTTACAAGGCAGCAAGAAATAGCAGAACCACTGGAACTCAGGAATGCTTGGTAAGTGATGGGTTTACTCTCTTGTGCTGGCATTCACCAGGTATTTAACTGTTTTCAGAAGCACAATATTGTCACTGCTTGTGGTGGTTTAGCAGTTAGCTGCCATCCCATCCCCCCCCCACTTGGAAATAACCCAGGCTTCGACTCAATCAGCTGAAAGTTAAGGAATGAAGCTTTATATTTACAGCCATGCACAATATACAAACAAATATTTACAATACCTAACAGATATTTACTGATATATGCAGTAAAAAGGTAATATAGAAACACCACACCCCTCCCAAAGATCAAAATCCCTAAGAGGGGTCTCTAACCACCCCTTCCCCCATCTTATCTCACCATCTGTTAATGCAGCAGATAGGTGAAGGTAGATCAGCTGGGCGGTTAGCAGTAGGAAAAGAAGTTAGAGAAATTATTCAGAATCAGCTACAAAAGGCAGGGTGAAAAGAGCCATGCAAGAGCTACAGCCCAGAGCAGTCTGAAATGTTCTGACCATGTGACTTATCTACATTTTGGTTACAGCTCTTAAACAATTTTTTTTTCTTTCTCAGTAAAGCTATAAGGGAAGTAGCATTGTCAGTGTTTTCCTCTCTCAGCCTATAGTCTACTTTCTCATTCAAATCCTTCAATTAGTTCAAACCAGCACACTGCCTGTTTTAAAGCTACAGTGATGACATTATTTGTTCTGTTTAATCTATAACAGTGCTTACTGTTTAAGCCTCATCAAACAACATAAAAACAGTGCAAAAAGCAGTAAAAGTCAGTTGACTATGATGAGGTGCTTCTGAAAGTGCTGTGGTGCCATTAGATTTTAGTAGCTAGAGACATTAAATGCATATTAGATGTCTGTGCCATAGATTAACTCATTTAATAGATCAGTTCATTCATGCACAGCTGACACAGCTCAGTATGGCAAAGGGAATCTACCCCGTACAAAGAAATTCTTCCTCATCCAGATAAGATGTCAGGTGAGGTTTTTTTTTTGCTGCAGAAGTTTTTCCTAAAAGTAGTTCTCATCATTAGTAGATAACTAAGACGTCTACTTCTTTGGATGATGAGTCCATGTACTTCAGCACATGGATCCTGTCAGAGCAGAAACCTCATAGCAAGGAATAAATCTCAGGGAAGATCTGCAGAGAATCAGAAAGATCAAAAGCAAATCAGCAACCCAAAGCAGACATCCTGCTTCTGGATTTTTGTGGGGTCACAAGGCAGGGATCCGAGAAACATGAAAGGATTTGTGACAATGGGGAGAATGAAGATCAGGACCTTTTCTCTGCAAGTGACTGAGAGGGGTAAGGGGAAAAACAGAGTGAATAGACCAATAAGATTAGAAATAAGTAGTGATAAAAGCATGGTGAAGATGTCAACATAGGATAACAGCATGATTTGGCCATTTGGAAAACACAGGTAGATTCTCATATCCAATGCTACTTTATCCAGAGAAGTGAATGGTCCCAGAGGAAAGTGAGCACAGCTCCTTTTTCAGTCTGCTGCTGACCAGGCCCCATGGTACAGCCCCATGACAGTCCCTTCCTGGCCACCACAGCTGGCAGAAAGAGCAACATTCCCAAGTGAAAGTGGGGCTGATCTAAAAGCCAGGCTTATCCCAAGTAGCCACCCAGGATCAGCAACTTTGTATCACATTCTAAAAGCAGAAATAGGAGACAATGACATTTTCTTCTCTTCTTTGAGCCTCGCAGTGTTCTTTGCAGCATTTTCCCAGGGACCAAAATGTCTGCACGGAGTCACCTACACAAATGTTGGAGCAGTAAGAGATCCATGAAGGTTTTCAGTGTTCGCACCAGCTGCTGGATAACTGACAGCAGTAGACGACCAAGGAAGCATTACTGCTCCACTTGCTACTGGATGATACTTAGAGGCATCATGTTGCTAACACTTTTTCTAGAAACTTCCAAAAAACTTCCAAGGCTGAACTTTAAATCCAATATTACCTAGAGATTTAAAACAGAAAGAAAGAAAGAAACCGAAACAGAGAAAAGATGAAAAATTGTGGAAGATAAAAAGATGCTTTGCCAGGTCTAAGAGCATAGAGTCCTTCCAAGAAGACCATCTAACACTGCAGGTGCAGCTCAAGTCAAAGAGGAGAGGGTTTCATCCCCTGGGACAATTTTCTGATGTTTCTGCTACAGCTAGGGACTTCTTCTACAGCCCAGATTTCACTCACTGCCTACTTGCCTAAACACACACACAGAGATGCACACACTGCTGTTTTTACATGTTTATTGTGTTCAGACCCTTCTCCCTTCCTCAGCAACCTTCCTATGTCTATCTCAGAAGCTATCCAACTTAAAGCCCTACACTCTTCAGGATAAAAAGGAAAGCCACTGAAAGACTCATGTTGTTTTACAAATACTTTTAAACAGTACTAGGATGTCACACTTGGTAATTATTCCTTACATCTTGATCTTCTGTGAAAGGATAGAGTAAGACTGAGAAAACAGAGCCTGCAGGAGGAAAAGGGTTTTGTATCAGAGGCAGCCCTGTGATCCAAAGCTTGTACTACCCTGGGATGGCTGAAAGTGAGTCCAAGAAACTCTTGGAAACTGTTCAGGAGATCAAGATAGATTCTCATGTAGGTTTTCAAGGGATATTTTGGGGAGATCCTGAGGAGCAGAGACCAAAGAAGCCATAGAGGTATTTGAAGAGACAGTTAATTTCTTTATTCCAAATTATTTTCATTAGTAATTTCAGACACTAGTCACTTCAGAGCCAGTAAAAGACATTGTGTCTAGTGTTGGCAAGCTGCCACTCTGCACAACAGCTCACAAAAAGCACTTTCTTTCAATTCTGAAAATCCCACCATTCTTGATGTAAGAGGAAACAAACAAACTAAAGATGTGCTGTGCTCAGCCTTTCTCTGCACTATCCGTGTACTAAAATGGAATTTTTCTATTTCAGTTCAGTGTAAAAGATGCACCAGACAGTGCCCATCACTTTCCCTACTGACAGGCATAGTAGTAGGGAATAGGGATGCATAGCAGCTATTTCAGGTGTTCGTACACTATAATACTCTAGCCAATGCTGCTGTCTCTATCTCAGTTCCTATCTCTCATGGTTTGCTTTATGTTTGCTTTCTAGGTTGCCCTTTCCTTACACTGTCTAAAAGACACAAGGCCTCCTCTGACTGACTGATGTGGATTTTTTCCATCTCAGACCAGGAAAAAAAAAAAAAGCAAACAAAAAAAACCCCAACCCAACTCAACAAACAACAAAAAAACCCAAACATCAGACAAGTTTCTTAAGAGTAATGCTATTAATACTATTTGATAGTAACTGATTATCATAACTTTCCATGCAGAATTTCTGTCACGTATTCCCTGTTTATTGTTCTCATTTGGAAGTTTCAGACACCAGAAGTAGGTCCTACTTCTGCTGCTGAAGGGTGTGTGCGTGGGATGGAAACCTTTTCCTTTTGGAGGCAGGTTGAAGCCTGTTCATAGTCCTCCACACCCTTTCCTAATCCCCACCAGTCTCATCCCCAGATCTGCTCCCAAGTGAACGAAACACCATTCCAGCATGGTGCTAACAACCAGTTTCCATGTGCCCTTTGAATGAAAGGCATCATCAGAAAACCACTTCTCAGTTTCCCAGAAATGGGCAGGAGGGTTCTCCAGGCCATCAGCATGTTTTGTCTGACCACAGCTGAAAACTGCACATTACTGAGATGGGGGAGGTATTACAGCCAGACAAAATTTGAAAGAAGCTTTTAAAAATACTTTTCCTGTTCAGAAACCGTCATAAGTAAAGATTTACAATTTTCCTCTTGAAACTATTTGGGGAAAAATTATGCAGCAGATTCAGCAAAAGTTTCAGGAGTTCCTCTGAGCAACTGACAGAACATGTTTGGTTGAAGACGAGTTTTGACAAGAGAATTTCACGCTGTTAGAGGCTCTTCTCTCTTCACAATGCAGCTGACCTCTCTCTAAGTGGAAAGTCCCTCAATAGAAACATAGGCAGTGTCTACATTACTTGCTGTTCCTCAGGAGTTACTATCTGTCTTTGATCTAGTTAATGTTAATGACATGGTTTGGGGTTTTAACACCATTCAACAGCAGAAGGAATATGAAAAACGGAACAGACTCAAAGATTTCTGTCACTCTGACCTTCTCCTTGTGCATTGGAAACAACTCACTAAAGCAGGAATAAAAGTCGGATTTAGAAACAGCTGCTGGAGCTACAAATTTTCCACAAACTGAAACCTTCAGGAGCCCAAATGGATTGGCAGTAGCAGTGCCCAGCTGCTCCTTTTAGCTTGCAATCTCTGTGGCCACTATCCCAAATAGCTGTGTGAGTTTCTGAATTGCCACAAAGAAAGGTAGAAATTGAAAAGACAGGAATCTTGATAGAATCACACTAGTCTTCTAAACAAGGTTTACCATAACAGTAGGCACGAAAACACATTTTTTACTGAATAAGAGATGTTTTGGGCCATTACTCTTCATGAGAAGGCATGGGCTAACTCTTGCCCGCTAATATCACTGAACACTGGGCACTCTGTGGCCAGATTGTGCTGGATGTATGCCCAGGTTACTTGTGATGATGGTCAAGATCAGCTGGGTCTGTTTGCTGTGATCACCGTTTTGTAGATAGGAACAAACAAAATACAATCAATGTCAACTAAAATCAGAGCTCGCTTAATGCTGAATTTGCACAGCTGTCTGTTTAGGCACTACAAAATACAGAATTTAATGCAACACTGACAAATACATCTCAAAAATCCCTGTGCAGATGTTCTGTGTTACTATCTCTGCTTTTGGGGAGGCACTTTGTTTTTATTTTGGAAAAAAACGTTGGATATTACTTATCTCAAGTATAGGAATATCTGTGTTTGGAAGTGAGAGTGAGTTCTTAATGTTTGGGGTTGGTTTTGGTTTTTTTTGCTTGGTTTCTTTTTTTCAGCTTGCACTGATACAATTTAAAGTCACAAGTAAGAGTAATGTTGGGGAAAAAAAGTCATTAATATCTCAGGCACATGATAACATGGCAGGAGAAAATAGAATCACAGAATCATAGAATGGTTTAGGTTGGAAGAGACCTCAAAGATCATCCAGTTCCAACCCCATGCCATAGGCAGGGACACCTCCCACTAGATCAGGTTGCTCAAGACCTCATCCAGACTGGCCTTGAACACATCCAGGGAGGGAGCAGACACAACCTCCCTGGGCAACCTGTTCTGGTGTCTCGCCACCCTCACTGTGAAGAACTTTCTCTAACATGCTGTTTAAATCTCCCCTCTGCCAGTTTGAACCCATTCCCCTCATCCTGTCATTACAAGACCTTGTGAACAGTCCCTCCCCAGCCTTCCTCTAGGCCCTCTTCAGATACTGGAAGGTTATTAAAAGGTCTCCTCGAAGCCTTCTCTTCTCCAGGCTGAAAAGCCCCTACTCTCTCAGCCTGTCCTCATAGCAGAGGTGCTCCAGCCCTCTGATCATCTTCGTGGCCCTCCTCTGAACTCTCTCCAGCAGTTCCATGTCCTTCTTGTGCTGGGGGCTCCAGAACTGCACACAGTACTCCAGGTGGGGTCTGATGAGAGCAGAGTAAAGGGGGAGAATCACCTCCCTTGCCCTACTGGTAATGCTTCCCTTAATGCAGCCCAGGACACAGTTGCTGTCTGGGCCATGTGTGCACACTGTTGGCTCATGTTGAGCTTTTCATCTACCCAGACCTCCAGGTCCTTTTTCTCAGGGCTGCTCTCCAGCCACTCACCACCCAGCCTGTATCTGTGCTTGGGATTGCAGTGACCCAGGTGCAGGACCTTACACTTGGCCTTGTTGAATTTCATGAAGTTGGCCTGGGCCCACCTCTGCAGCCTGTCCAGGCCCCTCTGGATGGCATCCCTGCCCTCTAGCAAGTCAAATGTTCCCACAGCTTGGTGTCATACCAAGTGTAAGAAGTGTTTTTCCTCAGGTCTAGCAAGACAGCTTAGCAAAAAGCAACCCCTTTAACTAGAGGGGGGTGAATTGCTCTCTCACAACAGGACCAGAGTAAATATAGGATAGGAATATCATGTCAGTAGCAAATTCACCATCTCTCTTCGCCTCCCTGACCTGCAGCAAAGTGTGAGCTCAGAAATTTGGGTGTGTCTGTAATGCTTTTCGGCTTTGAGAGATCCCTCACTGCCACCAATCCTCCTGTACAGTAGCTCAAGTGAAGATGATCATTACATAGATACAGATCAGCCTGACGACGCACAACATGCAAGTCAAACAATAATAATTTCTGAAAGCCTTTCTTCTCCCCATTATCATTTCCACCTCTTTTACAGTGTTGGTGTTGGGTAACCAATCTGCCATGCTGATCGGAATGCCAAAAGGCTTTTTCTTTCATTTTCCAGAGAAATGAGGAAAAGGAGATAGGCACTAGATCATGTCATCTCAATAAACTGCTACATTATTCATAAAATGTCCTCATGAAATTAAATATGGGAAATGGCAAGTTCACAGATAAGTGGCTACAGCTGCTAGAGATGTGAAAGATGTTTATGAAGCAGACGCCTTCTCTTATGACCTACAGCACTTCATCAAAACTGAGCAGTAGAACAGTAACTGTGAAAAACCAGAAAACACATGTGAAAATTACTGGTGAAAACAAAGGTTTTGATCCCATAGATGAGGCAATAATTCTTTTCAACATCATCACAATGCAAAACCAGCAGGTGCAGTGCTGCCAGGTCTCACTCGGTGATGTGTCACCCAGCACTCCCTGGTTTGTGCCTAGCCACTTCTGCAGTCCCAAAGAATCCTAGGGACACTGTGTGATATTGATGCTCAACAAGGAGCACATGCTGTAAGCAAGGACTCCAGTTAGAAAAACTTTAGAGGAAAATAACTTCTGGATGCTTGTGACCTTGTCTGACCCAGCACTTGCAGCATTTTATGCAGAGTCAGAAGAACGATGAAAGCTCTCAAAATCAGAAAGTTTGATGTCATATAAACTCCACAGACATAATCCCAAGGCTTTCCAGAGAGAGAGCAGTTTTTAGCTGCTATATAGTGAATACTGATGAGCATTTATGAACTCAAGTTCAGTAACTCCCTGAAAAGTGTGGATTCACTGCAGCTTTGCAAGAAAACATTTTAAAAAATAGGTATTTTGGCCAATATTGGTTTATTATTTGCAGAAACGATAGTGTTAAAGTTATACTTAATTTGCAAATACATGAGTATAAATTCTTCTAGGCCTTCCTCTATGCCTACCTTCCTTGGGAAATGCTAGAGTTCACTCCACTCGTTAAAGCAAAAATGAAGAGAGGGGACAGAAAATAACCATCCAGAAAAAATTCTGAGCCATGGGGAAAAACAATTTCACAAGTGACCTTTCAGTTGCTCCTTCCTCCATGGTAATTTTAGATAGGGATAAAGCACCAAATTGTGAACCATAACATACTTTTCCCTTGCCTAGAGGATTAAGCAATAAAGAAAACAAAACCAGTCAGAAATATGGCATGTATTCAGGGCAGGAATAACAGGCTCTGTGGACAACAGAACCCTCGGGCAACAGCTGGCTTCTCTCTGGGTGAAGCTGAATGAGCTGATGCCTTCTAGGAGCTCCTACTGTGTGTTCAGTGCTGAGAAGGACAAAACGCATCTTCCTTTAAAAAAACAAACAAACAAAATTAAACCCAAATTTAGGGAATTAGAGGCTGCTCATCCCAATTCTAGCTTTCTGGAGAAGAGCAGAAATACTGGTAAAGCATATAGAAAATAAAGTGATAAAAATTAAGCAAGAAAAAAAATAGCAGGATAACAAGATGAATTTTTTTTTTTTTTTAAAGAAACCACATCAGACCATCCTAATCCCCTCCAACGGCAGAGGGACAAGCCTTGTCTTCAGGAAATAATTGACCTAAAGTACAGCTTAGTGAAGCAATAGCTAGGTTATAGTTGGGTTTAGCAAGGCGTTATTGTCTTACATGACGTATTCTTACATAAGGTACAGAAATATGCGCGGCAATATTGGTGTGAGATTGGAAACAATTTTCAACGGTTGGAGTGACCCAGCATCAAGTAGAGTTTCCTGGACGGCAAGTTCTAAACGCAGCGTGATTCAGTACCGTAGTCACCCTTGGTGTGCAGACACCAGGTGCGACCAGGCACCAGCAGGGGGAGGCAGAGTGCAGCCTAGGGGCAGGCTGCAGCAGTCGGCGACAGGAACTCGGTTTTGCCTCTGAGGGAATGAAACATCAAATGGGAACCAATGGAACACGATTTAAGCAGTTCACACCCTGGACGAAAAGAAACAAAAAAAACCCTACCACACCTGCATCACGGTCACCTTCGTCCTGGTATTTCCTTACTGTAGGAATTTGCAGTTAATGTGTTTTGTCAAGGCACCTGACACATGGCAACCAAGCCCAGAGCCCCAGATTTTATTGCCTGCGTTATCCCATGCTACCTGTTTCTGAGTATGTGATAGTTACTACAGACGGTGGATGGGCCAAAAAAAAAAAAATATTCTGGAGGAAGAAAAGACAATGCAAATGCTGGCGCAAACGGCATAACATACAGGTGATGGTAGACTTAATGGGGTCTAAAATTGAACCAAATAATATAGTAATTTTCATTCTGCTGGATATTTCTGTGAGTGGACAGCCTCTAATTTCCTAGCCATTTCAGCAAGATATAAAGGCATCTCGGCAGAATTGATGTGCTTTTAAGGAAAGATCTGAAAAAAAAAAAAGTATTTCCACAGCGCATACAACGAAGCTGGTAACACTCAGGCAGTTTCCAATCTCTTACAGATCACCTGTCTCAGAGCAGAGCAAGAGGTGTGCAGGCATTTTAAACCTGCAGAAACCTACGGATTTTCTTTGGTGAAACGACCAACTGTTACCAAAATAAAGATCTAACACTGATTATGTTCAGACCACACAATCTTAGACCATAGAAGCAACAGGTTCACTGAATTGTGCTCTTCCTTCTCCAGACAGGACAATTGCAGACAGACAGAAAGAGTGAATAAATTTGCCCAGTAAAAGCTAGAGAAATGTCAACATTCATTCTCAGACCCAGTCATATATTGCTTATTAATGGCAATAAATCTATTCAGATTAAAACAAAAACAAAACCAAAAAACACCAACACCAAAAACCAAACACATTAGCATGCATTTGACCATTTCCTAATCTCTGTTCCCCTTTGCTATTAGGTTTTGGCAATAGAGACAGCTCTCCCCACTGCAATTACACAAGTTCGTATTTGGAGATGTTTTATCTTGCCCTGAGGCTAAACAGCAAAGAATCAGATCCGCTCAGACAATTGCAGGCAGTTGTGCCTCTTGCATCTCTAAAGAAGTAAAGGGAGTTAAATCACAACTGCTTCAATGTCCCACTAAGGGCACATAAAAAGAAAATGGATCATGTTAATGGAAATATGTGAAGGAAAATGACGGTATCAGGTGTTTCTTTGGCAATGACTTCTAACTTTGAAAGAACCCATTCCAGTATGCCTGTTCCAAGGTTCATCATTTTCCTTCATACAGGCTTTTAAAAAATCTGTTATTAGCATTTCTTAGTTACAGGCAGATCTAAGGAAACCAAGGCAGCTACATGGATCTCTACTAAAATCACAATCGATACCGGAAACTTTCAAAGTCTCCGAGCAGAAAAACACAGTCCTGCACAGCACTGCAAGCCTGAGCCCAGAACAACATCATGGAGGAGTGTGTGCTGGCTGTGTCAGGCTGGGTGCATGGCAGATGGTCCACCAGATTTGTTTGTTCCCAGTATGCATATTGTGTGATGTGCTCTGGCAAAGCCTGTGCTTGGGCAGCCAGGAGGAAGTCTGCTGGCCTTGTGCTAGCTCTGCTAGGAAATGCCAGAGGACAAGGGAGATGACACCTTCCAGGGAGACTGAGTGTTTCAGGGAAATCTCTGGAGCCATGCAGTGAGAAGTGAAGGGATGTTTCTTCTCAGAGCGAGGTGCAAACTTGTAAGTGTAAATGAAGACAGACTCCTGAGAGCATGGTTTCACAATCATTATTATTAGAAAAGTTGAATAATGTAGGTTGGAAGGCATCTCTGGAGGCCATTCAGTCCTACCACCTGCTCACAGCAGCAGCAGCCTGGAATCTAGCTCAGGCTGCTCGGGGCCATGTCCAGTCAGGTTTTGGATGCCTCCAAGGACAGCAATTTCATGACCTTACACAGTAACCTGCCCTTGTTTTTCACTCCTTTGTGAACACTACTTTCCTTATATCTAATTTGCATTTATCTTGCTGCAGCTTGCATCCCTTGCCTTGCACACCATCACTTGTCTCCATCTTCTCTCTTTAATGTAGCTTATTACACAGGGAAGGATAGCAGATACAACCTAACATTTTGACTTCTCCAAGTTAAACCAGCCCTTTTCTCACAGCCTCTTCCTACTTGTCCTGGGCTCCAGCCCCTAGACCAACCTGGAGACATGGCAGTGATTCAGGAAAGTAAGACACGTCTGGTAGCAGCATCCCACACTTTTGTCAGGTTAAAGCGACCATTAAACCACAGCCACAGAAAAGGAGAAAGCAGACTCAAAGCTGAAGTTTTGGAAGCAATGGGAAGTAAGGGTTTTTGTGGCACCCAGAGAGTGAAGAAAGAAACTGATGCTAGAGTAACAGCAAGGGTAGAGACTCCTTGGAGCGGCTGGAAGTCAGTGCCATGTGTGTCCCCCCTCATTGGGGTAAGAATTAATGTCCAAGTGAGACACTCCCCCTTGAAGTAAGCCCAGACCAATTTTGTGAGGCTAGCAGGGACTAAGACATGAGTACACACAAAATCACAGAAGAAGCAACTTCAAGGTGAAGGTCTCCTATATTTTCACTTCTAATGACTGGAGCAGACACTTGACACAGTTATACCTTATCTTTATTGGTGCTGTGGTTAACTTATTCCAGCAAGTCACTTGAGCTGTTCATGTAACCATGAGTGCATTTCCATTTGAAACACAGCAAGAGACAAAGCTAAACATAGCCTGGCAGTGGAGAAAAAGATGCAGTCTCCAAGCCCCACATCGTTGTTTAATCTCAGCACTATTGAAGGTGAGGTACAAAGGCTCATGTTTTTTGTACTCCAGAGGGCACCATCAGAACAACAGTCATTGACTTTTAAAATGGCTTTCAGGCTAACTAGTTAAATATTTAAAGAAGCTGAAAGCATTTCTCTGCCAAAGAAGTAAGCCTCCAGTTCTTCTAAAATAAATAATTAATTAATTTTGGACTACAGCCAACCTGTTTCTAAGGGAATTTGTGCTGGATAACTCTTGTTAATGTTGCCAACTTAGTGAAAATGAAATCGTATTATTAGGATTGGATACGGGTTAAACAATATTTACTGAAAGAGTGGCCAGGCATTGGAATGGGCTGCTCAGGAAGGTGATGGAGTCACCATCCATGGAGGTGTTTTTTAAAAAGCGTAGGCATGGCACTTTGGGGCATGTTTTAATAGTCATGGTGGTACTATGTCAACAGTTGGACTTTTCCAACTGAAACAATTCTATGATTCTATAAGATTTTGCAATAGTCATAGTAAGAATAACAATAAAAACAAGAACAAAACACAAAACCCCCCAACAACGTAAAGGCAAAACCAACAACAAAAACCCCAACACAACAAAGTAACTTTGGGTTCAAAGCAATAAGGCACCTAAAGCTCCAGATCAAGAGGAGAAAATGAAAGGGTTCTTAAAAGCATTGCCTGCAAAGGCCTGCTGCCTGCACAAAAAGAGAGCTGCAAATCCTTATATAACATTTTCTGCTATCAAATATGAGTGTCTTTGCAAATTTCAAGTTAATGTACATGACTGGATGAAACTTGCATAAAACAAGGAAAATTAATTTGGTATCATATTGCATATGACATTGGAAATTGATAAGAATTAGATTTTATATCATTCATTTTCCTTCTTGCACACTCAGAAATGTCAGCAGGTAAGGGACACTTTTCAGCGCAAGACTAAATTGCTCTTAAAACACATCAAGTTAGCTTTTTTCCTTTACTTTTCTGAGTAACATAGCTGCACATTTTTCTTTAATTGTATTCTCATTCATCTCTTGGCATACATTATTCATCTTCAGTCTGCACATGTTCTAGGTAAAGCTTTGTAACTTTAGCAGTTTTTTTTCATTTGTTACTTCAAAGAGAAACAGGCTGCATGGGCCCAGACGTTTCACCATCTGGGAAACAATTCAAGTACATGTCCCAGCAGCCTGGATAAAAACTTGCACTGAACTGCCCTGCTTACCTTTGCACAGGTGAAAGACATGCACAGAGGAGAGAAAGAGGAGAAGCCAGGAAGGAAAGGATTTGCAGTAAATTTGACTAGAGGGTTCATGCCTAGAACCCTCCATGCTGTACCTACTGGTAGTCTCACATGTGCAAATATACCTTCTGGAAAACAAAGGAAAATAACGTTTTCTATTTGCTCCAACCAAAATAGTTATCATACTATTGTAAAGAATCTTTCTGAAAGATTATTCTCTTCAGATACATTACAAGAAAAGACATGTTCACCACAAGCAAGATATTGAAGTGCTGGAGCATGTCCAAAGGGCAACAAAGCTGGTGAAGGGTTAAGTCTTATGAGGAGCAGCTGAGGGAACTGGGGTTGTTTAGTCTGGAGGAAAAGAGGCTCAGGAGATACCTTCTCAGTCTCCACCAACTACGTGAAAGGAGGTTGTAACAAGGTGGGTCTATTTCTCCCAAAAAGTGATAAGACAAGAGAACATGTCCTTGAGTTGTGCTGGGGAGGTTTAGATTGGATATTAGGAAGAATTTCTTCACCAAAAGGGTTATCAAGCACTGGAACAAGCTGCCCAGGGAAGTGGTTGAGTCATCATCCGTGGAGGTATTTAAAAGATACATAGATGTAGTGCTTAGCTACAAGATTTAGTTGTGAACTTGGCAGTGAGGTTTGCAGTTGGACTCAATGATCTTAAGGCTGTGTTCTAAACTAAATTATTCTATTTCTATGAAACGTAGTACTTTTCCTCCTGCAATCCTGTGCCTCACAAGGGGCTGCTCCTCCTGACTGGAAGGTATTCATCCTGGCACTGACTTTTGTGACATTTTTCCAGACCATACACAGATTAAAACAGCCCCTGTAGTTGCTCCTTCATGGGTCTTGCTGGAGCACAGCCCAGTTTGGCTTTAGGAAGGGATCGATTAAAACACAGGAGGCCTGACTGCATGGGTCCACCTTTTTGGAAAGCATGATCTGGTATACCAGCCTTATACCTCCTTGCCTGCAATTTGGCAGTGCCTGTACCTCACGCCAGCCTACAGATGGAATACAGAGCAACATATTCTCCTTCAGTGCATTGCTGCATGAGGTACCAGGTGACTCCAATTCAGCTGCGGGTGCTGAGTGCCATAGGCTCCTAAGTGCCCATCTCTGCCATCATGTTGACATCCCTAGAACAACCCTCAGCCACCACAAACATCAGTAGTACTACTGCTTTAATTTTACCAGTGATGTTCCCAGAATTTGCCCTTATCAATGGCAATGTAGTTAATTAAATTAAAAGTTGATGTAGAGGAAGCAAAACACCTCAGTTAAAATTCAGCATGCTTTCGGCTATCTTTTCCTTAGGTTCTTGTCTGGTACGTGCGTAATTTTACTCATTTCGGTACTTCTACTGTATGAATCCATTCAGTTTACAAAAGTTAATCATGCATATGAAGTATTTGCTGGAGTGAGGAGCTGGATTGCAAGCAAAAAGATATGCAGAAATGCAAGAGTACCCATGACTGTGGTAATGAAAGGCAGGCTTTGGCCATGCATATAGAGCAAAAGCCTCCCCTGGGAAATTGCCTTCACTGTTTACACTGCTCCATTCCTAAAGTAATAATGCTTGTCTGCCCTGGTTAATGTTTTCTAGAGGACACTTTGCTTTCATAATGCTATTTAAGTGTATAAATAAGAGAAGAAGCTGCAGAGTAGTCCTAGTGAAGACAACAGTATCCTGGGAATCTGCTGTAAGTAGTGGGATTTTTGTTTCCTATAGTGGCTTTAAGAGTGTATCTTCTTGTTGCATGCAAACGCAAATGATTTTAAGTCCTTCCTAGGTAACTGAAATTGAATTCCATCTTAGCTAATGTTCCAGTGATAAAAAGGTTTTCATTTTGTCAGCTGTATATAGAGGACACAGGCATCAGAATTCAGGCATGGAGTTCATGCATATTGTCAGGTGGCTGGAAGGAATCTGTTAAGAATCTAAAACACGGAGGGGGTGTGTCTTGCTGAATTGCAGGGAAACAAGGTTGTCTATGGAGCCAGCAAAATCTAAGCACCTAAAATTGTGCCTTTTCCAGATGTACATCCTGCTGGAGGAAATAGGCTTTGCTCCATTAAAGCCTGAAGATAGGTGCTTAGAGATCATTTAAAATATATTGGTGTTTCTTTTTGACTAATTCTGCTCATTTCTATATTCAAGGTCTACAAAAAATATCTTTGTTTGGGGAATGAGATATCTAAGGCCTGGTTCACTTCTTGATAAAACATCTCCTTATTTCTCTAATCATCAGATTACAGAATCATTGAGAGAGGAATGAAAATGGCATTCAATACACACATGCTCAGGGAAGCTAAAGTCACAATGAGCCAAATATGTTCATGAAGCCACAGACTGAGCAGTGGTCAAGTACACACTTGAAAGTAGAAACTGGGAACCTGATCTAGTCTGTTCTTGGAATTGCTGCTGCTTTGCAGAGAGAAGAAAATCTCTGTTCCACCTGATTGCCCTAACAATGTCATTGATTCTTTTTTTATTTTATGCTCTGGCCTCAGTGACATTTTATCCCTGAGTATATGCAGTAAGGGACTCATGTTCAACAGTGAATACTGGTGATGGCCTAGCAGAAGAGCGAGAGCTCAATCTTTACCTGTTTTCCAGGTAAAAGGAGACCCAGAAGTGGGAGGGTGCACCTCCTAGGTGAGGTCTCCAATTCTAGGCTGTCTTAAGGAAAACAGATAACACTTGCAGCAGCTCTGCAAACAGTCACATACATTTCTAAAGGGTACTTTAGACTATCTTCCAAGTTTCTTCTACAAAAGGATCCACTTTTAATGAAATCATCGCAGTGATTGGATTCTCTGCAGGATCCAGTATCTTTGACTTGTACTTGCCACCTTCTCAAGGGCCTCAGCCATAGAAGCATCAAAACTCTAAATTGTAAGAGAAGTACATGTCATTCTGGAAAAACCCTTGAGCTTGTCCAAGTGCATACGCTGAACAAAGAGCTTCCTGGCCAGCCAGGAAAGCACACTTGAGTTTGTGATGCTTCTATGACAGTCCTGGACAGTAGGTTTCTAAGGTAATTTTCTCACACACAGAGGTGACCAGCAAAATCTTTCTTTTGTGACTTTTTTTGTTTGTGTATGTGTGTGTCCTTGAGTGATTTTTTTTAAAATTATTTTTTAATTGGATATGGCACTGAGTAGCTGAGATCAGTTCACAAACACTGCTGGTGATGGTGTGAGTGCCTGGAACCTTCGTAGTACAGCTTTCAGGAAACAGATTTCTTTATTGAGATGCAATCAAGAGGGAAGCAGCACCATCTTGTGAGCAAACAGCTTTTCTATTTTGTGCCCACCTGTGTTTCTGAGCAGTGCAAATTTTCATGTTGCCTGGAATTAGATTATTGTTGAGAACCCCTTATGGAAGTATCATGAGATGAATATTCATCTCCTGGACTATTACATGGGACTCTAAAGGCAGAAAATTCCTTCAGAATTGTCTCTCCAAATCATGTAGATTAAAATCAGCCCTAAGGTGGACAAATTAGCTTTATCCAATAAGCAATAAATTCTGTCAGTCAGAAAATGTAATTCATTTCACTTCCAGGTTTTCTGGTGGAATTATTATAGGGTAATTCCAGCTAATCCCAGATTTTTCCACTTTCTTTCTAGGATATACTGTCCAAAATAAGTTCTGCCATTCTGGGTTCCATGATAGGGAAGATTGTGTGATGGGGAAGAGGTAATATATTCAGGAAGTATAATAATCAAGTCTATTTCAGATAAAATGCTTAAAGGAACACTGTTCTCCAATGTCAGCATGCTTTTGTGCCAGTGTGTGGTTTGATTGATAATTCTTAACACAAGCAATCTTCTCTTGAGTATTACAAATACATTGTCATTGCTTGAGATAGACAAAGTGAAGAAAATACAGAGAAAATACAACTCTCTGTATTTTCTTCACTTTGTCTATCTCAAGCAATGACAATATATGTGTAATACTCAAGAAAATATACTATCTAGTCTAACAGGATTCATGCCCTGCCAGGGCACTTTCCTATTCCCATGTTTATCCACAAACTGTTTTTCTAGAGTTTATACAAGCAAAGATCTCAAAACAGTAAGCTTCCTGCAAAATTAGCTCCTTCAGACAGGAATTCTCTAATGGCTTCTTAGCACAGGTCCTTAGTTCTTCGTTTTTTAATAAACAGCAAGCAAGTATGCTTGGTAGAATTCCTCAGTCATTAAGACCATATGAAAACACCTTCTGCTTCACACTGAAAGAGTCTCGTCAGCTTATCACTTACTAACCTAGAAACAACAATAATATCAAATCAAATTGAACAATAAATAGAAAGTATGAAGTAACAATCCCCAGTCATATTCTAAGGGCTTACAGGATGTAAATTCTATTATAAATGTGCCTTACATTTTAAAGAAAGGCCTAATAGAGTGGGTCACTTGTATCTTCTAGGCTTAAACAACAAAAAGACCTGTACGAACTGCAGCTGCTGAGTCTTTCATAATCTTATAATTTTTAAACCAACCATTATAAAGATTTTTGTGAGGGCTGATGTGATTGGCCAGCCCAGAGCAGCAGATGGATGATTCTGATTCAGATTGCATTTAATTATCTGTGAATTCAGAACTGTAATAAAACAAATTTGATTTCCTGACAGTACAGCAATTAACCACAGAATTCAAACATGTCATAACCACACAGAGCTAAAAAAAATCAGTATAGGAAAAACTTCAGGAAGATGTAACCGGTATTTTAGAGAACACTTACAGCATAATCATGCTAAATCCACGAACCATAATTTTGAGGCCTACTTTGTATTCTAAACAAAGTGAAATTGGCAGTTCAATGTGTATATTAAAAAGTCCATCTCGTTCCTGTGTTTCGTAGCAAATGTTAAATGTGATGACATAGGGGACAGGTAGCAACTTACATTTCAAATTAAATGTTTCATTCTTAGATACTCATGTTATCCTTAATAAATTATGACTGCAGCTCAGTAAATACTTCACAGTGAGTAATTTATCCAGAGGCAGCTTTTGAATTGTTCTGCTGGATATTGTGGAAATAGATTAGGCTTAGCTCTGATGCTTTGATTTGGGAGTTGATTTCTTTTCAATGTCTGACTAACATATTGGCTTGCAGATAGCAATTTTAAATATTCAGAACTGTAGCTCTTATGTTGAATTACCTAGATACATTAAGTATCATTTCAATGTAAAAATCACAGAATCACACAATGCCAGGTTGAAAGGGAAACCACAACCTTTCTAGGTGATAGTATAGTTTAAATTAGATGACCCAGCACCCTGGGAGAAGGCCAAACTATAATTTAAAATTACTGTGCGCAGTAATGGAAAATATTCTCACCAAGAACCCTTCTGGTCTTATATTTGTCAGTAACACAGCAGGTGTCATTTGAAATAGATCTGCTTTTTAGAAATACTTTTATCAAACACAGATATGTTTGAATATTTTATTATAGCTTGAAAATGTTTTCTTGTTCTTATGCAGGTCTAACTGTATACTGGACATTCAACTACTAATACAAATCACTCCTTCTGATGTTGTGGGGAAAGCAGGACCATAAGCATAGCACTTTCTAAAGACAGTCTTTCAAGCTGAATCATGCCAGAACAGAAAGCCGCAATCAGTTCGGTGTGTCTCTCCTTGCACAGATTTTAGCAAATCTGGCTCATTATCTCCCCAAATCTCTCACCATTTCTTTGATCTGGGTTCCTTCTCTGAAATGAGGCCTACTGGGACATTCATATCTACATTTCCAAGGTCCCTTTGTAAGAGTTTATACAGTACAGAGTATCAGCACTTCAAAGGAATGCAGCTACCACAGCCAAGTGTAACAGTTTGATAAATGTATTGCCCTTTGACCAGCAGAGCATCTGATAAAAACATGGTCCTGCTTCTGTTGATGAAATTGACATCTTATGCTGTGCTGAAAAGGAGCCCACTGCAATGTTTTGGTTTGTCTATGAAGAGAAAACACTTTACTTCATGTCATTATTTAAAACTTTGCATCATTTTTATTCAAACTCAAGGACAACCTATCCTTAGAAACACAGGGCTTTAAGAAATAGCCATGATTCATCCTCTCTTGTAATATAGTGCCTTATCAGTCTGACCAAAAGTTTCTTTAAATAGCTTCTTCGTGTCTGCTTGCTCATATTATGTTTGTGTATAGCTATTGATTCCTGCCCACTTGCATGAATTTCCTCTTTCTCACTTTGCCTGCAAAACATCCAAGCTTCTTCTATAATGTGCTTCCTAGGAATTATCTTGCACTTTTAGTATCAAAAGCTGGTATCACAGCTCTCCAGTGATTAGCCAAGGTGTGCTTTCTGATGGATTATGCTCCATTCTCTGACCTGCTGAGGGTGTTGTGTATTCAGCTAATCCATGATGAATTTTGCCTTTGCAGATATTTAGGGTGAGGGTGGCAGAAAGAGTTGATGGAGACTTTCCAGAAGGCCTGGGGAAAAAAAAATAATATCGGGAGAACATGGAGACTGTGGACAAAAGATAGGATCTCTTCTTCGGTAGGAATGACAGAAAAACTATTTCTACTTAGTTAATTGAGTTGCCTTCATAATAACTTCCCCTTTCTTCCATAGGATTTTGATACCTGAAGATGAAGACCACGTTCTATATAAGTTTGCTACTAGCTGGACTTCATGCTGTTAGCCATGGTCAGCCCACACCCAGCTACCACAATGGACATGATTTGAAGGAACCTAAATACCACATGGATCATGAAAGTGAGGCAACTGCTTGCCTCAAACTAGTGCCAAACAATGCTGACTTTGCATTCCAGTTTTTTAAAGAAGTTACACTGGAGGCACCCAATAAGAACATTTTCTTCTCTCCTGTAAGCATCTCCACCGCATTTGCCATGCTGGCCCTAGGGGCTCGATCGACCACTCAGACTCAAATCCTGGAAGGACTCAGCTTCAACATCACAGAGATTCAGGAGAAAGAGATACATGAAGGCTTCCACAACCTCATCCATATGCTGAGTCATCCTGAGAATGGAGTCCAGCTCAACATGGGGAATGCCATTTTTCTAACAGAGAAACGGAAACCTCTGAAAAAGTTTTTAGATGATGCCAAAGCTCTGTACCAGCTGGACACTTTTACCACTGATTTTAGCAATCCTGCAGATGCTGAGAAGCAGATCAATGATTATATAGAGAGAAAAACACAGGGAAAAATTACTAATTTGGTCAAGGACATGGATCCACAGACTGTAATGCTTCTGGCTAGCTTTGTTTTCTTTAAAGGTAAGGTCATAATCATGTTATTAATTCTTATCAACAGATCTAGTGTTAGCTGCCTCATTTGGAAATTGCTCTCAGAGAAATTCTAAAAGCTCTTTGCAGTGCCAGAAGAGCCAGAGGGCTCTTCTGGAAGTGGCATAAAGGTAGCAGGATGCCTCTCAGCATGGGGAGGCATCCAAGGGCCACACCGGCTTGATTCTCTTGGTGGTAGCCATAGGAGCTCTGCTGCAAGCTGCAGTCTCTCACGCAGCCTGAGCTCACGTTCATAGGTTTAGCCTTAACTCCTACACTTCCATATTCTTCCAATTGTCAGCAAAGATGGTGAGACACACACATGACTTAACCTTCTTAATGCCTCTCTTTAAAGTTGTGCATGATTCAATGGCCTAATTTACTCCACACACTATTCTTTTCTTTTCTCTTATTTTCTTTTTTTTCTTTTCTTTTCTTTTCTTTTCTTTTCTTTTCTTTTCTTTTCTTTTCTTTTCTTTTCTTTTCTTTTCTTTTCTTTTCTTTTCTTTTCTTTCCTTTCCTTTCCTTTCCTTTCCTTTCCTTTCCTTTCCTTTCCTTTCCTTTCCTTTCCTTTCCTTTCCTTTCCTTTCCTTTCCTTTCCTTTTTTCTTTACTTTTCTTTTTTCTTTACTTTTCTTTTCTTTTATTTTTTCTTTTCTTTCATCTTCTTTTCTTTTCCTTCATTTTCTTGTCTTTTTTTTTGTTTTTTGTTGTCTATAAGAGTCTTTTATGCACTAACATATTTATACATGGAAGAAACTAGTGACAAACTGGGGAGGATATTTTAAGGAAAAAACCAGAAATGGTGCATTTCTGATGTGGGTTAGATTATGTGCCTTCAGCACTCAGCCAAGAAATATTACATTAACTTTATTTACTAATTGTGGCTTAAGATTAAAATCAATATAAATTAAATGTGTATGATATGTGAGTACATACTTGATAGCAGATAAGCCCTTCAATGCAACTTACAGAAAGGCCACTTAGATCATCTGAACAGAACAGCAGTGACAGGTTCAAAATGAATGCCTAATTACTTCACTAATTAAATCTGGGAACAAAAAAAAATAGTGAAACTGGAGTCTAATGGACTATTTTAACCAGCTAAAAGATTCTTGTCCTAGCATGACACACATTTAAAAATATTCTGTTTGAAAATTCTGAATTTAAAAAGATGGAGAAATAGGTGAATACCATTAGTAGTTATATAAGATTCAGTTTATGACGGAATGGAATATTTAGTTGCATTCTCCTTTGTATCAGGCAATTGGGAAAAACCTTTTAAACCAGAGCATACAGAAGAAAGGGAGTTCTTTGTGGATGCTGAAACTACTGTAAAAGTTCCTATGATGTACCAGATGGGCAGATTCGACTTCTATTTTGATGAGGACCTGTCATGCACCGTGGTACGGCTTCATTACAATGGGAGTGCTACTGCATTTCTGGTTCTGCCAGCAAAAGGGAGAATGAAGCACTTGGAGCAAACTCTGGTCAAAGAAATCATCCAGAAATGGTCAGATCATCTCCTGCAGAGGTAAGCTTCTGCCAGTCAGCTGCACTGGCACCTAGATTTATAGTCTTTTGTCTTTCTTGGGAAAGCAAGAAAGACAACAACATGAACTTCACGATTCTGGGAACTAAGTGGGTTGTTTTTGAGTTGTGCACTCTAGCTGTAAAAACCTGCCAGCTGGTTTCTATTTAACTATTCTCTTGTTGATGCCTGAGTGACTTACTGATGCCCCCATGAGAACAGATGTCATCCTGATGGGCTCCCAGGAGTCCCAAATAGTAGTCTTGACTGGCATTTCTAAAACAGTCCATTGACTAAAGGTGAAGGTGACAATTCTAAGGCAAATCTCCTATACTGAGGTTTCAGCCAATGTGTTTTACCTGTCATATGTCACTGACAAACCATGACTCAAACATATGTCTAAACCTTATGTGAATCATAACCTAAACAGTTTGGAGTAATGGATGCATACATAGTATGTCCTACACAAATATCTTCCTTACAAGAACCACTGCAGCACACAGTGGTTTTTAGAATAGGCTAGTGATTAATTATGAGTGTCCTCATTTTCTGGCATTTTGGTTTTGAAACTATAAAAATCAAATGAGGTTCTGTTAACTCCTACCATTACACTAACAGCTAACACATTTTACAGCCTTGTTTGTCTGGGAGGGAAGTGATCTTAGCACCAGTAGATGACTAATGTCAAAGTTAGTATGTGCCTAACTCACCAAGCTCTGCCCTGATTCACATCTAATAGAGATGTGCAGTTCACAGGTGATTCTTGGTGTATCATTCTAGAAATGCCAGCAAGGTTAATAAAAACATAATGGGTATCAAACTGGATATGAACTAATAACATGATGCCTCAAATATGAAAAATAAAACCATATAATTCTTAGCTGCAAAATCAGGAAAATCTCTTGTTGCAAATTCCTTCAAGATCAACATAGGAACACAATCTTTATGAGAGAAGTTGTGAAAACTAAAGTACAATTTCAGTTCTATTATTATGTTGATGTCAATGTTAATACACCTGGTGCCATCATCTTCTGGCAGCAGCACATAAAGGATACAGAAGCAGGGTCTGTTCTTCTATCCAACCCAAGCTGTCACTGACTGAGCAAAAGACTTGAGCTACGTAAAAGGTAATCACTGCAGTAGGTGATTTGAAGACTCCAAGGATCCTTAGTGCATAAAGAGAAATCCAACAGAAAACACACCAAGCAGGAGCTGCCTACAGATAGCTCGCAGTCAGAGGCAAACTCAATCATGACCAGCCCATGGAAGGAAGACAATTAGTGGATAGAGTGTCCAAAGAAACAGACATCTTTGGGACATGGACCTTCCCTGGAGCCAAGCGCCACAGTTATGCCAAAACCGCTGCTTTGCTTTGATGTGCTGGCATTTGCCACACTTGTGCCAAGCAAGCTTTATCTGTGCCCCACTTCAGGTCTTTACCTGCTTGAATGACAGGGGCTGTCACCTCCACACCTCATCTACTCTGGCTGTACACAGGCTCTTTAATTGCTGTCCTTCTTGGCAGAGTGTTCTCAGATTTGTCAAATCAAAAAACTAGATAAACACTACAATGGTGATGATGATGAAGGGCAGTGATTGTATTACCATGAGAAGCATCAGCAATTGAATTAGTGCTCATCGTACATTCAGGGTCCAACCCCTGGGGATTTGACCCTCTAGAATTACACAGCTTTCTCACCATTGTTTATCTCAGTGAAAAATCCTTCTCACTACATTCCATGTTCCATTTCTACCTAACAGGCTGGTGAGGCTCTACTTCCCCAAATTTTCTATTTCTGGGAGCTATGAAATTACAAACACCCTTAGGAAGATGGGAATTGTGGATGTGTTCACTGACCAGGCAGATCTCTCTGGCATCACTGGCACTCCAGACCTGAAGGTTTCTAAAGTAAGTTTATGGTTGTTGACCCTTTCTTTCCATAGAGAAATAGCCCTCTGTTGTAGCATCGAGAAACATCAGCTACATAGAGCTCCCAGCTTCCCGTCTTGCCTGCAGCTAAGCTCACCTTGGCCTCAGCCTGCAAGCTTACACAAGGAGTTTGGCCCTTGGTGATAGTGGAGATCAGTTTAGTTTGCTGTATGCCTGTTTTTTGTCTAAGACTAGTAGCAGAAGATTTCTTGGGCAGTATCTGGAACACGAGAGGAACATCAACTCCCAGCTCAAGGGAAGCCACAAACACTCCACTCATAGGCACACCACAGGCTGTTCCCCCAACCTGGAGTCTCAGTTTCAGAGTTGTGCACAAAGGCCTCCATCCTCTATCCAATATTTGGGACAGAGAAAAAATAGTCGGGCTTTTTTTTTTTTTTTTTTTAAAGATTTCTGTAGCTCTGTCCTGGCCCTCAGCCATGACTACAATACAGTTGACATCTCTCCTACCTCTATTCACTTCTCAGTAGATCCTCCAAAGCAGTGCTGCTTTAAAAGGGATCAGATTCATCTCTCAGGTGGTTGATGTCTGCCCAGAATGACTCTCTTTTTTTTTAATCTTCTTTCTAGGTTGTTCATAAGGCTTCTCTAGATGTTGATGAGAGAGGTACCGAGGCAGCAGCAGCAACTGCTGTTGAAATAATGCCAATGTCTCTTCCTCCAACCATTGAATTCAATCATCCCTTCCTCATGCTGATTTTCGATAGAGACACAAACAGCACACTCTTCATAGGAAAAATAGTTAACCCAACTATCACTAGCTGAAGAGACATATAAGTTCTACTTGCTATTACTGATTAAAGAATCTGTGAAACTGTGTGATGTGATTTCTTTTCATTTGTACCAGCTTTCTAGCAAGAGTTTTAATTCTATGCCATTATAAAAAAAATACTGGTATCAGCTGTGACACTTGCTTAAGAGGAAGCCAAGAAAATATTTTAAATTCAGCTACTAAAGAATGCCCTTTTATATGGCCAAAAGCTAATAAAAGATCCCAGGTTTGCCAGCATTCAGAGAGAGAAAGATTTGTATTGCAATGGAAAACTGCTTAATGTGTGGTTGTCAGCCAGAATAGCAGATAAAATTATTAACGCTCTTACAAACAAAGCAGAAGTAAGTAAACAAGAGATAGCAAGAGTTGGATCTACACAATGCCGGGTCACAGGAAACTGAAGCTTCAAATGGAGACAGCACCAAGAATGTGAAAAGCTGTCTTTAAGAGAAAAAGAAACCTGTTTTCTTGCCCAGAGACCCTTTATCATTTGTAGTATTAATCTATCAGCAATTCTTCCCAATTTTCTGCAAAACAGAGCCGGAGGGTCAAATCTGCTCACAAACCTGAAGACTTTCAACCATTCAGGCATTGGAATGGGCTGTGCAGGGAGGTGCTTGAGTCACCACTCTGGATGTGTTTAAAAGTCATTTGGATGTGGTGCTTGGGGAGCACCTTGTATAGTAGGGTTATTGGTTGGACTTGGTGATCCTTAGGGTCTTTTCCAACTTGAATGTTTCTATGATTCTGTGATTCGACAGACAGCCTGAGTGTAGATGACTTTTCACTCATGTATCCATCCATGGTCAGAAGGAGGATGTAGCTGGAAGGCAGGTGAGATATTTGGATGGAAATTACACAAGAATACTGTCAGCTGAGATCTCTGAAAAACATATAATGAGGGTCTAGAAAACTGTGGATATTTCAAATGCAGTTGTTTCATAGACAAAAAAGTAGAAAGGGAGGACCCAAGAAGCCAAAAACTTGACCCAAGGGATGGGGACAGACACCCAGGTAGGACATAGCGCATCTTGAAGGATGGCTGATAACCATTTACAACAGGCCTGTGTTGGCAACAGATATCAGGAAGAGCACAATTGTCCCTTTCTTCTCTTCAGTACTTTTTGGTGGGAGATGAGATTGTGTCAGAGGATCAGAATCATGTTTGGAGAAATCAAACAGCTTGGGAAGTTAGCACAGGCTTATTGAGGTCTTGTGTGCCCTCCATGATTTTATCAGCCTGGTGCAAAGCACTGTTTTACTGCTCACAGCCAAAAGGAAAATTCCCCTTTTACTTGATGTTCCTAGTAAAAAAATCTCCTGTTAACACTTGTACATGATTCTTGACAGTGTTTGTTTGACTAAACAGACACTGACTCTGTATAGACAAGTGTATGAACAACACACAAGCATCAATGGCAGGACTCTCAGAGAAAAAGATGAACGTGCACTGTGCTTTCCTCCTGGCTTCTTCCCACCCTCACCTCCATCTGTTTGGGTAGCTCTGTGGCTCAAGGTTCACACAGGACTAATTCATAAGACACTGTATCTGAATCTTCAGGTTTCTTGTCTTCCTGAAATACAACTGCATGGTACATCATCAATAGGGTTATCACTCCTACTCTTAGCTGCTAGTAAAGAACAAGCATTCAGCAAAGAAGAGTAGAACCTTCAGAGATGAGAAGCCTAAAAGAGGTGAGATCTTTAGCTGTGTATTGAAAACTGACATAATTTTAGTAGAGTGATCCTCAGTTTGCATCAAGAAACATGGAAGAAACAGAGGTCCCAGATGCACAGTTACTCTTGTGGCAGCTGTAGGACTTAATATTGTTCACTCCTTTGTAAATACATAGCAATACAGCATGCTAGGAGAGACGTTCAAGTACTTTAATCATTCTCATAGCAATCTGTTGCATTTTCTCCAGCAGGTCCCTGTCTCTCTTGAATTGGGGAGCCCAAAATTGGACAGAGTATTCCAGGTGTGGTCTCACCAGGTCAGAGTAGAGGAGGAGAACCTCCTTAGTCCTGCTGGACTTTTCTTAATGCACCCCAGGATGCCACTGGCCCTCTTGGTCACAAGGGCACATTACTGTTCCAGGAAAACTTGCTGTCTGCAGGGACTACAGGGTCTTTCTCTATGGACCTGTTTTCCAGCAGGACGAATGGTAGTGTGCACTGGTGTCTGTTGTTATTTGTTCCCAGATGCAAGACTCTGCACTTGCCCTTATTGAACTTCATGAGGTTCGCCTTTGCCCAGCTCTCCAGCCTGTCCAGATCTCATTGGATGGCTGCAGAGCCTTCCAGCGTGTCAGCCACCCCACCAGTTTCGTATCATCAGTGAAGGGTACTCACAATCCACTCATCCAGGTAACTGATGAAGAAGGATGTGAGGATTCTATTTTCCTCCCACATTACAGAAAATTGAGTCTATGAGGCCATTAGGAGGGAGGTGCTGCCACACAGAACCGACGTTCCACAGGTTGTGCTTCGCCTCTCACTGCATTTTCTATTTGATCTCCCTGCATTTGTAAAATTTGTTGGAGAGCTTGCAGGGACAGTGACTGATGCACTACTCATGTCCTGGGAAGACACAAGAGTGGAGGTAAGAGGTGTCTGCCATTCCCACAGAGTATTTCCTGCCAGTGTCGAGATTGGTGTCTGAGAGCCGTCTGCCAGGCTTGCTTTATCAAGCAATAGCTCCTGAAGTATTGACATCATGCTGTGATTTTCCACTGCAGGATTTGCCAGAGACAGTGTTGAAGAAGAGGCAGGCACCACACTTAGCACAAAAGAGCAGCAGACAGCTTACTCCCTGCCTACATCAGTGCTGTACTGAGCAATTTGTTATGTGGCCCATTCTCATTTCTTTCCCCCATCCAGCAAGTCCTACTCTCCTGATCCTGCCCTTGTTGCTGCATGCAACACCAAACAGATTTTCCCTATTACACTGGCTCATCATGTTTCCTCTCCCCACTAGATCTTTTTCACAGCGTCCCACTCTCCCTCCTGCAGACTAACATTTCATCCCTACCACGCACTGGTGCCATTTGTTTGGGTGGGAGGCGGATGCTGGCAGCTCGGCTGTAGTGCCTGCTCCACAAGCAGGTTCTGCTCTGCTCCTTCCTGTGAAAAGGAGGGTGGGAGGAGGTGGGTTCCTTGCCTCCCACAGACCATGTCAAGGGCACTCATGGTACAGTGGAGAAGACTAGGCATAAAGGCAGGGCTTCAGGAACCTGGAACTATTCCCATTTGTTGTGATGAGCAATGAATAGATATAAAGCAGCCCCAGAGTCACATCTCAGGAGCAATTAACACCAGGTTCATTAGCCACTGACACAGATGAAACAGCTAAAGAGTGTGGGAACAGGACTCACAGATGTGCTTGTGGTGATCTGTTTGTCCCCTGGCCAGGCAGGAAGTCCTCTTTCATTGATAGCATCAAGGCCATACCATCAGCTGTAACTTGATAGCCTCCAAGTGCTCCAAGTACCACATCTCAAGACCATAACTGACTTCCTGGCTCACACACAATATATTTCTGGAAAGAGGTGTTCAGAGCACATTTTGCTCTTTTCTCACCGTCATCCAAGGTTGTCCCTGAAGGAAGGGAAACCAAAACTCTCCTCACTTGCTGCCCCACATCCTTCAGTCCCTACAAGGAGGAGTCAACACAAAAAATGCCCATTTGCACTTCAGGTGGGTGTAATCTGAGAGCTCTTGCTCAGCATGAAGACAGGCATACGTCAGCATAACCTCCAGTTTTGCAAATACAGCAAGTATTATTAGTTCTAACACCTGCTTTGCATTCAACTAACAGCACAGGCCTTGGGTCTCAGCATTTTCACACTTCCTTTGAGCTTGTCCTTGCCTGCCTGGAGTTTTGTTTTAGCTTCTTTGTCACATTAATTATCCAGCAATCATGTGTTTTTACCCATTTTGTTTAATTTTTTCCTTACCTTTATAAATTGTATGGTAGAATATTTACATATTGTTACATATATAGGTATTTCTGTAACTAGGAGATGTGAAGAACAATTAGTTCTGCATAGGGTGAAATGTCCATGGCCCTGGAATGAAAAAAATAAAGGCGACAATAGCAGGAGAGTTGAAAGTATAAGCACAGGGTGATACTGGAGGCCTCAGGAACATAAACAGCTCACCAGTACTCAGTTGCTGATCATCAAAGGACTGCAGCCTTGGGAGCTAGGTAAAACCAGTTTTGGGGGATAACAAGAGATTGAGTACCCAGTGTATGTAAAGCACAGCACAGGTAGTAAACATGTGTAATGTGGACCTGTGAACCAATGAAAGAAGAGCAAGGAGTAGAGCTTGCAAGCAAATACATAAAATGACCCCAAGCAGGCTCCAGAGCACAGAGATTGCATCCACCAACTTTTTACTCCTTGTGGCAAGGACATAGGATGTAGCCATCCTGCTACCCCCTTTCCTTATGGCTGAAGTCATTGACCTGAGGAACCAGTGAGACAGAGAAAGGGTGAGTATTACAACACAGTATGAGGAAGATATTAAAAAAAAATGTGTGTATTAATTTTAACTATATATAATCTGAATTGTAAGTCTTAGTATTGCAAGCAGACTAACAATCTTGGGTAGGAGTGTTCAGAGTTTAAATAGATTACTGATAAATTCTCATCTTTGCATACCAAGCCTGGAGTATTTTTCACTGTAAGAGGACTTTGAAAAATTATTGGGAATACAAGACACCTACTCTGCTACTTGGATGCAAGTCAGCTCTCCTTGCACTTTGGGGGAGAGCCAAAGAACAGAACAGCCTTATTGCTTTCTTGCTTCCCATACACAATATGAAAATATTCCATATAGTGCAAGGTAATCTCTGCAATGAGTGGATCTGGAGGAGGAGTGTGACCACAGCCCCAGTGTTTCAAGGAGAGATAGTGCTGTCAGAAAACACAGTGCTCCCCTGATGGACTCAAGGTGGGGACTGTTGCAAGCCACAGATGTGGCAAGAATGACTAATACCAGCTTTTGATGCCAAGGCACCAGTGCCTGCTACTTCATGACTTCCATCTGCCAAGCAACACCTGAAGGGCTGGCATACCACATGTAATGATGTACCAGTGACAACCTGTCTCTTTGGCAAAAGGCTAAGGCAGCAGTTGAGCAGCCCCAGGGCACATCAAGTTTTCAGCACCAAAAGTCCAGTTTCAGTAGCAAATCAGGTACATTGGAGGATGCCAGCATACATAGGGAGGTGGAGAACATGGTGTGCACAGTGTCCCAGCCATGAGAGGGTGGTGCTGGAGGTTACTGAGAAGGGAAGGGGGACAGGAGCCATGAAATATGCAAGAGACTCGTATGTGGTGACATACTAGATCCAAAAAGGGAATGGTAAAGCTCACCCGGATGCCATCTTTCTGGTATTTGGAGCAGAAGTGAGAGTACATAATGAGTTTACCCAAAAGACAGTGTTTTAGCACAAGATCAGCTTCGAAGACTGATATCAGTATCCCAGAGGTCTCTTCTCCTTGTGAATAAGTGATGGCAGCACATAAAGTACTGACATTTTGGGAAGAAAATACCTCCCCAAAATCCCATCCCTTTGCAGTAAGCTCTGACAGCTGCTGAGCGCTTGTGGACCAACATGTGACATAAGTTAAAAAGTTGATGCAAGAGAAGGAAGGCAGATTCCAAACAATGAGACAGCCCTGGATGACAGCCAGGTCCTCATCCACCAAGGAGCTTTGCCTGTCCTGCCACATGTTAGACTGTAGAACTTTTGGCTCTTCTCCACAGATGGGCTGCAGGACCATAGGGGGAATGCTGACATAGGGCAGTCCATATCAGAGGGGCAAGATTTGGGTGGCAACAGTCAGGGACACTCTGGGTGCAAAGTAACATCCCAAGTTGGGGGGAGAGGGAGGGAGGGTTACCTTCTCGGTACCACTCTGGGGCTAACAGGCTCTCATCCACTCTATTGAGGTGGTCAGAGGAGACAGCCCCATGAACAGTATTTTAAAGCACTTCATTAGTCTTGAACCAAGGAAGGCAGTGGAACACACACCAGGATGGCTCCTTTTCCTTTGCCTCTTTATCTTATCCAACGTACTGAGACTCTGTTATTCAGTCACTAGATATGTAGCAACTTGACCAAAAGCACCTGTTGTTTATGGGTTTTTTGTGTGTCTGGGGGTTTTTTTTGGTGTGATTTCATCATTATTTATTCTGTCTTATCTTCAGTAACTGGGCCAGACAGCTACAGATTAGTGGAAGGCTTCAGCATGCCTCTATCCAACAAGAAGGGAGAGAAGCTCACCAAGAGGAAATGAATTCACAACTAAAACTCTAGTAGATTGTTTTTTTCATGGTTACATGGGAAAACTACTTAAAAACAAATCTTCCCAGCTGCAAATGACTGTGACTGTCCTTCAATGAGAGTGACACAGATTTTCCTCTGACAAAATCCCTGCATGCTCATTCACGTGTGTCAAAATCACTGGTTCTAGAGTGCCCAGTCTCTAACCAGAACTGGAACTGAAATTGAAACACACAGTTTTGTTGCTGTTGGTGCACTGACAACAGGCAGCATTTGAAAGAATAAGGTTGTTGCAGACCAGGTGTCAACATTGTGTGGGTTATTGGTGATCAGCATGAGAATCTGGTTGTGCTTGTGTTTGCTCTCCAGGCAACTTGAGTATTTGAAGTATTTGTATTATAGCTTGATCTACCTCTAGCCATTATTTTCTATTCCTGGGCTTGCTATGTGTTTTTACACAAAGAAGTTATTTGCCTGCTAAACCATGCAGCTGAGGGACTATCAGACTACCCAGTGTGTTGAAATAGCTGGCTTCAAAACAAGAGTGATAACTGTTTAACTAATGCAACTGGTTTGGCCACAGGTAAAGGTCTAGCAAGACTTAGTATTTGTAGAACATACAAAATTTTAACAAAAGCTTTACCAAAATATGCAAGAGGGGTTTATTTTTCACATATTCTCAAAATACACCCTGAGTTCCCCACACAGTAGTGTGGAAAATATATACTTCCAGAGGAGCTTTGTAGTGGAAATGAGCTGAGCCTGCCACGTTGGACAGTGAGGGTGATGCGATCCTGTGTCACTCTCTGACATTGGTCAGGGAGGCCTGGATGACTTGGCAGTCCTCCCAGGCTCATATTAATTTTTCTTCACTAAGATGCCTTCCTCTGATTAAAAAAAAAACAAAAAAAACAAACCCCAAACAAAATAACTTTATAATTATTCCAGATGTTAATGAAATGCAAATGCAAAGTTCCAGAAGCAAAGGCTGTTTTTTAATCTGGCTGCCTTAGCCTCCCACGGTATCACAGGAGGTTAGCTTGGTCTACTGCCTGTAGCCACCAAGCCTGATGGTGCAGGGGCTGAATGTGGCTACTTTGGTCAAGAAACTGGAAGCATCTCTACAGCAGAGGCTGAGGATAAACAGGAGCTCAAGTGGAGGGAGCCACGGAGTTGCAGTCTGGTATACAATAGCAGGAATCTGTGTGTCTCAGGACATTGTTACATACGGTCCACATTACTCACAGTCTAAAAAGGAGCTGAGACCTAATCATAGAAACATAGAATGGTTTAGGTTTGAAGAGACCTCAAAGATCATCCGGTTCCAACTCCCTGCTATAGGTAGGGACACCTCCCACCAGAAAAGGTTGCTCAATGCCTCATCCAACCTGGCCTTGAAAACCTCCAGGGAGCATCCACAACCTCTCTAGGCAACCTGTTCCAGTATCTCACCAATGTTTAGAGCCTGTTAGAATCAAAGACATTTCCTATACAATCCTACCTGTATGGGGTACAGAGAAGGTGGATTATCACTGGGTCTGACCTGCCACAAGTATCAAAGTAGGTTGAGTGATTTTTACTATAGAAAGGAACTGCTCATCTTTACATCCAAACATAGATCTTTCAGTGTGTATTATACATTGATGTGCCTAAGCTATATGATAACCAAGATCAAAGTGAAGATACACACTTGGGTGATCAGTGTATGATCCATGATGCTAAAGAGAGTCTGTTCTCAAGTGCCCTCTTGTTACAGAGTCTCCAGTTTTATTTTATTACTGCACTGGTGCTTAGAAGAACACTTGTTTTCCTGTTGGTCAGAGAGAGCAAAGTCTTGTTAAATATAGCCACTCGCTCAATATAATGTAGTTGAAATATTCATCCTACATTTATCTTCTACTAAATAGAAGTGCTGGCTGACAAGAAGTCTGACCACAGGACTGGCTGTCCTTTAGAAGGACAATGACTGGAACTTGAAGACACCACTGCTCACTGAAGAAGAATGGGTGGTGAATTGTAATTTCGACCTCCTGTCAATGCAAACGCTTCCATGCTCATTATAATGCCAAAAAGAAAAATGAATACCTCCATCAAAGGCAAATTACATGATGCATAAATTTCATATTCATTCTATAATCAGCGGCAGACCAAGGTTACTGTCATTCAGTATGGAGTGACTCCAACAGGATTCAAAAATTGTTTCATCACACAGGGAGCAAAATAGATGCTTTCAATCAAAAATGACTGAGGACGAACAACTGAAGATAGAAGATGACATGTTCAGAGAGGGAAGAAGGATGCCATCAATGTGTTCAGTGACTTATTCTGATCTGGACACAGTTCCAGTCAGTGTCACAAGTAAGACTGCTGTCACACTGGAGACACCAGTCTTTAAAGGAATACTGTATTGCAGGCTTTAAAATGCTTCAGCTTGGCAAAAAATCCTAACTATAGGAGCCCAAGAATCTTGCCAAGAAAAGGCATGTAGAGCAATGTTGATACTGTGCTTAGGACTGTAGGACAGAAAAGGAAGACCAACTAACAGCTGAATCTTCACAGATGCCTCGTTGATCAAGGTGCTTTAGGATGGTCCATGGGCCACATCCCATGGGAACACAAATTTTTACTCCCAAGGGAGTTGGTACACAAAGAAAGACTGCATTACCAGCATCGACCAGTAAAGTACTGACACTACCCAAGTAACAGGCCTTGAATGGCCACTTATGCTTCACAGACTGATGAAATCTTGGGCAAGGCTTTGAGTGTCTCCAAGAACTACTATTTCTGAGCACTATCCAATAAAGTCTCAGCTTCCTGCTATAATTTTCTTCGTTTTCTTCTCTTCTCCTCCCAGACATCCTATCACCCTGTAGGTGTGGATACTTATTTAAAAACTGCTCAGTGTGAACATATTTCTCACCTTTTTGTTGCCCAGCAAGTCAGTATTAAGGTTTCATTTGCCTCCAACACACTGATAGGCTGAAGTTACCGGCACAAAAATATACAAAAGAAAACCTATAAAACCTATGCACTTTTTTGGGTATATATAAATAGTTATGTAGCCTACAGATTCATTGAGACTTGTTTTCCATAGCTGCTCTGGCATGGATTCTCTGATATCCAGCAAAGAGAAGCTCATCCATCCTCCCACAGTGCAGGCTGTAAAGGTGTCCCTATCCTAGATCAGGCCATTCAACTTGATGAAATCAGTATGTTTCAGACCATTTTGTGAGACTGGACACAAAAAAGGGGAATACTTTCCAGATATATGAAATGGAATGGACAGAAAGTACGAGAGCTGATGATACAGAATTTCCTTTTAAAAAATTGGCTGAAAATTCACTGAGTCACAGCCACATAGTTGAATGGTGCATTAGCCACAGAGTATCAGGAACTTGGAAAAGCAACCAAATGCTGCAGTGATCTCTCAAAAGAAGTAAAAATTCCTCGCCTGGTTCCCATGAGGAGTGAAAGACATTCAGCCATTTGCTCCACTTCCTAAATATTTTTTTCTAAAATAAATGTTACTCCCACTAGCAATGTATGTACACCCTTAAAAAGTTCCCTTTCAAAGATGAGTAAGAGAGTACTGAGAGAACTGGCAGATGAGGTTGCTAAACCCCTCTCTATTATATTCCGAAAGTCCTGGCAGTCTGGTGAAGTCCTCATTGCCTGGAAAAGCAGAAACATAACTCCCATTTTCAAAAAGGGCAGGAAGGAAGGGCCAGGGAACTACAGGCCAGGCAGTCTCACCTCTGTGGCCAGTAAGATCATGGAGCAGATCCTCCTGGAGGCACTACTGAGACAGGAGAATAGTGTAGAGGTGATTGGGTCCAACCAGCATGGCTTCACCAAGGGCAGATCCTGCCTGACAAACCTGGTGGCCTTCTATGAACAGGTCACAACATTAATAGATGAGAGGTGAGCAACTGATGTCATTTACCTGGGCCCGAGCAAAGCCTTTGACACTGTCCCGCATCACATCCTGGTCTCCAAACTGGTGAAACATGGGTTTGATGGGTGGACCACCAAAAGGATAAAGAACTTGATGGCCACACCCAAATAGTGGCTGTCAATGGGTCCATGTTCAAAGTGGAGGCCAGTGACAAGCAGAGTCCCTCAGGGATCAGCCCTGGGATCAGTTTTGTTCAACATCTTTGTGGGCAACATGGACAGAGGCATAGAGTGCACCCTCAGCAAGTTTGCTGTTGACACCAAGCTGTGTGGTACAGCAGACACATTGGAGGGCAGGAATAGCATCCAGAGGGATCTGGTCAGGCTGGAGAGGTGGGCACAAGCCAACCTAAGGAGGTTCAACAAGGCCAAGTTCAAGGTCCTGCATCTGGGTCGAGACATCCTCAAGCACAAATCCAGGCTGGGCAGTGACTGGCTGGAGAGCAGCCCTGAGGAGCGGTAGTTGGGGGTGCTGGTGGACGAGAAGCTCAACATGAGCCAGCAGTGTGCACTTGCAGCCCAGAAAGACAACCAGATACTGGGCTGCATCAGGAGAACTGTGGTCAGCAGGTCAAGGAAGGTGATTCTCCCCCTCTACTCCACCCTGGTGAGACCCCACCTGGAGTACTGCATCCAGTTCTGGAGCCCCTACTACAGGAGGGATGTGGACATGCTGGAGTGTGTCCAGAGAATTAGGATGATCAGAGGGCTGCAGCACCTCTGCTATGAGGACAGACAAAGAGTTGGGGTGGTTGAATTTGGAGAAGAGGAGGCTCCCAGGTGACCTTCTTGTGGCCTTCCAGTATCTGAAGGGGGCCTACAGAAAAGCTGGGAAGGGACTTTTTAGCCTATCAGGTAGTGACAGGACTAGGGGGAATGGAGCAAAGTTGGAGGTGGGGAGATTCAGATTGGATGTGAGGAGGAAGTTCTTCACCATGAGAGTGGTGAGGCCCTGGAATGGGTTGCTCAGGGGGGTGGTTGGGACCACACCCCTGGAGGTGTTTAAGGCCAGGCTGGATGAGGCTCTGGCCAGCCTGATCTAGGGTAGGGTGTCCCTGCCCATGGCAGGGGTGTTGGAACTATGATACTTGTGGTCCCTTCTAACCCTGACTGATACTATGATTCTATAAGGTTGCTAGGTGACATTAGCTCTTAAATGAAGGAAATTAATAATTAACATTTCACATCTGGCACTGCCCATATATTAAATGCAATATTATTATGAAACATACAGAAAACCATATCTGAACCCCCATACAGACAGGGTTTGCTGTTCACTTAACTATTTCACTGTCTAAATATTTTTCCTTATGGGAGAAAAACAATGGAAATATTTACAAATTTTCAACTGATGGTGTATTTTTAGTATAATATGTCTGTTTCTTGAAAAATAATAGAATATATAAATGAGTGATAGACACAAGTATCCAATATCTCTGGACTGGATTTAGGGGTTGTAATAGACAGGCAGCTGAATATGAGCCAGCAGTGTGCCCAGACAGCCAAGATGGCCAATGGCATCCTGTCTTGTACTAAAAATGCTGTGGCCAGCAAGAGTAGGGAGGTGATTGCCCCCTTGGACTTGGCTCTGGTGAGGCCACACCTCGAGTATTGTGTTCAGTTTTGGGCACTGCAATACAAGAGAGATGTGGAGGTGCTGGAGCGGGTCCAGAGGAGAGCAATGAAGCTGGGGAAAGACCTAGAGAATAAATCTTATGAGGAGTGTCTGAGGGAGCTGGGGCTGTTTAGTTTGAAAAAGAGGAGACCTGAGGGGATACATCATTGCTGTCTACAACTACCTGAAGGGATGTTGTGGGGAGGCTGGTGCTGGGCTCTTCTCACAGGTAGCTAGAGACAGAACAAGGGAGAATGGTCTCAAGCTGAGACTGGGTAGATTGGTTTAGATTGGACATTAGGAAAAAGTTTTTCACAGGCACAGGAGTGAGCTGCCCAGGCAGGTGGTTTAGTCACCCACCCCAGGTGTGTTTAGGGATCATTTGGATGTGATGCTTAGGGATATGGTTTAAGGTGAATCTTGTAGAGTAGTGTTATAGTTTGGACTTGGTGATCTTGAGGATCTTTTCTATATACAAACTAATCCCTGCTTAACTACCTTGTGAAAGCACAGCCAAGTAGACATATTATCTAAGAGGGAGAGCTGCTTTTGAATATTCACCACATGCATCCTACAGGAAGCTCACCCTCAGGTCATGAGGGTTAGTATCAGACCTGCAGCAGGTCCTTAGCAGAACTGTAAAAAAATTAAAACACCACACTCCCACAGCACTCATTCCCCCCGACCCCTCTTCGTGCCACCCTATTCTTACCCCACAATGCAGAGATTTTTGTCAGGCACTTTGGGCAGTGTGGGTAACACTAACTTGCACTCATTTGGTACTTAGTAAACCTCAGCACATTTCACACGGTGCAAGAGGCCATATTTTGCTTGTCTTTTACAGAAGTAATTGCTTCAGGCCAGATAAAGACAGCAAGTCACAGGAACTCAACTTGATTATTGCAGCAGTAAGGAGATACATTCCCAGTGCATGTAAACATGGAATTTGGATAAAGCACAGTGGGAAAAAATGTTGTACTCCAAATTCAGGTATTCAGAAGATATCAATGTAAGTATTTCCTGCTATTTTTAAGAGGTGATAATACATTTTGTTTGCCTCTAGACATAACAATCTCTTAGACACTTTGTAATTCCTGCCTTTAAAGCTGGCTTGGTTTCGGTTAATTTTTTTTCAATATTTAAAAGCAAAATGCACTTGAATTTCACATCTACTGGATGAATTTGACAAGCCCTCCCAGTACAACAGAAACATCTTCCAGTGTCACATTATAAAATTTGTTTCTCCTGCTTGGTTCAGTCCTGCCTTAATATGCAGACTTAGCACAGGGCACAGAGGACAGATGTCCAAATGCACAAAATTACCCTTCTTCCCATCAGAAAAATAAAGGTTCTGATGACACCTGCTGGCTCCACTGAGACTAAGCAAACATGAGCCCCCCTGCCGTCACTGATCCTGAATTCTTGTACTTAAAAACACAGGGCAATTAAATTGTCAAGAATGAAAATGTTCTTTTGCCATGAGAATCACAGGAAACAGGGCTGGCAGTGATTTCAAAAGGCTGCTTACTCCATTCCCCAGAATAAAGCAGGACTTATACTACTTCCTCATGTATTATTATTTCACCTGTTAGCGAAAATCTGTAATATTTCTCTACACACACTATTACAGCATCTTATCACAGTTAAAATTTTATTTGTGTTCCCAAGGAGAATTAGACAGCACTTGACTGTGAAGCTGAAAATATAAAGGAGATACTTCAAACCTATGTTATGAAATACTACAGCTTTACTGCCTTGTCCACCTTGTACAGCAATGCAGGTAATACAGCAATCTCACTGTAGGTAAGACACAGGAATACAAACATTTCAAAGATGCTTTCACTACCAGATCCTCCCTATATGAACATTTGCATAGGCCCAGTTCCCTGAGAAAAAGGGACAAGCCTACAAGCACCAGAGGTGTGGAGCCACCAGAGTGTTTGCATCCATGTGATTTCAATTATGATGTGCATTACATGTGGGGGAAGCAGCAGACATCTTCATGAATCATCTCCCTGACAAACTATGTTCAAGAAATTGTATAAAGAGTTGGTTTATAACTGTTAAATCGTGTAAGTTTATGTTCTATGAGTAATTTCACAGTGAAATTTATTTCAGAATAAATATAAATTCCTGAAAATCATCTCTGCGTATGTCCTGCACTGCTCCTGCTACAATGGTATTTTGTTTAGTCTACGAAACATGGAAGAGGTTAGATTGCAGTCAGCCTAAACATTTTCCTAAATTAACATTTTTGATCCTAACTTTTCTGCTCAGACTCCAACTTGGACAGTATTTCTGACTGATCTCAATTAGCCTCACCAAAACAAGTGTAAATATCCTGCATCTGCCCTTGAGAAACCAAATAGGTAGCCACTAGCTGGGGACAGCCCTGAGGAAAAGGACCTGGGGGTCTGGATAGATGAGAAGCTCACCATGAACCGACAGTGTGCACACGCAGCTCAGACAGCAACTGTGTGCTGGGCTGCATTAAGAGAAGCATTACCAGCAGGGCAAGGGAGGTGATTCTCCACCTTTACTCTGCTCTCGTCAGACCCCACCTGGAGCACTGTGTGCAGTTCTGGAGCCCCCAGCACAAGAAGGACATGGAACTGCTGGAGAGAATCCAGAGGAGGGCCACAAAGATGATCAGAGGGCTGGAGCACCTCTGCTATGAGGACAGGCTGAGAGAGTTGGGGCTTTTCAGCCTGGAGAAGAGAAGGCTTCAAGGAGACCTTATAGCAACCTTCCAGTATCTGAAGAGGGCCTAGAGGAAGGCTGGGGAGGGACTATTCACAAGGTCTTGTAATGACAGGACGAGGGGGAATGGGTTCAAATTGGCGGAGGGGAGATTTGAACAGGATGTTAGTAAGAAACTCTTCATAGTGAGGGTGATGAGGCACTGGAACAGCTTGCCCAGGGAGGTTGTGTCTGCTCCATCCCTGGATGTGTTCAAGGCCAGGCTGGATGAGGCCTTGAGTGACCTGATCTAGTGGGAGGTGTCCCTGCCTGTGGCGGGGGGTTGGAACTGGCTGATCTTTGAGGTCTCTTCCAACCTAAACCATTCTATGATTCTATGATTCTATGACAGAAATCTACAGGACCCTGAACTAAACCTATCTACTTAGTTGCTGCCTTTTTTGAGCAAGGTAAAAAACTCAGTTCGAACAAACCTTTCTGAGAGCCTGGTACACACACACTTAACTAAATCACCACTTTCCTTCTCAGAAGCTGATCTCTTAGTGCTGCAATCACACCCTTTGTGTCTCATAGCCCATAACTGAAGCTTGGCTGTGGTTGAGTTACAAACATTGCTAAAATGGGGCATGGCATGTGAAACAGACGCATTACCTAGGTGAGCACTGCTTCTGTACCAAGGAGCTTGTAACTGGAAGGAACTATAATTAGGGAACCCAAGCTCAAAACAATCGAAATATTAGGATGACTGACTACTCCGCTGGAGGCTTTCTAAACCAGACTGGAGAAGGCAAGACAAAAAGCAGCCATTGGTGCAGGGTTGTTTCCAGTCCCACAAAAAGAACAGCAAAAGGTCAAAAGGGACTTTTAACAGAAATCTTCTGAGTATTTGGAACCAGAAGCTGAGCCTGTCTCTGCAGTATCTACCCTCAGGTACTAGGAGTCACCAGGGCCTTTAACAAACAGATTGGTGAGAACCTGGACTAAATAATCACTGCCAAGTTTTACAGAGTTGTATATGCATCCAAAAGCACTTGTCAAAGATAAGACATCCTTTAGCTCACCTGCTGACATATGCGTTGCCTAATTGCTCAGACTCAGCATCGTGCTGGCACAAGCTCCTAGCAGAGACACAACTGGGCAGCAATGCACATGTATTGCCCTTGCTTGTTCTGGTCTCAGGGCTGGTTTTGTCTTAAACTGTGGGAAAGAGCAATTTTATCAGTGTATTGTATCAGCAGTCCTCTCCCAGAATCATTCTGTGAATACATATAGTTTGGCAGAGTGTTATCCATATGCTGTGTGGTGTTTTACTGATCAGAAAGCTCTGTTGAACTGACAATATTAATAGTAGGCAGTGGGAGGAATTTGTTACTCCCAGTAGTGTGTGGAGGACACTCTCAGCAAGGTGTAACCCAGCGTGAAAAACTAGCAAGGGTTTCATGAGTAACTAGAGAGGAAGACAATTCCCTCAGATCTCTGTGCACAGCCAATACATCTCATAGCCTCCTCCCTTTTCTTTCAGGCAAAATATGAGCAGTGTGGGGTTTTGTGTTCCAGAAGAGATTTAACTGAGAGGTTAAAAAACTTTATGATTTCTTCAAATCCTACCATCTAAAAAAACCCAAACAAAACCACAACAACAAAACAAGAAACCAAAACCAAACAAAAAATCCCAAAACACAACTTCAGCTTTTGAACATTACATATCAGTATTGTTGCATCTTACCTCAGGCAAGGCTTCCATCAGTGATCACATGTGCCAGAATTCTGGTGTGAGGGCTAAGGGGCTTAATTTTCTATTGTCATTGCTAATTTTTTTGAGCACAAAAGCTGGATAAGATTTTCTGTGCATCAGGTTTTCCTTGTGTTCTTGGGCCACAACTTCACTTCCACAGTCTCCACGAGATGAACAGATTCAGAAGCACATTGCAGTAATGCAGCTTTGTTTGACCATATCAGATGCAAATCTCTTTCATGTAATAAGAAGACATTTGAATTTCAAACATAACCGATTAACACAGACTCCCACAGCATCCTCCTGGAAAATCTGTCAGCCCATGTCTTGGACAGGTGCACCCTTCTCTGGGTTAAAAACTGGCTGAATGACAAGGCACAGAGAGTGGTTGTGAATGGTGCTGCATCCAGTTGGTGTCCGGTGACCAGTGGTGTCCCCCAGGGAGCAGTGCTGGGCCCAGTCCTATTGAACATCTTTATGGATAACCTGGATAAGGGGATCGAGGCTACCATTAGTAAATTTTTGGGTGACACAAAGTTGGGAGGGAGGGTCAATCTCCTGCAGGGTAGAAAGATGCTGCAGAGGGACCTGGACAGGCTGGGTCAATGGGCTGAGGCCAATGGTATGAGATGCAGCAGGACCAAGTGCAGGGTCCTACACTTCAGCCACAATAACCCCATGCAGCACTACAGGCTGAGGGATGAGTGGCTGGAGAGCAGTCCAGCTGAGAGGCACCTGGGAGTGCTGGGTGACAGCTGAACATGAGCCAGCAGTCTGCCCAGGTGGCACGGAAGGCCAGGGGCATCTTGGCCTGTAGCAGCAATAGTGTGGCCAGCAGGGCTGGGGATGTCTCATTCTGCCCCTGTGCTTGGCACTGGTGAGGTCTCACCTCAAGCACTGAGTGCGGCTCTGAGACTCTCACTGCAAGAAGGATACTGAGGTGCTGGAATGGGTCCAGAGGAGAGCAATGAGACTGGTGAGGGGGCTGGAGGGAAAGGCACATGAGGAGAAGCTGAGGGAGCTGGGGGGTGTCCAGTCTGGAGAAAAGGAGACTTAGAGGTAACCTTACTACTCTCTACAGCTACCTAAAGGCGGGGGTCAGGCTCTTCTCCCAGGCAGCTTGTGACAGGACAAGAGGACATGGTCTGAAGCTGTGCCAGGGCAGGTATTAGGAAGCACTTCCTCATGGAAAGGGTGATTAGGCACTGGAATGGACTGCCCAGGGAGGTGGTGGAGTCACCACCCCTAGCAAGATTGGATGTGGTACTTGGTAGCATGGTTTAGTTGATGCCATGGTGTTAGGTCATAGGCTAGACTTGATCTCAGAAGGTCTTTTCCAGTCTCAATGATTCTGTGATTCTGTAACTACAAATAAATCTAGGCTAGGAAGTAGAACAAAAGAAAAAAAAAAGTCCAGTCATGTAGACAGAGAACTGCAGTTCTGGAGTCACTGAGGTGCTCACGGTGGAGCTTTTTATGTTTAGGGAATAGGCAATGTGACGTTAGGGCAGGGCCTTCACTCAGTAACTTTGTCTTATGTGTCCGTCGGTGTTCTTTAGTACAATGCCCATGCTTGGGACCTACTATGACCAAGATTGTTCCTGAAAGGAATTAAACCAAAGAAGAATTTAAGTACCTAGAGTCTATAATACTTCATGACCTTTCTTTTAAAACCCTTAAGAGAATAAAACCCACAAATGCACTTCAGTAATGCCTTCTTGCAATATGGATACATGACCTGGTCAGATCATGATGGGACTATGTTCAGTTCTTAAGCACTTCCTGATCATATCCTGCACTTTGTATGCAAACACTGTTAACAATTTTATAGAAGTAGTACTTATTACCAACAAACAAAAGCCTTTTTGCACTGAGTCTTTGGTGTTCAGAGAGTCTTTTATGGTCTTTCTAAAGTTTCATCCTTTTCTCTAGCAATGATTCCACTTAAACTGTGTGTAATTTATTTAATTTTTTTCCAGTTCAGTTGAAAAATAGAAACTAGTCTTCTTATCTCAAGTTCCAAGACCAAATTCTCTTTCTTTTACAATCTAAATCACAGAATGTTAAGGGCTGGAAGGAATCTCGAAAAATCATCCAGTCAAACTTCCCTCTGGAGCAGGATCTCCTATACCAGATCACACAGGAACACATCCAAGCAGCTCTTGAATATCTCCAGAGAGGGAGACTCCACAGTCCACCCTGGGCAGCCTGCTCCAGTGTTCTGTCACCCTCACAGTGAAAAAAATTTTCCTCATGTTTCCATGCAACTCCCTATGCCTTAACTTCCACCTGTTGCCCCTTGTCCTGTCATTGGGCATCAATGAGAAGAGCCTGGCTCCATCCTCTCAACATTCGCCTTTTACATATGTATAAACATTAATGAGGTCACCCCTCAGTCTCCTCTAGTCCAGAATGTTCAGTTTCATTTGGAGCTATCTTTTAGGGTGATTTAGAAGCATGAGGGGAAGACTGCCAGTTTCAAATTAACATTTTATTTTGAATTAGGCCAATGATCAAAATAGCGAAGACCAAGTTTAGATCATGCTCACGGTACAGATATTGCTGAGTAAATGGTCTGTCTTAAAGAATGTGCCTTGCACAAGTAATGCTCAGGACCCAAAACCAGACTGTCAAATCTGTCCAAGCAAGACCAAGGGAAAATTCAAAAAGTTTATTCTTACTTCCCATAGTTCTGCACAGCTTTTGCAGGAATATCACCTTCCCCTGTTCTGTCTTTTATTGGAGAAATATTACACAGTGCTTCTCAGTCAGTTAATCTGGACATACAGGTGCTATTGAATATCTGACACACTCTTGAAAGAGGGAGTGGAGCCCTGGACTCTCCTCTAAAAAAGAACTGCCAACTTGCATAGCAAGGGAGCTGACAACACACCAAGATATGTTCTGCATTGTCTCCCTCCCACCTTTGTGGGCTATTATTTTATGAAATTGGGTATTTTAACCAGGACTGGGTACTGTTTTCACTATTGCGTTGTGGTGGGGCAAAATCCTGTTGGGGGCTGAAGGGCTGGATGCAAAGAATTTACTGTTCACTTGTTTCTCATTACAGATACAACATATTTACTGGAATAGACCCTCCTTCGTTATGCCATTTATAGGAAACAGAGCACACGCTGTTTAGAAAGCAGTTAATCGGTAACAGGCAAAACTAGATTATCACTCTTTAGAAGAGCAAATATTTGTTGAAAAACTTCTATATGGGGCAGATCATCACATTTTCAAACGTAGTTGATTGAGACAAATAAGAGGAGCTACCCAGCAGGTAAGTCAAGATATTTATATAAAGCATTCAGAATGTAAAGGATTACTGTATTTTAAAATATATATACATAATTATATGCATTTACCTGCTATTTTCTGGATGTGTTTTAAATGGTTCTGGGTTTTAATCAGCATTCTAATATACTTAATTTTTCCCTTACTCTAATGCCTTTGGAAGAAAGCTGCATTTGAGCAAGCAACTTCTTGCTTTGCTGTCTGAGACTACCAGAAATACTTGTATGTTTATTAGCACTTGTATGTTTATTAATAAACTGCCTATGCATAAAATGAGTTCTTTAAAAGTAGCAATAAGCTTAACTAGGGTCTAAAAATATAAGTTTATAATGTACAAAAATATTTATTGTTTGCAGGACTGTTTTCCCTAGTGCTAGAGCACATGCCTTATTTCTAACTGTTCCTAAAGGTGAATGATAAAGCCACTGTGACATTAACCTCACATTTTTCCAATCTCAAAGCAGTTGTGAGGTTTTTATTCCCATGTGGTTTGTAACATCCAAATCAGTAGCATTTGTGTGTGTTTGAGGATGCAGGGTTCTTAAGTATTGTATGGTCTGGAACGTGCCTGTAACCAAGGGCTTCTGCATTTGCTCCATCCTTTCAGTCGGAAATGTATTCATATTAGAAAGGCAGAGCCCTCTGCAAGGCAGCTCACCACTTTCCCCATTCAGTCCCTTCACATCTCTTGTGGGACAGAGACACAGCACTGAAGTCTGCTAAATGCAGCGCTGTCAGATGCTGCAAAGGAATTGCAGCATCCCCAGAAAAGACAAGAGGAAATCTGATGTTATGCAATGCCTAATGAGCAGTTAGGTGTGAGGCTTTTGGAGAGACTGCTGCTGTTGCAGAAAACCCTTTCTCTATAACTGAATATGATCAAAAGCAAAATTTTCAAATCCCTGCCTCTCTGCTAGAGCTGACTCTGCAATGTCCAAGGATACCTCTTTGAAGTAGGGATGACACTCCCAGGGGGAACAACCTCCTTCTCTGCTGCCAGGGCAGGCGTAGCATTGTGGCAAGAACAGTACCTCGATGCCTGTATTATTCCTCACAGAAGTGGGTCACTACATAAGGAACAGAACTGGCTGGCATTCACTGTAAAAGCTCTTAGCAGCACAGCTTGCAGTCCATCAGGGGAGAGCAAGTACCACAAGTCATATGCACCATCTGACAAGAAAGGTAGCAACTGAAATCAAGCCATCCCTTTCCCTATTCCAGTCCTGTGGAATCCAAACACTGGGAATCTCATTAAAAATAAAGCAAGAGTTAGCAAGAAAGAAAAAATATTCACAACCACAGTACACTGCATATTTTACTCTGTTCCCTGGATGACACAAAGAGAAGGTATAATATTCAGGGATTTCACTGCCTCCTGATTAAGTCATTACAGCCCATCTGTGCTGCACTAAGTACAGAACGTGACCTATTATATCAAAAGAAAATAGCACAGCACCCTGACTGCCAAAAGCACCCTGTCAATTGGCACCCAAATGTCTCAGTATTCGCATAAACATACCTTTTCAGGACTGACTCCCACAGCCTGAATCAGGCAACTGTGAAATTCAGCAGAACTCTCAAGAAACAGCAATCAAATAAAAACAGCTTTCCCATATGTCAAATCACAAATGACACAATTTATTAATTTGTTGTTACAGATCCTTAACTTAAAAGGAGGAGTTAATAGCTGCCCTGTGTTTGTTGAACCACTTACTACTTTAACAATGTGCCATATAATCCATATTTTTATTTCATTTATTCATTTGCATGCCACTGCTATATGAAAGGATTCTGCACAGCCTTGCTTGCCTTGAACATCCTGTTTAATTTACGATGGGGAAATGTGTCACCAAAGATCAGGTCATTCACATTTTTTTCCACAACAAGCAATGGGTATGATTCCAACACTGCTGTGTGGAAGAGAAATTGTATGGAAAGATGAATAATAAGCATATTTGCATTTTATGCTTGAAAAGTGAACTTGCATGTGTGAATTTATACAAGCAATGCCTGATGCTATAGTTTGCCTGAGGCTTTAGAACCATAGAATGGTAGGGACTGGAAGAGATCTCTGAAGATCATCTATAGTCTAATGTCCCTGATAGTGCAGATTGCATAGGAACATGTCCAGATGGGGTTTGAAAGTCTCTAGAGAAGGAGATTTCACAACCTTTCTGGGCAGCCTGTTCCAGTTCTCAGTCTTCTCTTTTCCAGGCTAAAGAGCCCCAAGTCTATCTGCCTCTCCTTCTAAGAGAGGTGCCCCAGTTCCCTAATTATCCTTGTGGCCTTCCATTGGATTCTATCCTATAGTTCTCTGTCCTCCTTGAACATGGAACCCACAACTGGACGCAGTACTCCAGGTGTGGCCTAACCAGAGCAGAGTAGGAGAACTTCTCTCAACCTGCTGGCCACAATCTTCTTAATGCACCCCAGAATATCCTTGGCCTTCTTGGCCACAAGGGCACACTGATTGTTCATGGTGAACTTCTTGTCCACCAGCATTCCCAGATCCTTCTCCACAGAGCTGCTTTCCAGTAGGTCAAACCCTAGCCTCTGCTGGTGCATGGAGTTATTTCTCCCCAGCTGCAGGACTCTACACTTGCCATTGTTTCAACCTTCATGAGGTTCAGTTCTGACCAGCTGGCCAGCCTGTCCAGGTCTTGCTGAATTGCAGCACAGCTTTCTGATGTGTCAGCCACTCCTCCCAGTTTTGTATCCAGCAAACCTGCTGAGAGTACAATTTGTTCCTTCACCTGGGTGGTTGATGAATATGTTGAACAAGACTGGACCCAGTACTGACCCCTGGGGAACACCAATAGGTGCAGGCCTCCAGCTAGACATTGCACCATTGACCAAACCCTCTGCGTCTTACGTATATGTGTCCAGTTCTCCAACTATTTTGTTGGACAGATCAGAGACCCCGTACTAGCTTAGCTCAGAAATCACAACCTGTGTAAAATACTGTATTTTTAAGCACAGAGTTTCATCCTTGTGCTATGTGATACTGAAAGATGGTATTTTCAGGCAAGAGTCAGCAATGACAAATCTACTTCACTATTTGTTTGACAGTGAGCCATACAAGAACAGGGAATCCTATGACATGTAGTCAGGAGAATGATCTGAATGGTGGTGTTAAACAACCTATAGAAGGATGAAAACCACTTGCCTAGAATTCTTGCTCTTAGAGAGATGACATCGATTTCACAGGAGAAAAAGATGAGGCACAGGTCCAACAAGCCTGTACTTGATATTCAGGTTTCATTTTGTAACAGAATTACAAATTAGCAAGGGAAAAATCAGTTAAATACTTCTGATGTGAACCACCAATACCAGATCATGATATTTATTCTGGATTCACTTAGTAGTGGAAATTTCTATTTTTCACTGACTTTAATCTGATCTTTCAGATAGGAAACACATCTCATGGTTAGAGTAGATACACATCTCTATGTCTATGACCTTATGCATTATGAATAGAAGAACAAACTAAAAAGTCACTGGGATGCCCTTTTTTTTTCTTTCTCCAGTTTTTTTTACTAGAGGGGGGAAAGAAAGCTCATTACTGGATGTCAACATGAAAACAGGAATTTACCTGCTTCTCTTAAGTGAAATCTGTGTGGAAACCATCAAGGCTAGCATCAAACCTAAAATTCCAAGGAAGGACAAAGAGAATAATTTCTTGCAAATAAACAAAAATCTCACTATTTCCGAGGAGCGGTATCATAGTAAAAATGTCTCTAAACCTTTTGAAGACCAAAGTCTTGAAAACTTCACTCTTTACAACTTCACTGAAAAGACTGCAAATTTTGGATTCAACCTCTACAGAAAAATTGCTATGACACATGATAACAATGTAATCTTCTCTCCCCTGTCTGTATCAGCTCTCATGATCACATATATGCTCGCAGCTAAAGGGGAAACACACAGACAAATAGTAAAAGGTCTAAATCTCCATGCCTTGAAGGGCAGAGTAGATCACCATCGCTTACCAGCTCTGTTTAAAGAACTGAAAGATAACATCACGATGAATGGAGAACTTCTCCTCATGGAAGGTACTCTTTCTTTCATCCAAAAAGACTTCAGACTCAAGGAATCTTTTCTCAATTTATCAAAACAGTACTTTGACATGGAATTTCTGAGAGTGGACTTTCAAAACTCTACACAGGCAATATCTGTCATAAATCAAAACATTAAGAAAAGGACTAATGGAAAAATCCCTGAGCTTTTTGAAGAGCTTGACCGCCACAACAAACTGCTACTTGTGGATTACGTTGTCTTTAAAGGTAACTGTTGGTTTTATTTGGCAAAATTACTGTTTATTAAAAGAATCAGCACTTCAGTTACATTAGGGGAAGTTTAAATGAATTCAAGATGCCCTGTTTTCCCCATGTCGCTATCTAAATGCACTTTCTTCTATTAATTTTATTTAATAGGATATTATTTTTCATGACAGGGAATCATAATTATTCTTTACTTTCTTCCATACAACACAGCCTCAAAGAGAACAAAATGCTCTGCATGTCAATCCATCTCCAAATGACCCCCTTTAATTATTAAAAGGACGTTTTAATTTTCATTCACCAATTAAAATAAAATAGCTTTAACAGTGAATATTTTTTTAATACTTGGTACTGGGCATAAAATCATTGACAGGTTTTGCACAAAATCATGAAAACAAAAGAATTTTCTCTATTTCAGTCAAGAATCTTTCTCCCTGGAGTAAACAAAGTATGCCATTATACTGCCTTACAGGGTGAGCGAAAAAAACAGCTATGATGGACAGAGATTGTTCTGTGGAGAAATCTGCTACTGACAAATACTTATGCTCCTTTTTCTGTTGTTAGGGTCTTTCTGACTACTGGCTTAGAAGATAGATAAGGGACTCCCAAAGAAGGTCCTGGCAATGACAGGGAGCCGTAGCTCACCCTTTACTCTGAAACAGCCACACAGAAGCCAGAGACACCCAGTCAGGTAAAAAGCAAAGATAAAGAGCTAGCGTGACAAGAGGAATGCTGTGTAGAGAACCTACAGTCACAGTCACTATTCCAGTCCAAAGAACTCAGCAGATGTCATCCATGGAAACCCCACTGAAATAAATTCACGCATGAGAACAGAAAACAACCCCTCAGCCACAAGGACTCTCTTCGGACTAAATTTACTCTCACAAAAGTCCATTGCCAAGATTACTTTCCCTGGCAGAAAACAGGAGAAAACAGATTAATGGCTGTGGCTGTGTTTGAAAGCAATGTTAGAGAACAGAATAATTAGTATACAAGAGGTTATACTCCAGAGCATCTTAGAAGATCTAATCTAAAAGACTTTATAATTAATTTAGAAACATGATGTTGAACAGCTGGTAGAGGACTCAGGAGAAGGTGTCATGTTATTAATACTCACATGGCATTCAATTAACAATAAGGTTATCAACTCTGAACTTCACTGGCAACTACTCAACCTTAGGAAAATATTTCCCTTCTTTTCTCACAAATAGAGGAGTTTGTGACTTGCATACTTTTCCTGATGTAAAAATTGTAAAGCACATACAGTAAATGTACTGCAATTATCATCCACTTATCCCCGACGCAACCGACATTTACAGAAAAAAACATACTTTTTTTAGAGGGTTTCTGAACATTTTTCTGAGCAAGCTTGAATGCAAGTAATTATTTTATTTCTTTCTTCAGGCAAGTGGGTTTATCCTTTTAATCCCAAATTCACAGAAATTGAGACATTCCACATAAACAAATACAGAAATGTACAGGTACCCATGATGTTCAAGTCAGATAAATTTAATTCAACTTTTGATGAGAACCTAAGATGCACTGTGATAAAGCTACCCTACAAAGGGAAAGCCTACATGCTGGTTGTCATCCCAGAAAAGGAGGGAGATTACATTTCACTTGAAGACCATTTGACTATGGAAGTTGTGGAATCCTGGCTTGGAAACATGAAAACCAGGTATTGCTTTGACACCTACTGGCCTTAATGTCTTTTTTTTCTATTGATACAAAGCAAGAAAGCACAACAAAGATGAGCTGGTTTTCCTAACCCTTTTCACATGTTGGCATCTCTGTGGCATTAGTATCTCCAGAGTAGGGATCCTTTACTGGCCTAACGACAACCTACCCTAAATTCCTTTTAATGGCAGGGAAGAACTTCTGCTCTTAGGTGCCAGGTTGGCTGGTTCAGTCAGAAATGTCTGCCTCTCTGCAGGTACAGTCGATCTAGTTATTCCAAATTCTTCCTTAGACCTTCTCTCTCCTTAAATTGTGCACTGCCAGACACAGTGCACAATACATCTAGACACACAGAGTATTTATTATAAACTTTCACTGCCAGTGCAAATGTGAAGTAATGGATACAATCAGATAAATTTCCACTGGTCAGTAAGTTGGTGTGTCACCCTGGTATCCAGGCACTATAAGTAGCAGTGAAAGAATTTTATACAGAGAAGGAAATGATTTCCAGCATCTTTGGCAGTCAACAGCTCAGAGATGATACTTTGCCAACCTAAATTCCAGCAGATGCTATTTAGGTTTTGCCCCTTCTTTTTCTGTGTAAAGCTTCATTCTTGACTAGGATGCATTTCAGCAGTGAAGTGATCTACACAGTTGAATTTCACATTTAATTTCTTTTCTTTTCCCCATGCAGCAAAGTGGATATTTCATTTCCAAAGTTCAAACTAGAGCAAAAATACAAAATTAAGAAATTGCTTCACGCTCTTGGAATGAAAAATCTCTTTACACATACAGCAGATCTTAGTCATCTCACGGATGAAAGATACGTAGCAGTTTCACAGGTAAGCCTTCTAAAATTATTTGCTATTTGAATTACAGTAATATGTAAATAGCCCAGCCAAGACACACTTCTAACTTCATATGCGCTTCTAACAACACTAATAGGAAAGGAACTAATTTGCCAAGTATATGCAATCTGCACACCTTTAGAGGTCATCTGGTCCAACCTGATGGAACAGGCTACCCAGAGATGTTGTGTCTGAAAAATTTCAAAACATTCTTAAATACATTCTTGTGTAACCTGGTCTAGGTATAACTATGGGGTTGGACCAGGTGATCTCCAGAGGCATCTTCCAACCTCTGCCATTCTGTGCTTCTGTAACCACCCTGCTCAAGCATGATCACCTCAAGTCAGTTGCTGAGGGCCATACCCAGACAGGTTTTCAGCGTGTATAAGGTGGGAGAATCCACAACTTCTCTGGGCAAGCTGTGGCAGCATTGTCACCCTCACAGTGAAGAAGTGTTTCCTGATGCTCAGAGGGAACCTCCTGTGCTTCAGTTTGTACCCATTCAACTCTGGTCCTGTCACTGGGCACCACTGAAACAACTCTGGATCTGTCTTGCTTGCACCTATCAAAAAGCAACCTTCTAAGCTACTGGTGCTACTGACTTAACAAAACAACTTTTCTGGGATAATATAACATCCTAAAAATAAGCATTTAATGGATAAAATTGCAGTGATTTTTCAGTTGGGAAGTGCAATGTCAATCTGCAGCACTTTTCTCCCTTCCCTTTGATCATACAAGTATTCCATGATGATTCTCAGCAGTTAACTCCACTCTGTTATCATGAAAAAAAAAAAACAAAAAAACAAAAAAACCCCCACACTTGAATAGTAACAGCTAATTGATTCTAGAAGCAATATGTGCATCAGCAATGAAGTGCCAGAGGAGCATTCTGTGCCTGTGAATCATGTTAGCCAGTCTTATTATTTAAGAACAGTCAGCAGAGTGCTCAACACTGCTGAAGTCCTCCAACTGTCTCCACATAAATCATTCCCAGGATTGTGGGAGCAGAGAATGCACTAGCTGACTAGGCAGTTCACCAATACAGACCAAACAGAGTAGAAGTATATGCAGGCACAAAGAACAAAATGGGAAAGAAATCAGAATGTGTCAGGCTGCAGTTTCAGTGGGAAGGAAAGGTCCTCAGACCAATCCAGGATTGTACCTCATTGCTGCACATACTTAGTTTTTACTGCCAAATGTGCAAATCAGAAATAAATAAGAAAAAGCCCAAAACTGGTGCATTTGTCCAAGTGCTCACAAAATCAGCTGCAAATAGTGCATCCAGCCAAGTCAGTGTTTGTGACTGATGAAAACATCTCTCACTTTTGAGAAACTCTCTCTTTTACAGTTAAATATCAAATATGAGCACTATAAAAATGTAATGGTTGCTTCACGCTACCAGCTTCAGGAACAAAATCTCTAACAGGCTTATGCTAAGACATGTGGAAAAGCACAATGACACCTGAACTAACATCCTCACTCTTAAATACTGTTGTCATGGTGGCTGTACTAACTTCTCTGCTGTTGGAGCAGACAGTTTATAGGCAGACCAGTTTAACACTGAGCTAGAATGCAGAGGCATACTAATTTTTACCCTTAATAGAAGCCTATTTCAACTAAATGTCTTGCACTTTGAAAAACATTCTTCATGGTTAGTATTTATGTCTGTCACTATTCTATTTCTACATTGCATTTCAGATTGTCCAAAAGGCAGTAATTGAAGTGGACGAAGAAGGAACTGAGGCTACAGCAGCTAGTGGGTCAGAAATAACTGCATTCACAGTGCCTCCCATCATCAAAATGGACCGACCATTTCTTTTTATGATTTTTGAAGAAACTTTTAAAACATTACTGTTCATTGGCAGGGTGGTTGATCCAACAGAAATGTGAACAAAGGTAACACTGTCTGTCCTGGGGTATGAGAAGAATGCGTCTTGTAAAATCTACCATGCAAATTTACAGAATAAACCCAGAGAACTGAACTTTCAAAACTCAAAATACTAGTGACAAGTATGAATGAAAATGAGACATTCATATGCCAAAATATTCAGGAAGTGCATTCCAAAACGCAGTAGCTTGATATTCCTCAACATTATCTACTGCTGCAATGAACCTACTGACCTCGGCGTTAGCAGAATTTTGCCACCTGCAAAACCAGAAACAGGCTCTGAAAGAGAATTTACAGCCTCTAGCTAGAGATCTTTGTTACTGTAGAAATAAAACAGAATCTGCAATGAAATCTGCACTGCCTGGAGTGTGACCTCTTTCAAGGCCGTAATTCAAAATCTCAAATGCCCTCATTTTCTAAGGGTACATGATGTGCTCCTATTAATTTTTTTTTTCTATTGAACACAAAATAATTCTTAAAACTGCAGAAACTGGAAAATCTGAATTTGTACTACTTTGTAACATCATGCTGGGCTTCTCCTAAACCCATTTTTTTTGCATATATTATTATCTAGATATCAGGGTGAACTATGTAATACAATTCTACGCCTGAACGAAGACTGTATTTGATAGGCAAAAACATACCTCCATAAAAGTGGAATAATTCTATTCAGAGTTGATCCTAAAATCCAAAATGTTTCAGAAAACTATTTCCAGTATCTAAATACAATTCCCTCTATTGAAGCAGTGCAGCATCTTCAGGTGAACAGCAAGTCCCTTAATGTACAGCAAATTTTAGTTAGCATCAGTCTTAAGTATAAAGTATGAAACAATACAAAAGGCTACTTCTAGTTATATGTAACTTACAGATCTACATGCTATTCTGCTTGCTCATAGTCTTCTCAAAATAGCTGCCCAAAAGAGGGCAGAAGAGGTTTCAAAATCATAGAATCTTTTAACTCTTTTATCAGCAAATGCATATAGACATATGCTTCTACAGGACAACATACAAAAGGTCCATTACAGGATAAAGCTGGTAAGCATCTCTCAAAAATCCCTTCAGTTGCCTCCAGTACCCAGACACTTGTTGTGTAAGCCACTCACCAAAGGATTTGGAAGGCAGACTCTGGTATCTGACTACACTGAGAAGGTTCTTTGAACCTAATCACACTGCAGCATGAATGCACCTAGAAAGAGAATCACTCCTTCTTACCCCTAAATGATTAACAGGATGAATGTTGCTATAGAAAACCACACAATTATCAATGTATAGTTGACCTTCAGCTGCTATTCTGAATTTCAGGTAAAAACAATTGCTACAATGGGTTCAAAAGTATCGCTGCTGTCCAACAGAAGTAACCCAGAAGCAAGCAGCCCACAAGAGAATGCTGGGATGGAGATCTGTAGTGTGAAGAACTGATGAAAGTATGCACAAGGCAGCAGAAGTTTGTACAAGGAAAATGGACAGACCAAAAAAACCATCTAAATACAGCATTTAAAGATTATGTAGCAGGAGTTTAATACATAGCAGTGTTATTGAGTGGGTCATGTGTTACGAGCATTAAATAAATTAATCAGTTAAAAATGACAGAGAAACGTAGTCGGTAAGAAAAAATCACAGACTATACCCAGAACTCATTCCATGCTTACTAAGGGGAGAAATAGCTTGGATTCAAGTTTTCTAGCTTACTAATTGTTCTTCATTGTTCTAGTAAAGGAATCTGAGGATCAAATACAGTTTTGAGTCTCTTCTGCAAGCTAGGTACTGCTGAGCTGTACCTACCCTGGCAGAAGTCAGACTGAGAAAAAACTGAGCAGTCTCCTCTGGCTCACAGGCAGCATAGCTGTCATGTTGAGTTTCTTGTTCCTTAGGGAATTTGTAGTATCTGCTTTCATGAATAAGACAAAAGCAGAACTTGGGAGGAGCCAGCATAGGTCATCCGTGTATCTGCACCAACACTGCATGCTAAACATTGTAATGCTTGAAAAGGGTTGTGATCAAATGCCTGATTTACAAGATCCTACACCAGGCTGCAGTACTGAAAACTTTTGAGTGTTTCCACAGAACCCAAACAATGCCTGTGACTAAAGAAGGAGAACACACCTAAATCCAACTGCAGTGCAATTTAAGAATTCAGTTAATAATTACCTTCAGTAAATAAATACCTTCTGTAGGTAAATGCTTTTATTTATTTCAATTATAAAAAGATGCCCTGAGAATTTTTTTCAAGAACATGCATGTATAGCATTGTCCTAGGCTTTATTTTGAGTAAATCATCATTTGCATTTTTACATTATAAAAAGTAACCACACACGCATATGCATTCACAGATCAGATCATCTTTGTCATACACCAATAAAGTTTTTTAAAAACACATATTTCTTATAACAATATATTTATGCTGCTTCTATTTTGAAATAGAGAAGCTGACAATAGCTTCATAGGCTCTATCTCAAGTATTGGCATAAATATATTTTTTAAAAAAATAGAATTGCATGTTCTCCACAGACAAACTTTGATAGAAACATAGGCATTAATACAAACAAATGTGGATGACATCACTGAAGCATGATAGCTTGCAGTAGCAGCTGATTAAAAACTAGATTCGTGATTATAAATTATTCAAGTGAAAATACAATCTGAAATACTAAAAATTAAAACAAGTATTTATACAACAAAGCTCATTATTTTTTTTTTTTTTAATGTAATCTAGAGACATTGCTTTTAGATTGCTTTGAACTTACACCGGATTTTTATGAACTTTACTTAACACCTGTAGAAACATTACTTCCAAACTCACAGCACAATGCTATTGAAGGTTATGTCTTTATACAGACTAATCAGTGGTTCTGGACTTTTGGTCTTAAATCAGGTTTGAAGGTTCTTTAAAATGTGGGATTACTTTTTCATTATTCATAACAATTCCTTCTACTCCTTGCATGGGTGCTAAGAATTGCTAAAAATTGTAAATAAGCCAATTAAGTAATGGATATGTTCATTCTAAATCCAAGAATTTATACAACAAAGGCATAATTAAAGAAAACAAAACCCTCTCTTTAGCTGTAGCAGTTAAGAGCACAGAGCTGAAGTTGTATTTCATAACATTTCACTACAAAGTTAAAATTACGCAACCATTACATTACTTATTGGAATATATTTTACAGCTTGGGATTTTATTTAAAAGTTTAAAAGTTTTAACATTTCAAGATGTGTTTTATTCACTCCAGGCATTAGACAGTCCCACCTGCTGCTCCCACTTTTTCACAGCTGAATGTTGCTTCACCAGTCTCTGGTTCCTTTTTTTTTTTCTCTCCCAGAAGATCTAAGAGTTTGATTTTCTGTTTTTTCTTCATACAAAAGAAGAAACACATAATATGTTGTTGCAGTATTATTAAATAACAAAACATAATATATTGCTGTTGTGTGCAACATTTTAATGTAATTCTTTGCTGCTATACCTTACAAATTACTAGCTGCTTTACTGCACCCACTGAAAAAGCCAAATGGACACACTCTGAGGGCATTCTTTACAATGAGGGTGTACTTCTCAATTAAGTTTCCTACAGGTCATGCAGAGATTCCTCTCAATGAGATGGTTAAGGTAGTACAAGAAACCATAGTTACAGCTCTTCAGTAGAACATCACAAAAGCACATCTGCTGTGTAAATTGACTTAAAGCCTCTTGTGGGATAAAAATACTCAACCAGCACTCTCTGTGATTCTTTTGTGTTCCTATAGGTGCTTAAAGCAGGTATTTGACTCTTTGGTGATTTCACAATGAATTTACAGGTGTGCACCTTTAGCATAATTCTTGCACTTTCTACACCTTGGTATTACCTAAAATCTTGAAAATGACACTGAAGTTAACTATCATTATCTTGTCATCTGCTTGTGACCACTGGATCAGTATTTATCAAGTTGTTTGTTTTTTTTTTCTTGCTTCTACATTATCTTGAAAAAGTCAGAATATCTAACTGGCATACATAACTGCAACAGGACTAAAAAATGTTTGAACTCATGAATAAAAAACTTTGGTTTTCTAACAAAGTAACTTTGGGTTTTGAAAAATTCCTACAACAACAGGATTGTATGAAATCAGAAATTCTTCATTCTGCAAACCACATTGTCAAAAAAGTGAACATTTGCCAATAGCCAATAGATTATTTTTAGGGAAAGGATTACATTTAAGTAATTAATTTTTTTTTTTTTGTCAAAATATGCACCACTTTGAACTAAGAATCATTAATTATATCTGCTGGTATTTTAATAATTAAACAACATATTACTGTTCAATTTTCCATTCTTCAAAAACACACACCATTACTTAGAAAAAGAAACATAGTATAAGTTCCCTTATTCATGTTGCAGAGCCAATAAGCTAAAAGGTAGGACATGGCAGAATTAAGATGTCAGGGCAGTATCTAGCCAGCACATGTTAATTTACACAATGACAAAATCTAAATCTTTCTCACACATTTTCTGCCTTAGTGAGACCAAAGAGAGACACTCATTCATAAGCATCTATTCAATTGCACCACTCAATATACAATTTTCAAATTATTTTCTCAATATGAGTAGTTTCCATCAACTGCTTATATATATTTGGATTTTTTTTTCATTCAATCTAGAAAATAATGCTTCCTTGAAAGTGACATTTTTTGTATTTTAGTGTCTCTTTAGCACCAAGACTGACTTTCTGAACAAAAGAAAGATAAAAGAGGTATATCTATACCTCTGTAGCCAACAAGGTTACATAGATGGACAACCATTCCTGTATCTGTACTTCCTAATATTTCCTTCAGGAGATGCTCCATTTTGAAAACAATTAAGTTTGGGGCCAGATTACAAAAGAGAAATTGAATCTACAATGCAGCAGATGTACCAGCTTGAAAGATGTGTTTTCCCACAAGAACATAGAAGATTAAAACTCACATTCAAAACTAAATGTAGGTCATCCTTTAAGCCTGCTCTTCATTCCCCAGAAAATGTTTTTCTTGCCCTAGTATATCTTCTTGTCTTCTGACACGATGTAGTTCAGGGACTTTGTGAAGCAGTGAGAATATCCAGATCATTGTGTTTGATCAGATACCTACTTTCAAATAGTCTGCTGCTAAGCTATTCACTTGGGAATGGTACATCAAGACTACAAGCCGAGTCTCTTACATTCTGCTTTCCTGCCTGAAGACAAAGATACACACTGCTCTGTGTGAGTCTTTTTCTTCTCCTTTGTATTCAAACTAAGATATCAGCTTTATTCGAAATGACAGACAGAATAACCTTTGAAATGTGGAAAAACTGTTATGTAAAAAAATATGTCCAACTAATCTTTGTATCTAACTGCTTTGTGAATATTAATACATTTATTTTCCCCAAATCCTCATGAGACTGATGAGTAAATGGGATTTATACAATGGTTTCTAAAAAAAATTACAACATTTCAACAGATTTGTTCATTTCAAAGACAGAGAATGAGGTATACAATGTTTAGGGTGGAAGCACATGGGGATTTGAGCACACTTAATATCTGAAAGTATGTAACATTGTATGTTATTTGATCTACTCAAGATACATGTCCTATTTACTTTATAGATAGCTGAAAATATCAGCATGTCTATTAATCTAACTGCTAGGCTTGAAATCACACACTTTGAAGTAAATGATCACCTATAAAACATCTGAAGTAAGTACTGTTGGTAATATTTATGACAAAGCATTAGCAGCCCAAAAAAACAAGGAGTAGAGTATAATTTAACTTGGCATCTTATGGTACTTCTGCTGTGACCACCAGTCCACCTTCATTTACTATTTACCTTCCAACCTTTTCCACAAAGACAATGTAGTTTGAGAAACAAGAAATCATTATGCAGTCTTGATTTATTTCCAGAGCAAATTTATCTTGTAGAATGAAAGTGGTAAAATTCCAGTAGGAAAACTGCTATGTGATCACACAGCAAGAGACTGTACCATAATATAATGCATACAAGTAGCTGAAAGTAAGCAGTACAGAGAACTTAACTTCTTAAACTTTTGAGTATTTTATTTTACATTTTAGGAGTTGTATTAACTTGTATCTGTGAGTAAAGAGGATTTGATTAATTTTGTTAAAGGAACCTAAAAATAGTGAACTGGCAAATGTGAGTTCATACAGATGCTTTATTCACCTGAAAGGACCACTCAAGAGATCACTATCACTATTGCTTCCTCTTCAAACCCGGCAAACCAGTGTAAGGTATTCCCTCATTCCTATCTTGTGAAAGTTTCAAGCAAGTCAAAGTTTCACATTCTCCAGACTCCCATTTTATCCCTTGTCTCTAATACCTATTCAGACTTCCAAGGCTCAGTTTGAATTTCTCTATACTTTTCAGCTTCTAGTTTTAGTTTCTACTATACTTAAAGTCTGCTTTCCCAAATGATCTTCCTTTCTTGATATACTTGACTCCTTTCCTTTCTCTGTTCTGCCTTGACTGAGCTAGCAAATCTCTGACAGCAAATAAAAATCTCAGTTTGAACAGCTAGTGTAATGATAGGAAATTAGAACTAGTTACAGCATAAAAAGAATCTGCAGGGAACTGACTGCTACAGAGACTTGACTAAGTACACATCACAGCAATTTTTTAAGACTGTTACACTTTTCTCACAGGAGCACATAAATTCATATTTGATTTTGTCCTTGCAAAATTGGACAGTTTAGACTGACACTTGAAGAAAAACAGCCTGAGGGAGATGTCTAGCATTTAATTTTGTCTAAATGGTTAAAGTAAGCTGAAGAAGGCAGCCTTAATAACCAGTTCATCATAATTCTCAAAATTCATCATAGTACAATAATACACAAATATATATGAGCACAGAAAATGAAGAAAAAGCTAGAACTAAATCATATGGCAATACATACATTCTATTTATACAACTACAGGCACCTAAATCACTATAGTTGTAGTTATTATGTATCACATGCACTAATCTTCACTTTGTCCCACTCCACCCTCCCTATAATGTACCATCTGAATGCAATCATGTGGAGGAGAAACAACATCAAAGAATTAATTAAAAGGGATCTTCATCTTAAAAACACTTATAATTGCACTCGTTACATTTTTACTCTGCTATTTTCCTATTTCAAAACCTGGGTGCAGAAGTATCATAAATATAGGCTTACTTCTACATGGCTTCAGTGCCCTTTGTAAATGTTATCCATAAGCTTGACTTAAACTCATCAGCCACTTACATGCTCATCCTTCTGGACTGACTCTCCCTGTTTCCACTGTTCTTTTGGTCAGCTGAGTTAAATAAGCTGCGAGAAGAAGAACTGGAAGGTAAGGTACCATTCCCACTATGACCATTAGAATGAGTCCGGAATGAATCATCTGAAATAAAGAGTTGCAGTGAAGATAAATAATTTTGTATGAGAGAAATACATGGAAAGCAAACAGAGTGAGCATTTTTTTCCTGTGGCAGTAGTGGTGCGTTTCCCATGGCATTAATCCAAAAGTTTAACCTTCTGTCTTGACTTAGCAATTCCTTAAGTATTTTTATGAAAATGCTAAATAAAAACAGAAGACGCATTTTGGAAGAGAAAATTAATATATTTAAGATATGAAAGCAGTGATATTTAATTGGCCAGCCTTTAGCTGCTTAAAATTCAGCACCTAATTGTCCAGCGTCTATTGGTAGGGAACAGAAAAGAAAATATTTTATTAGGAAGCAATTAATCTCCTTCTAATTTTTAATTACTCAAACTCTTCAACAGCAAATGGAGAAAGGGGCATTTCCAGACAGCAAATTTTCTCCCATAATTCAGTAGAAGTTACACATAATATCCATTTTCACAAGTAAAATGAGCAGAGGCAAATTGCAAAATCCGTCTTTCTATGACATCCAGAACACCAATCAAGAAATTTTAAACTTATTTTACTTTCACTACTAAATGTAACTTTAAGCAACACTGTA
>VWZI01020305.1:118809-170855 GCA_013396835.1 Psilopogon haemacephalus | reverse complement strand
AAAAAAAAAAAAAAAGCTAAATAGACCAGCACTTAAGTGCTCAGTCATATTGGATAGCTATTATTCTATGTTAAGGAAAACAGTATCTTGCAGGATGTCTAATAGGCCCCACATATTCAGCACCCCCTCAAAAAATAATGTAAAATATGAAAACCTACTTACCACTAAAGGATAACATAGAGCTCTTTCCCATTCCTGATATTGAGGATGTATATCCTGTATTAGAGCTTTTACTTAAAATAAAACAAAACAAAATCGTATTATCAGTTGTATCAACCTGCCGTTTAACAGTGTTAGAGGTAAATTTCTAAGTTTAAATGAAAAAAATTAATGAGAAAGTTATGCTGAAATTTAAGAAATGTACTAACTCAGAACTTTTTTTCAATATCGTAAAAGGTGACTTAACTTAAAGGGAATTTACAGATTCATGTGTCTATAATTTCAGAATAGATGCCTATTAGGTAAACAGATGCCTATGAGGTAAGCAATGAAGATAAAGATACTTAGGACACTTGTCTATGTTGCTGTATTTTGGATGCAGTGCTTGAGTACTGAAAGACTGGCTTCGAACCAGCTTGCATTTTTTGTCTTCTTTGCCTAAAATTAAAAGTAAAACAAAATTTAACACAGATATCATTGCATTTCTTCAGTAATTAAGAACACTCTAAAATATAATTTTCTGTCACCCTATGCTAACTGAAGGAATCAACTTAAATACTTCAGTAACAAAAAATAAAACTTATGCCACCTATTTCTGTACTGAAGAGTAACATAATTAAAATTACAGAAAACATGTTCAGTTCTAAGAGTGGAGTCTTTCCCTAGGCAAAGTACACGAAACTTAGCCTCCAAAAAAACAACAGTAGCTTTACTGAGTTTTAACCGTTTTTTAAAGAGTTCTCCCCTGCTGACATACCAGAAGAGCTTCCTGGAACAGAGAGAGTGATACTTTTTGTCAACAGTGATGTTTTACTGTCTCTACCTGAAAAAAAAAAAAACCAAAAACAAAAACAAACCCAGCATAAATACTTCTCTTTCAAAGCTTGCCTTTAAATAAAGAAGACGTAATGTATCACAATCCTGGGGTAAAAAATCAGTATCTAAATCCAGTGCTACTAACACTGGAAATGCCACAGACAAGTACTTGCATCACATCTCAAAATGAAAAATATTAAAGAACTAAAACTATCATGTATTTTATTAATAAAGCCAAAGGCCTACTAATAAAATGAGGCTATTTTATCTAAAGATTTTTAGAACTATATAGAAAAAAGTTTTATGGCCAGTTTCTAAAACTCTGTTTACTGTATAAAGCATCTATATTCTGCTCTTTTCACTTCTCCCTTTGTAGAAGAGTAATGCATGCACAAATAACACGTAAACAAACCCCCAAACTTACGCTTCTTTTCAAACATTTTATCATTAATGTTTGTAGATCTTCCTTCGTTTTGCTGCTTCTCCTTTTCTAATTGTTCCTAAAAGACAAAAGAATTACTNNNAATTTTCCAAAAAAAAAAAAAAAATTACCTAAAAAAAAAAAAAAATATTTCAACTAGGCATTGCTTCCAAATGACCAAAATAAGTCTTTTTCTCTTCTCTCCTAATATTAGTACAACTTCTTCGAACAATTAAGTAAAAAGCACGCCAAAATCTATTGAATTTAATGATGAAGGAACGCCAGAGTTGAAGTTTGCATTTAAATATCATTATTAAAATGACACCTTTTAAAAATTATTATTATTATTATAAAGATATCAATATTGGCAGCTCACAATGTAAAATATTTGTGATATGCAGATACTCTGATAATAGAGCTGCCAATATTTTAAATTCAAACATCCATATCAATGAAAGTGTTCTTTTCAAATGGTACAGTGTGTCACACATGCTCTAAACTTTTTAAAGGTCTAAAATGAGTATCTACAACTGATAAGCTTTTATACAAAACAAAACTGAGGAATTTATCTGCCTTTCTGAAATATTAGCTAGCTTTCAAACACCTTTTGAGAACACAATTACAGAGAGAAGGCACTGTTAAGACAGCTACATCAATAACTTCAAAAGCCAATGCTTCCTTCAGGATTCTTGGCAAGTGTCACTCCAACTTCAGAAAGCTATATTCTATTATTTTCTTTGCTATGTTCATGATGAAAATTGGCAAGCGAACCATAATTGTTCTACTATTATGTTTATTTCACTCTAATTACTAACCAAGGGTTTGGATTTTTTTGTTTGTTTTTTTGTTGTTTGGGGTTTTTTTAAGAAAAAGAGGTAATTAATTCAGGTCAAGGTTGTTGGAATATAGTTTCAATTAAGTCAATTACTAAAATTAAGGAAACTTACTAACATATTCAGTATTAAAGTCTACAGCTGTCAGCTACATTAATTTGGTTTCAATAGCTCCTCAACTATTTGGGCCTGTGACATGTTGGCATTGTGTACATCTCCAGTTCCTCAAAAGCTTGCCTCTTTCACAAAGCTTAACAAGATCTTTGTGATACAGACTGTATGTCCATATAAATGGGTTATATTATAAAATATTGGTGAAAATTAAAAGCACTTGATAAGTATTAAAGTTAGTAAGTACTCACAGCATCTACAGAGATCTCCATTCTGTCCAATTCTAACACTGTCTAGAAAGAAAATCAAAATATTATGTATCAGTGTGCTAAAATCCTGTACATATAAAAAGCTTAGAGTAGTAGTGCTCAAAATTAAACATGCCTTTTCTTCCAAAAATATTTGAAGCCTATGTTTGCATTTTTATGCCACAAATGCAGTTTAACATTGGCAGAGAGCTTTCTCAGTGAGCTGAGACTCACAATGAAGAACTAACAGGCTCTCCCCTCGGAATTCAAAATACACTCAAAGGAAAGCACAGAAGATTGAATGGCTAGACAGCAGACCTAGGAATCAAGACTCAAAAAAATCAAAACAACAACTAAAGAATCTGACTAAAGCAGGATACTCCACATAGATGTTCACCCAATCCCTCTTGCATACTGGCCCTATAAGGAAGCCACCTCTTCACAGCTTCTTTGAGACTAAGCATGAGTATGACTTAATAATGTACTTTTTGGTGAACATTCACACCACAAAGATGCTCAGAGCATTTAAAAATGTTGCAATCCCTCTATCTGTATACTATAAAGCATATAGATTAACAAAACATCTCCCTACCTCAAATACAGTAATTTTTACTAGGGTCAACCATTAATCCTATCTTTAATCACCATTTTTTCACAAATGGTTAAGGGCCTGGTCAAAATCCTGAACGCAAGTCACCAGAATATAACTGCAACATAAGTACTGCATCTTCTTTTAATTGCTTAAAATTACATTATAAGCAGCAGAACTTTTTAGTCTCCTGCTCTTAAAAGAATCAACAGAAAGCATAGCTTTGATCATCTTAACTTGCAATGCTAACTTCAAGAAAAATGCAGCTAAGAAAGAAAATTGCTTACTCTTTTTACAATACTCAGGACATCTTTGTCTTTCTCTTGACACAGAAGTTTTCTTATACATAATTCCAACTGCTGAAGCAAATGTTTATCAGTGGGAATCTTCAGAGTAGATTTGACTTTCGGTAACAAGTAACATAGCTTCATTCTACCCAAAAAAAAAAAAAAATCACTTTTTGATGCAGATATTTAATTAATAGGATTAATTTTATATTGCTAGCATGTGACATAAAATAAGTATGTTAGTAGCTCTTATTTTTCAGAAGTTATTGTTTCCAGACATACTGTAATATTATCAAAATGTCTCCAGGAGTCTATAACAAGATGGATGTCAATCTCTTCTCCCAAGCAACATGTGACAAGGAGGAAAAAATTCTCTACACAGAGGGTTGTAAAGCATTGGAACAGAATGCCCAGGGAAACTTACAGAGTCACCATCCCTGAAGGTACTTAAAAGATGGGTAGATGTGGTGTTCAGGGACACGGTTTAGGGGTGATCTCGCAGTGCTGGGTTCACAGTCAGACTTGAGAATCTTAAAGGTCTTTTCCAACCTAAACTATTCTGTAATAATTTACTTGCCTTGATTCCTAGAGTTTGTTCCTAAAATGGTTACATAAAAAAGTGTTCATTGCTGTTTGTTTCTTTAACACCAAAATGCTCTGCAGATTAAATAACAACACTTCATACATTTAAGAACATTAAAATTATTCCATTTGATCACATTATAACAGCAAATAATAGCTTTAGTCTATAGGAATAGATTTTAAAACCTCGAAACCAATACATAGTGATATTCTGTGTTCTCAGATTTCATTGGCTTGTGATCAGAGACAATTCTATGCGAGAAATAGTAACTTTGTGCTTATTAATATTAAAATATAAATTCTTAGATTAATTCATCTTACTGTTTTTATACCTTCAAAACATTTTAGCCTTCACAGCCTCCCATAACAAAGAGCTACAACACTGCAGAAAGCTAGAATAATATTCTCCCTAAGAATATTCTTAGGGAGAACAAGGTTCTTAGGGAGAATATTCTTAGGCAGAATATTCTAAGGGAGAATACAATTCTCCCACATCTGACTTCTAAAAGTCAGTCCACTAGAGACTGTGCATTCCTTCTGCAAAAAGTGTTAAGAGAACAATCCAGAAAATAAGTATGACAAAAGTAATGTTAATGTCGGTTAAGGGACTGCAAGTTATTTCAAGTATCCATTACATTTCAGTATTACATCAACAGAGTTTTAAATTAAAATATTTGATTAAAAACAACAAGCTAATCAGATTATATACAAATTTAGCTTATTGTTTCAACATACTCCTCTTAAGGACACTAAATATTATTTTTAACTTATATGCGCAAAATGGCTCAGTTTTTATGTTTGGGATCCTACTGATTTGAGATGTTAGACTTCATACTGAACACAAGGTCTATTTAAACAGTTTCAATTGGTAACAAACCATATTTAGTGAAGCTTACTGAATGCACACATATGTACTAATTCTGCTTATCGAAATGCAGCATTAGATGTTCAGACATGTTAATGATGACATCAGTTACACACATCAGACAAAAAAGGAACTATTTTCTTTTTAGCTGTAGCTGCTTGTTCCCTGTTCAGTGAAGAAAAAACTATACAAAAATAACATAAAAAAACCCACTGTTTAAAAATGGCTAACATAAGAAATTTCTTTGTATTTTTCTGACATTTTTCAACTTAACAATGGAGTAGAAGCTGTTACAGAAGGTAAAACTGATGGTAACTTCTTAAGCTCATATCATGGAGAACTGCTTTTGTGTTTTATCTTATATATAATTATTTTTAAACAGGTAGAAATTAATGGAGACTGAAGTAAGATTTCTCTCTCTACACTCATGAAGCAGTGTATTCCTTTCATCTATTGCTGGCTCCTTTGCCTCAGTGTTCCACTCGCTCCCAAAGCCTGACTTTTTCAATCAGTTCCTCAAATACTCAGACTGACTTGCTTCTATTCTTTGCTAGCATCATTCCCATACACTTAATACAGGTCATCCTGAAGGTTTTGCAGACCATTTTACTCAAGTTCTACTACATAAACAAATACAAAAACCTGTAGTAATATTTCTTAGTATATCATTTAAAGCTTTTTTACTCTGTACACTACTACATGTTCTTCATACATACAGTACCTCACATTTGCCACTGGATCATGTGTGAGTTCAAGCACAGGTAGAAAGAAGTATTTACAGAAGAATGATTTTGAAAACAGTTCCATAATGAATTCACAAGTATCTAAAAAACGAAGTCTGTTCCAATAACTTTTTCCTTGACCCAGTTCTGAAAAATAACAACCCACAGATAATACCTAGTAAGTTTTCAATGTCAGATAGAAAACATTTCAAAGGTAAAACTTTGAAAGATAGTAATCACAGTCATCACAAGGCACACCTCAGCCTATGTAAATTCTTTCTTTCTGTGAAAACCTAACCTTCTGAATTCAATGACCAATTCAGTCAGCATGCACATTTTCTCAGAAATACAATTTGTCTATTTTACCATTTGAAAAAAAGCAAAACCAGCAAGTGATTTAGCTCCTGTGTTGAACTGTATGCCTTTCAAACTGTACCACAGGTATATCAAATTACAGTGTAAACATCAGGGATCACTAGTGGGAACTATTCAGATTTCTAACCCATCTTTAAAACAAACAGCATAAGCCAAAGAGTCAATTTAGGTGACTAACTCATTCATAAATTAATTTCCGAGGAGATTTATTCAGATTTTCTTATGCTGAAGGCTCTGTAGAATTTTACTTCTACAGAAGAACTCTGCTTTTGTATAATGCAGCATCTCCAGCTAAGCACTTCTGTATGCAAAGTTGGAGAAGCCTTGTGATATCATCAATTTTTCATCACCTTGCTAGTTTCTCAATTCCTTGTCATATGCTCCAGATATAACCTTCATACATACCCAGATGTTTTGCCAGGTGATAATACGAGCAACTGAATGCCTTCTAAGTGTAATCCCTCCAATGATGGCAGGAAGTTACATTGAATAAATGTAGCCATAAACAACAGATCTTCTGTCAAAACTAACTTGCATCTCTAAGTAATCAAGGAAAAATTATCTTACGTTCAATCAGTTTCTGAATAACCTCCTGCCTCTGTTCTTGTTTGCGATTGTAGCGCAAATAAACGCAAAGAGTCCGAGCAGCTGCTTTTTGGACTGGCAAAACATTCTTGGAAGAAATAAATGGAACACAGTTAAGCATATCTGAAGGAATGTGACTGAAAATGTAAAAGAAAATTAATCTAAAACCAGAAAATGTAACTAAAAATTAGCCTAACTTTATAAATTTTGAAATAATTAGCACAATGTGAGAATAAGGAAGTTTGACCAATACATCTACTTCTCTATACTTTCTGCCTAACTTTTTTATTCGACAATTTCATAAATGCCTCAAAATATTCCATCTGTGGAAAACACCTTCTAAATTGGAGGTCTTAGAAAATTAAACTTAACATCTCTTTGACAGAGAATTTTGCTCTTGAATTAATTCAGTAAAATTTCAGCCTAGTAGCACTAAATGATCATTCACTGTCAGAATAAAGTATTCTTTCATAAAGAACAGAACACAGTGCAAATTAATGTATACGGAAAATTCAGGGGAAAAAAAAGACATTTCTCAGGAAAAAGCTTTGGTTATCCTAGAAACAAACAGATAATGAGCACAAAGAAAGAGTGGAAGGAAAAACATAACCTATCAGTTTGAATCTTGCTGTTCAAATGGGGGTTGTTCTCAGAACAATTTTTCAGTCTCATATCAAAAAACCCACTGCTTGATACACCATATACAAAGAGAAATAGTACATTAAGATTAATATAATATATAAAGTACTATACAAAGCAAATATCTAGTGGTCACTGTTCTAAAGAGTGTAAACAAAAAACAATGGGAAAGAAATAGGCAGACTCACATTTGTCAAAATGATTGTCAACATTCTGTGAAGAAAACGGTAATAAATCTGGTCACTTGATATGATATGAGGGAGACATGCATACTTTTGTAGTAACTTCTCATGAGTTCTCCATTTTAAAGAACTTGCTGCTCTTTGTTCTGCTGCTGTCAATGCAGGAATCAGGTCAGGAATAGACAATAACTAGAAATAAAAATATAAATATTAAAATAATTTTACATTGGCTAGCTGCATGTCATTTTACTGTGCTTAAAAAGCGCATCGTAACACTGTAAAAAGGGAAGAAATTTTAAGAGGTCAATTAATTTCTCTTCCCAGACAGGATCAGCTACACTGACTATTTCCAGTAGATATTACTCTAAGTTGTTATTTAAAAAAAAAAAAAAAAAAAAAAAAGTAATGATTGAGTTTAAATACTCTCCCTTATGCAGTAAATTCCACTTAACTAGTAAAAAAGTTATCCCAGTACCTATGCAAGCACACTTTCATTTCCAGCTTCTCCTCCTCAGGAGAAAAATTAATCACTATTTTCATTATAGTATTCTTTTACAGATATGAAGCCTATTATGACAACCTTCCTCAGTCTTTTCTCTCAAACTAAATAAATTCCATTTTCCTTTGAGATCAAATCTTTGCAGTTATTCTTCTCAGCTCCCTAATTTATTTTAGTAGGAATGATACACATTTTCTCAGTAGGAGGCAAAGATTGTCACATTTGACACTGCAGTTCTTATACGTTATACAAATTTATGGTTGTAAACACCTGAAATTCACATTTTAAACTACACTCTTGTGCATACAATAAAACAAGTTTATTCAGCTTTTATATTGTTGGAATATCTCAGTTTCTCTATACATTTAGGAAGTGTGCTCAAAACTACATCTTGAAGCAGATGATCTCTTGTGTTCCATTTTACATGTGATGAGTCACTGAAAAAAACATCATCCACAGCACATACAATTAAATTTGCTAAGCCGAGAGCTGACTACAGATCTAAATCCTAATTTGGAGACTTTACTTCAGGAAATAAGTTTCTTCCTAGCAGAAATTTTGTCTGAAAATGTCAACCATAAGCAGCTGCCACACCAATACTCAAAATCTTTTTTTAAAATTCAGGCATTAGCTATCACTCTATTTCAGCAAATTTGTGGTTAATTACAGATAATAAGATGGGGTTTTTTTATATTAAGTCTAATCTTTAATTTTTTTTTTTTAAACCCTGAAACTTTATGTGTCTCTAAAGTGGAAACTAATCACAAACCCCTTTTTATACAATATATGACCAAACAACTTTGCTACTACCTTAACTTACAAAACAAAAAAACATGAAATCACCCACCTTGCTTTCTGAGCCACTGTTTTCCCCTCCATTAGCCATTAGTTCAAGGATTTCAGGAAGGTGACCTACCAGGGCATCTAACACCTGTTCAAAGAAAGGCAGTATGGATGGCATTTGTAAATCAACTTGACTCAATTTTATCTCTAACCAAGATATTCCTGTGGACATCTCTTATGACACTATTCTCTCACAATCATATATTAAAACAAACAAACAAACAAGGTGAAACATATTTGAACTGATAAGGACTGGAATTCAAAACTAATGTTTAATGTACTAAGTAGGAAAAGTATTACTGGCTTTGGTTTAGGAAAACAAACTATAATTTCAGCATTCATTCTCAATGGAATAGGTTGCCAGGGAGACTGTGGATGCTCCCTCCCTGAAGGTGTTCAAGGCTACATTACATTAGGCCTTGAGCTACCCATTCTAGTTGGAGATGTCCCTGCCTATGGCAGGGGGTTGGAACTGGATGATCTTTGAGGTCTCTTCCAACCTAAACCATTCTATGATTCTTAAGATCTGTAATTAATAGACAGTTAAGTAAGAGCCACAACAAATAGAAATAATTTTTTTTCCTCTTAAAAGCAATTTTTCCTGCTTTAGGAAAAAACTGCAGTTGATAAATTAAAAGATAATATATTGCCTATATTAATAGAAATTATTTTCAAATCTCGTAATACTTGAAATAGGACTAGAAAAGTAAATAATCAAATATTTTTGCACCAATTCTGACTGAGCTGTATAAAAGGTAAAGCATCAAATTTTTTTTTATGATTTAGACAGTTGTTTAAGGATCAAGTTATGGCATTTTTCAAAATCACCAGTGGCTTCTGACTCTCAGCTTTCAAGTGTTCAACTTGAGAATTTGCCTATTGAGTCCAAATTTTATAAATTCTAAGTAAATGTTCTATGAACACTTTAAATTTCCTTTAAAATGTCTGTCAGAGGGTACAAAAAACGTGAAAGCAGAACTCATTTTTCCATGCCATATTCAAAGATCCTACAAAGAAAACAAAAAAGATCAACTACTGAAATAACTGGTATCAGAGCAACTGGTGATTTTGTCTCAGACATAAAAAATCCCTAACACAGAGAAGTGATAAATATTTTTCATAGGCTGGAACCAAGGTAGGCTAAACTACATTGTCTCATAAACATCACAGCTTCTGTACCAGATCTTTGGCTGAAACTGTAAAGATTTATCTTTTGATCTGTACACAACTTCTTCATCCCCTGTTCAAATGCAGCAAGGAAAATAAAAGAAAGCAAAAGCCTTGCATGTTATTAATGACTATTTTAATAGGGTATCAAAAGCAATTCCCTCCACAGAACTTGTTAAGGTGCTAAATAATATAGCGATTACAACAGTTTAGAATGAGTATTTTCAAAAGCTGATAAATTCAATGTGGGTTTCATAAATTCAAACATCTTATTTTCCTCCTTTTTATTCACAGAAAACTAGCATCTTTATGAAACATCTGTGCAACAGAAATAAAAAGTTGTTGATTATTTCAAACAATTACTCTACTGTCTTATTGCAGAGTTATTAAACAGCATCTGCCTCAATGTAACAAGTGAAAGAAGGCATCAATTAAAATATATTACCTCCAGTGACTCATCTTGTAATAGTGCAACCAGTTCTTTATGTATTGTGTAGACACCAGAATTTAAAAGCTTAGCAACCTAAAAAATGACAGATAGCTAAGTGAAACATTCTTTAGTTCCATGGTACTACAGCAACCATATTATACATTCTTACTTTACAGTAAGCATGATCTTAAAAGATCTTTTCAATCTGAAACTAGTCTATGATTATATGAAGAACAGATGCAGAACAATTGTTTAGTATCAGCCTTCTAAAGTTGTGTACTTTCCCATTAATCACATTAAAAATATGCTTACATAAAGAATGAGTCAAGAAACATCTCTATCTTCGAATCATGAAACACGTTTTTAGAACTACTTCTATTTCACATTCAACAAAAAGTTTTAAGACTGAACTGCAAGGCCAGAAAAATTCCTTCTGGAACATTTAAAAGTTTTATTTCATGCTCCTTAGAAGAGTTAACATTCAGTCTATTATACAATTTACTAAAGATAAAATACAAAAGTTGTCTTAGCCTATGATATTTAAGAAGTCATGGCACTCATGTGAAGTCCCCTAGTAACTGGAAGAAGTGATCCCTTCTAGGTCCTTCTAACCCAGTGAATTCTATGATTCTATGATCCTATATAGAGAGGTTAGAAGAGATTGAACATTGTTGACAAACAAAATCACTTCAACAAGTTATCTCAAGTTTTTATTTTAACTGAAGAGTCACTAATGAGAGCTTAAAGAAGAAAAAAGCATAGAATTTACACATGTAATCACTAACAAACCACTGAGGACTTACTTCATAGAAGCTTATGGCCATAGTATATCTCACAGGAACTTCAGGGTCATGACAAAGGCAGAAGAATATAGAATACAGTTCTAAATGGAAGTTCTTTGGATCCACAAAAACAATCATGGCCTGTGGTAAGATAAAGGTTGTCTTTTAACTGTATAACTAAAAGACTACAGTGTCTGGTACAGTCAGATAAAAACACTGCGCTACAACCAGCAAAACACTTGGAAGTTAATAGCTTGTGATTTTAAAGGAGTGTAGCATTTTTAATGCCCATGTAAAAACACAGACATCTGACAAATTCCAGAGTTGAGAAATCAACTGAATTTACATATCTTCCAGACGTTGCATGGGTTGTTTTTTGGGTTAGTTTCTTTTTCTGAACACAGAGATTAAAAAAGACAAGCTATAAATGCTTAGTTTTAGAAATATTGTTAACATTTGCATACAATAGTGAAAGCTGCAATTGGAGACTTCAACACCAAAGAATGTTTTAGCAAGCAGCAAGCAAGGATCTGACTTTCAGCATAACACTCTGTGTGTATACCATGGTTTTGCTCAAATAAGCCAACATACGTCTACCTACATACAAACTACATGTCTTTAAAAGGTAGAATAAAAATAACTGGCTCTTGGAACAAACACATTTTCTTTAAATATAAATGCAGGATGTCAAAATAGAACGTAGATTTACAGAAACACGCTTGGTAAGTTTAAAGACTTAACACAAACTTAAAAGACTTCTTTTATTCAGACAGGAACATTACTAAAACACAAATCTAACCATTCAGGGTCAATCTTCACTTCCTAAAATGACATGACACACATCAAATAGAGAAACCTAGATCTGAGTTGTTTGAATCCAAGGATTCTGTTTTGCAGCCATTTTCTCAGTGTCTTAGCGTTAAGGGTTTGGAGAAAATATGTAGGAATGAATGAGACCAGTAACCTCTTAGAATAGCAATTTCTCAGTCAAAACTTGTCAGTAATTTTCTAAGGGCATGCAAAGATAAATCTTTCCTGGTAAATTAACTTGAACTTTCTAGAAGAGATCTAGAATATAGCTAACAATGTACAATTTGAGGATAATAATCACTCATGCAGTCCTACTTAGTGAACCATATGCATGACAAATTATTTACCCTTAAAATAATGTTACTTACTGGAAAATTGTAAGCACAGTTCTTTCTCACTGAAATATATTTCTTCTCCTGTTCCAGAGTTTGAAGTTGTAGTTGATTATCACTGTGTCCATTTTCCTGCTGTAAACCCAGTGTGGAAAGCTTCTTATAAAACTCCAAAAACCGCAAGTGCTGTTCAGGAGTAAAAATACCTAAAAAAAACCCCAAAACATTTTCTTTACTCATTACAAATTCAGTTAATAATATCACAAAACAAACCTCATTTACAACTCTATCAAATCTATCCATTGTTATCCCTTCTGCCCTTGTCTTGAGTCTAGAAGAATATGATCCATACACATTATACAGAAAAAGTGAAACATAACAGCTAATTATAACAGTGTGAATTTCTGTTTAAATAATTCTTGAAGTATACAATGGTGTACTTCACTACACAACTGTAGATACATTTGTATTTTCCACTAATTTTGGTTTATTCTTGCATTACACTTTTAGGTATTTTCAGAACTCAATCACATGAAGCACATACTTAGTTGAAAAACTGGGCTATGCTGCTACAGAAAATGAAGAGATATAAGTATAAAATTAGAAAATTCAGAACTAACTGGCATCTAACTGTCAAGATGATTTGAAAAATTGCAAATCATTTTATATGTACATTAGCAATATGAGAACAATCAAGGAAAGGGCTCCTTTTCCTACTCTCAAAAGAGAAATGCTGTTTGTGATAAGATACCAAGAGGAATGAAATGCTTCATCATTGACACATAGAATTGTTTCAGTTGGAAAAGACCTCTAAGGTCATTGAGTCCAATGTAACTTCACCATGGCCATTAAGTCATGTCCTGAAGTGCCATGTCCAAGCATTTCTTGAACACCTCTGGGGATGGTGACTTCCTGGTTGCCTCCCTGGGCAACCTAATGCCTGGATTTCCTTTCTCAAATTTCACTAGAATTACCAGGTTTAGTACAATCAACATCTATGACAGAGTCAAGTTTTAAGCAGAGAAGGAACAGATTAGAGAAATGGTTAAATATGAGAAGTTTCCAAAATGCACAGGGTCAGATGTGTTTCACTCTAGTATTTGAAAATATTTAAAGTACTAGCTGCTGAAATCTTAAATAAATGAAAAACCAGAATCAGAAAAAGACTGAAATTGTACTGATATTTTGTATTTGGGAAAGGGTAGAACAAGGCATATAACTGTAGACCAGTGACATTACTTCCATGGGTTTTTTTTAATTGGAGGGAAATATTATATAATCTACTTGTAAACACCAAAAAGAAGAAAAACAAGAGGCAGCCAAGTAAAAGCAAAACTTATCAAACTGATTCTATTTTTTTCTAGGATCTGTGAATACAAAGAAGCAGTAAAGGTCATGTTTTTAATGAGGAATCAGGAAAAATGGATAAAGGACTACCCTAGTTATGGTACTATTCAGTATTTCCATTGCTTTTTTGGATGATAGATTAGAGACTTCATTGTTCAATATTCTGATAACAACATCCTAGGACAGAGACTATTAATTCTAGAAAGTTTAAAATAATCTTCAAAAGCTGGATATAAAGTCTCAAAACTTTAGACTATTACTCGGCTAGGACAAAAGTAAAGTATTGTGTTTAGCCAGATACACATCACCTGCACAATGCCAAGAAAGAGAAAAACCACAGGTAAAATGAAGAGAAAACCCACAGGTAATAAATTTATGTATTTTTTATTAAAAACCCTCAGAGGCTGCACTTGAACAAATAATGCAGAAGTATTGCAAATTGTTTAATAACAAAATCAACCAAACAAACAAAAAAGGCGGATTTTCATACTGAAAAAAAAGTGAACAGCAATCTAACTTGTAAGACACAAGACCCTTCAATTTGTTCAGGTCTCCTAAGCATTCAAGAAAAAAACGAACTTGCCACACAGAGTTCAGAGGTGGAGGGAGACATCAATAAAAGTCTGCGAAGACATGAGAAAAATGGATAGACTATCCTAGGTCTATGTTTCTTTAAATATCAGTTCAACACTGTGGAGCACCCACTTTGAATTATCTGTAGTGAAAATACAGTCACTCAGATAGTCTCTGACATCATTATAAAGGACCATTTTAAAGATCTGTAAGAAAGATCCAAAGGTTTGAGTCATGAGGGAAATAATCTATAATGTAAACCACGATCCTGTGCTGTCTCCCCAGGTAAACTCTGTGTAGAGGGCACTGTGCTCAAGTGAAAACCACAAAAAGTAAGGGTACAGATTTGGCCTCAGCTGTGGCTAAAATCCACATGCCATCATTTCTCCTTTCTTCTTCCATGCCCCCTATGCACCATACTGTGCCTTAAAAAGGGTACTGACCACAGGAGTGAACACACATAGTTAATATCACTGCATTTTCAAAGTTTCAAACTGGTTTCTAGTTTCAAAAATGGTCACCCACATGACAAGTTCCTGAACATGCAAGAAGGAATCAAAACAAGTTACTGAAATCAATAAAATTAAACCATCATGTTTCCATCTTTGACTCTGTCTAAACGAAAAATCTCTGTGTAACATAAGATCCTAAATAGACAGATGGACACCTAAAGAGGAAATTCACAAAAAACAGTAATTATGCAACAGATTATTTCAGAATTTTATTTCCCATAACACCTTTCCTAACTATGATTTAATTTGCTACATTAAAATTTGGATATTTTCCATGAGCTTCAAATTCTCCAATCTTCCCTCATTTTAAAGATTAAAAAAGAATCAAAAACCATAAAATCATACCATATAATCCATTACACAGTTTCCCTAAATGGAAAGATAAGGAAACTAAGATAGATTCATCTGCTTTGAAGGATTTTTCACAGAATGATTTCACTAAGGGGAGTACAGTTTGACTTCTATCATCTGAAAAACAAAAAACATTTTTAAAGTTAGCCATTTGTCAACATCTGAAAAAAAAACCACAGAGAGACAATTTCCATAGTAAGTTACAAGAAGTTTCATTTAACATGTTCAGGAATATTTTTGACAGGCACTCACTGCAAGTAGAAAACAAGATACAGAGAATGCCAAACATACTACTACAAAACAGGTCGTAAATGTTAATATCTTACCTGTTTTGTTTGTTTTTAGGGAAAAGGCATCTTCTAGTAAAATATGAGACTGAGAAGAAATGAACAGTCACTAACTTCTCCCATCACCAAGAATACAGGGAAGGAAAGAATACTTCCATAATTCTACAATGGATTTCCTGTGTTAGTAGGAATACATGGAGATCAAGACTGAACACAGCCATGATAGTAAAAACAAAAACCTTGACAGGCAGAAAGTGACCTTTTTCCAACTTACTGAGAGGAAGTTGAAAATCTTTTGGTAAACAATAAATTCACATAGAAACAAAATAATTAATGGCAGAGGAAATTAAATAATTTAGAAATTAAAAGTAAAATCCAATCACTCTGCCTCCTTGTAACATAAAGGAGTACAAGTTCAAATAAGTTGTATGTTTTGACTTTTTTTGAACAAAACCATTGTATTTTAATATGTTCAGTTTTAAAGGCATTAGGCTCTTTTAATGGTAGATCAACACCAAAATTCAGGTAAATTACAGTTGAACAAAATATTTTGTTTGACCTAAATAAATATTTTCCCATTGTGAAAAATACATCATTGGATATAATTTTGAGTCATCAACCTTCAAAATGTTTATTTTCTAGTTCAGTCATGAAACAAAAGGACTACACAAATTGAATTTCTAAAAATTTGTAAGTAATTTCTGAATGCTTTCTCTACGATTTTTGCAATAGCTAAAAGCAGTAGTTACAAAATCAAGGAGGGAAAGAAGGAGGAGGGGAGGGGGGGAAGAAAGAGTGAAAACTAGAAGATGTAAAGAGAAGCATAAACTTGATGTAATCAATGTAAAGGCTTGATAATTTTAAAATTAACCTACTATCATTCTTACTGACACAAGCATTAACTGCTAAAAAGTCTACTTCTGGTATTCTCCTCAGAACTCTCTTCTTTCCTTATGAACTCCTTCAAATGGCTTATATGCAATTGTACATTTTAGTAATTCATCACCAAATCCCTGTGCAGTAAATATTTGCTCCTCACTTATGTTTCAGGAAGGAGTACTAGAGTCAGTAAGATGGAGTGGAAGTGGGAAATGTGGTTCAAAATACAGAGCTGCTAATGAAGATAAACAACTGCAGAGTTTGGGAAAAAACAGTATAAAGAGCAGATCGGCAAATAATGAGCAGTGATCAACAATGAAAAACATTTATATAGAGCAGTTGATTGGAGGACAAGGCACAGTAGCTCTCCTTATCAAGTTTGCCCCACTCACTGTTGAACTGCAACTGTGATGGCAATCCAAGAGCCATGCACATAGGTAATCCACTACCACTATGCCAAAAAAACAGCTAAAGAACAGAGGAACTTCTTTACACAAAGTCACACTCACCCCTACACTTGAAAATGCATGAAGCGTTCATGTTGATTAAAGACAGAGACCACTGAGAAAAAATGCAAACATTTACATTTTCTGTTTTCAATAATTAAGCTTCTAATTACAAAGAATTAAGTTGCAGTGCCACGTATGCAGCAATTGCTAAAACTTAGCTGATCAGTTGTGCATGCTGCAGTTTGTGGGACTTGAAATATTTTCTGCTCCAAAATTTAGAAGTGCAGCTGACATATAACACTGGATGTTAAAATATGTAAGGTTTGCTGATATACACATAAATATATTATTGCCTCAGTCTGGGTTCTTCAGCTCAGAAGCAGGCTGCAGTCAATAGTTAGCGCTGGCCTTACATCAGGTAAGAGGCAAAACCTAGCTAACAGCAAAAAAAGCACAAGCAACTAAAACTGTTGAGCTAACACTTTATATTCTGTGTCTTGATAGCATTAAATAATTACAACTGGTTCACCATCCTTAAGTCACTATGTATGAAGCACTGCAAGTCAGGAAATACATAAAGGATAAACTTATTTAAACAAAATGAAATCAGAAATGTCTGAAGAATGCAAACAGAACAAAAAGCATTTAAATACATTTACAAAATGCATTAAAGCATTAAGAACTGGACTGCCAAGCCTAAATTAAATACTTACCTGCATCAAACATATCAAGCAGATTCACTAATGTCTCAAAAGCTGCAAGGCGTACACTGCTGCCTTCATCTCTTGCCAGTTCTACTAATTCAGGAAGCACCACAGTTTTTGTTAGTTCTGTCCTGCAAAGTGAGGCAAGCAGTCAAGAGAAAATATATTATGAAAATATATTGCTACAACAAAATAGAATTCTTCCTTGAAATATTCATTTAGACATTCTTTGGGTAGCCAAGAATAAAAACCTAACAAAGTTGTAAGAAAATGAAAATTACATAAAAGCTTCCAGTCACTCCCAGGACTTTTTGTCAGTCAAAGAAATATACAAGTTTGAAATGCAAAACTTCATCACCGAAAAAAGCATTTGAGTTAGCTTGAAATAAATTGCAGAACATGCAGTCTGAAAAAGCACAAAATGTTCCACCTACTTCCCCCCCAAAAATCTTCTGATCAAATACACAGAAGCTGCTCAACACAACGGACCAAAGACAAAATGATTAAACATAAGACACATTGGACTGAAGTGTCTGGAAATCTCATGCTTCAAAGATAAGCCTTCCCTACAACGGGTAAGCAAGTACTGCTTACAGAAAACACAGTTTCCCAATCAGTCCAAATACCAGCTTTTAGTAAATTAGGGGTTCTGATTGTCTTTTTTTTTTTTTTTGTCTTGGTAATTAATAGTACCATCTGTGTGTGTGATAGTCCTGAAAACTTGAATCTATGCATTGGCAGCAGACTGCTCTATTAGGGACGGACTTTGAATGAGGTGGCTGAAGAGGAACTGAATGTGTGTTAAATTTCCACTCTTGCAGATATCAATATCAACTAATACTCCTTTCTTTTCTGTAATCACAAGTTCTTTAATATCCAAAGCCATTCAATATGGAAAATGTTAAAATTGTTTCCTGTGCTAATTTACATTGTGTTATAAAAGAAAGTACAAAGACAAATTAAGAACTTTACTAAGGTGAGTAATACTGTGTTTTCACATTATTCACATCCTCTGAACTTCCAAAAGAGCAATGGAATAAAGAGACAAGTTTATCTATGAATCTAAGAGTTACTACCCTGCACAACCTACCCAAAACATAAAAGTTAAATTAAGGACATGGTGGTAACACTCAGTTCTTGATCTGTACTCTCTGTATCTGAGTAAGCTGAAACACTACCTGGACTTAGACTTTTCCAGTATTTTATGGCTGTGAGGTAAATCCCATTGGGATAGGACAAGAGGGAATGTAATTAAGCTTGAGGAGGGTAGATTTAGACTAGATATTAGGAAGAAATCATTTACAGTGAGGGTGGTGAGACACTGGAACAGACTGCCCAGGGAGGTCATGAATGCCCACTCTCTGCAGATGTTCAAGGCCAGGTTGTATGAGGCCTAGAGTGACCTGCTCTAGTGGAAGTGTCCCTGCCCATGGAAGGGTGGTTGAAACTAGCTGATCTTCACGGTCTATTCCAACCTAAACTATTCTATGAAGCTATGAATACTCTTTCAAATTACATTTCAGTTTTAACCTCATCCTTGAATTTGCTCATTCACAATTTTAAAGACCAGAAGGACTCTTTAAGATCTGGTCTCACTCCGTAACAGAGCAGGGAATCTTGGCAATTTCTTCAACTCTTTTTGAAAAAAACTCCACAATCATTGTTAGAACCTGCTAATACTTGCCATAATTCTCTTCCTTTTTTCAATAAACCTACCAACATCAGTGGATAATTGAAATGATTGCAAGAAGCTATAGATGAACTCATTACTTCAAAAACACTGTTATTTGTATGGTTCAGCAATTTTACTATCAGAAAAAAAACAAAACCTTAAAAATAGTAAAAGATCCAGTTGCAGCAGTCAACTCCTAAGAACACACCTGAATCCAGAATCATTATTGAGTATACCTGAATTAACTCAGAAATCTAAGGAAGTTTTAGGTTACCATTAAATATTTTAAAGAAAGAGTTTGCACTTAGAAGCATTTACACAAACTGTACTCACCCTATTCCTTGAGCTATATGTTCTAGTTGTCGACATATACAAGCTCTCACTTCATACTCCACGTCATGGCATAGTGATTTTACCAATGGAAGAATCTCTCTCTTAATACTAAAAATGTGAATATTTTTATTCATATACGAAGAAAGAATTTATAAAATCCACTATGTAGTACTCAAATCATACACTTGTTACTTCCTACTGGCAGTATTTTTTAAACTAATGTATAACTTGCAGCAAATTATTTTTCTGAAAATTTGCAGTTATGAAAGAAAATCAGACATACATGTGTTATAAAGAATCAGAAAAAGGATTATTTACAGTCATTATAATTTGCTCATATTTGATTTTTATTTAACTACAAAAATAGTAAGGAGGCTTAGAGAAGCTGTCCTCACTTAATAACCATCTTCTGTACAATTTCTGAACAGCCACTGTAAGAATAAAAATAATAATGTAAATGGAAGTGCAAATCCCAAGTCATTGTCTCTATTACCTCATCTTTGGTTTTCATATAGCACCAAGAAATATTTGGGAAGAAAGATATAAAAAATATATAATCAAAAGCTTCAGTATTGCAATGTCTTTATGCAAGTAGACACAATTTTTCATATCAAAACAAAGGCAGATAGAAAATAAATATTTTGAATTCTGCTCACATAAAACCACATACTACAACTTGGGAGAATCAGCCACTATTTCTTTTCTCTGCCGAGCCTGCTGTCATGAGTATTTATAAAATATCTCTATCTAAATCCTTGTGTTACTGCAAAACTCAAGAGAAAGCATATGAAGCCACAGAGAAGCAAATATTCAAGTCAGCCTGAACAGCCTACACTTCTTCTATTGAAAATTAATTTGCTTCTTGCAGCAAAATTTTACTTCAAACGTGAAAATAAGCTTACACGCTGCCAGCTTCTGAGGCCAGACATGTCTCCTGAGCCTACAGCAAGATCCCTTCTGCAAGTGGAATGAGAGGGTGTCATGAATCTTATTCAAACTGCCACATTCTAAACCTGTGGATCCAGGTCTCCTTCCAGACCTCTAAACTGCACTCAAGAGCCTTCTACGAGAAAACCTGTATGACCCAGAAAACTCTCAGCCACTTTCTTAACACATAGCTTCTGCATAGAAATGGTGCTACTACCATCATTAGAACGCAATATTAAGTAAATAAAAGCAACGGTGATCATGGTGGAATTCTGTAAATTTTGAAGATACAGATTTGAAGGCTTTGGTCAACATCCTCAAAAAACACTACTTTACCATGCTCATTAACTTTTACATCACTGACAAGTGTGGTCTACATTGCAAATGAAGGTGTAGATAGCCTCATTTTGGTTGCTTGATTTTTTAAATGGAATATGGAAATAATAACTTGAAAGACATTTGTTCCTAAATACCTTATTACACAGTCCTGTTGCTCATCTTTTCTATTACACTGAATTCTTGCTTTTGACACAAATTAAAATCATTATTAGAGCAGACATTCTCAGCTAGACATAGTTTCTTTGCATTTAGTTGCCCACAGTTGATATCCATAAAGAATGGATACACAGTTCAAAGAATACATTACATCAACTGCCTTGGGCAGAGAAGTTATTCAAATTTGCTTTCATCATTGCTTCCCTGTTTTGCACCACTTTCCAAAACCACAAACACTGAATCTAAGACCTCAAACAATCAGGCAACAACAGCAGTTCCTGATACCTCTGCCTTTTATGACATGACTTAAGATGATGAATTTGTATTTTGTCTCTGTAAACTGCAGAGAAACCCACTGTTTGGCTTGTTTCTTAGCAAGAAAAACAATATGAAAGAATGGCATGAAAATGGTACCCATTTGAACCTTTGGAAGAACATAAAAATTGAAGTTATAGACTGGTGAACAGCAGTAAGTATGAATATGCTCATTACATAATGAACATCTTTTCCATTATTATTATCCAGATAAAAGGAAATGTAAAAAGAAAGCATTTAATTTTTGCAATAAAATCAATTTTCCTTGCAATTTTTGCCCACTAACGAAATACTGATAGATACTGTGGAATGAATATATATATACTGTCTACTTACATGTGAGCTTCAAATTTGTTAGCTAATTTTCCCATGATTTTACAACTAACTAAGCGGGATTGAAGCGTTTGAGAAAGCTGTGCTTTGGAAATAAGTGGATTCAGGATCTACAGATAAGGAAAAAAGCAAAAATGTGAGCAGTAAATAATGTATTCTCCTTCTTAAAAGAAATAACCTAGACATCCCAAATATCTTTTACCTTTTTCATGGAATTCAGCAGTGCTAAAGATAATACTGCTTATGTACATTAACAGTCTATTTGAAAGCCATATTTAATATTTTGTGCTAATTGCAGAGTATTAAATCAGTATCTTGGCCAAAATACCACTTTCTGATTCACATCACAGTCAGAGTTTTACATCTGTCTACTTGTCTTTATTTTAACACTAAGTTCTGTATGGACCCTTATAGCCTTTAGTGGGCAACTTTCACCAAAGTCCATTTCCTGCATAAACCCAAACAAAAGAAAAACAGCCAACCAACCAAACAAACAAACAAAAAACCAAAAAACCCAAACCAAACCAAACAAACAAAAACCAAACAAAACCCAGAGAAATTAGAAGGAAGTCTCTCTGAGGTTCCTTCTCATAAGTTATCCCATGCAACATCACTTTTGACACTGAGTTTTAAGGGAGATCTTACTTTGGGATCTGCAGGGAAAAGGTTTAATTTTCATACATATCTGGATCATACTAGATCTCTGATGCCATTTTTTGGATTACCTCTATGGTGCCAGAAGCAAAGAAAGGCCTGCAGAACACCGTATTTGGGTATTTTTAATTTTTTCCCCATAAATAAACACAGAAATACAGGTGCCAGGCCAAAAGAAGAATCTCCTGTAGCATGCCACAGTTCCTCACTCAATCTCCTTTGCAGAGCTCAACAAAAGGATAATGTATAGTGCAGGAAAGTATCACAGTATTCTAAAAGCATTTTTCTCCTCCTCTTACCAGCTGAAATTTTGAGATGAGAGAATCTTACCACTGTAAGATTACCCACACTAGAATCAATATACAAAGCTGGCTTGTGACTATAATAACTAGGATATTACAAGATTCCTGATAAAAAGATCCTCCAACAAAACACGAAAGGAAGATTTTCAAGTTCAGGTTTCTGTATAACTGCTGAATCAACACTACTTTATTGCCTGTCATCTTCCCAAAGCAAATTTTTGTGGAAACTTACAAATGTGTTTTTCTTAGAGCAAATCAAGGGAGAAATCCTACCTTTTTTAAATGGCATGTTTAAAATTTAATTACAATTAGATTTTGCAGGTGAACGATCTAACTTTTCATCAATTTATTTTTTAAAATGTGCTGGATTTCAATTAACAACTAATTTTAACTGATGTTTTTATACTACACAAACAATTGGGTATTTAGATCTCCATGTTATAAATATGGTAAAATACGCATGTTTCAAAGCTTTAAACTTAACAATAAAATATTAAATATTTTTTTAAAGCCTGAATAAGTTGAGTAAAGGGAAGTGACATTATGACTTAGTAACATTTCCTTTGCCTTTTTTGACCTACATAGTGAAAGAGTGCCAGCAGGACACTGAGGTTTTGGTATATCAGGAACAACTGAAGTATGTCATGAAATGGATCGATAGCATTCAATTGCTTTTAACAGAAATCAGAATTTTAGTCCAGTGCCAAACAAAATGCAGTTTCTTCGAAACAGCACAGAATGAAACACCATCTTGAAAAGCAAAACAGACTACATGAAAAAATGTTACTGACAATACAAAGTTCAGTGGAAGTGTTACTGTAAACATTTTTTATTTGCTTAAAATCACTAAAATTTTAAAAGGTGATCTTCTTTTAACACATTACTCTCTTACAGCATGTTCCACAAGCATTACTGTTTTAACAGCCATAGAACTGTCAGAAATCTTACTAAGTAAATGAGACTTGCTTAAAATAGTCTTTTTTCTCAGTATGTGTAGGAGAGCATCATTACCTCTTGTCGGACAGTCTCCTTTGGTAAAGCTTCTATTACGGCAAGAAGAGTTTCTAGCCATGCATTGCTGACACCTGTGAGAAAGAAATGAGTTATATGTTACATTGCACATATAACAAGTGTAACAAACCACACATCAGTTTTACAAAATTAGTTCTCATATTTCACATGACCCCTTTCAAGTTGCTATGTATCTAATAGCCTCTAAATTAGCATTCAAGACTTCAAACTAAGTAGTAGGATAGGTGAGAAGCAGATTCTGTCCCTATTTCTTTTACCTTTCCAATGCTTGTAAAAAAATAATACTAATTTTGGTTTGTTTTTTTAAAATAACATTTCCTTCATTTAGAAGCATATTCTTTTCTTATGCTCACTGAAACTTTTTTGTTTTACAAGAGGCAATTTTTTTCCTTCATATCCTAAAGCAGCATCAAAGAAGTTAAGAAAAAAATAATCATCACACAGAAGAAATGTCAACCATGATCCCTCCATTTCCTTAGACATAAAATCCTGGTATTTCAGTAGAAGCATGGACTCAATAACAATTTGAGGATTGTGCTGGTTTGAACTTATTGGAGGATTTGAATGAGAAATTAGACTATAGGCTGAGAGAGGAAAACACTGATGATGCTACTTCACTCATAGCTTTACTGAGAAAGAAATAAAAATTGTTTAAGATTTCTAGCCCAAACATAGATAAGTCACATGATGAGATGGTTTCAGACTGCTCTGGGCTGTGGCTGCTCCTGCATGACTTTCTCCTTTCGTAGCTGAATCTGAATAATTCTTTTCCTGCTGCTAATCCCCCTGGCTGATCTACCTTTGCCTATGTGATGCATAAAACAGATGGTGAGATAACATTGGGGAAAGGGGGAAGGTGGTAGGGGTGGTTAGAGACCCCTCTTAGGGATTTTGATTTTTCTGAATTATCTTTTCACTGTATATATCTGTAAATATCTGTTACACATTGTAGATATCTGCTTGTATATTGTGCATAGCTGTAAATATAAAGCTTCATTCTTTAACTTCCAGTCGACTGAGTCCTAGCCTGGGTTAAGTGTGTGGGGGGCAGATAATTGCTAAACCACCACAAGGATTTAGTCCTTTAGACTAAGTGGGTTTGTTTGCTTCAACAGAATTACATTTAATTACCAGAATGTAAGTGTTCTGCGTGCAAAAATCTTTCCACTCATGCAAGTCTAGATACAAAGTCAGAGTGATTGGATGCACTGCTTTACACAGTCACTAAGGAAACAAACCATAAAAAATTAGTGAGTCATTATTAGTACAGTTGTACTACCCTGACCTGCATCTCTGTGTTCCAAGTTTTGCAGGATGATGTGTAGGAAGGAGTGGGAGTACGTATGAATGGATACTGACTCCTCTTGCAAAACAGTCAGAAATGAAACAGCAGCTGTTAACTGCATTTCCACTCCTGCGACATGCAGCACCTCCTGTATAATTACAAATTATATCAGTTTAGACAATGAAGCAGAAATATACTGAATAAGATTCAAATATTTACATTCACTTTTAAGAGTGAACATGCAACGACCTGGGTAAACTACTGAATCCATTTTTCTACTTGAGGTAAAACCCGACCAGCCAACAATGGCAATTCTGTTGTTTACGCACATAAATTGAAAATAAATATTTCATACATCCAGTGAGAGATACTAAAATAGCAGAATACAATTTAAAATTAATCTCTTGCCAACTGACTTGGAACACAAATGAAAATGTGTGCATTTATATAGTCTTAAGGTTAAGGCATGTTGAAATAGAACTTTGTGAGGTAACTCAGCATTTACTACAACTTAACTTTAACACAAAAGAATATAACTCAACAGGCTGTCTTTAAGAGTACCAATTCAAATTTTAAAGTTTATTCAAGGATTAAATATTAGTATTATTTTTTAACAAAACAAACCGGCAATTTAATTTTCAGATTCATACATATGTCTAAGAGCTTGCAGGATGCAATCTATGACACATCATTCATTTTAAGTATGTACAAATCTATCAGCCAGGTGAACATTATTTTTGTTTATTTCTCTAAATATATCTTTCTCTTGAGAAAATAGAGTGCCTTATTGTACTACTGAAGAATTATATTCAATTTACATGTGACCCCAAGCTCATATTTCCCTTTAAACATTTTATGTGATTTTTGTTTCATTTTTTAAAATGCCTGGGATTAACTGTTTTCTCAGATCACACATCAAAATTCAACAGTATGCCAATACTTGAATTCCTTTTAAAGATCAGCCTAGACAAGGTTAAGAAAATAACTACTATGCACCTCAGTATTATGTAGCAGATGAATTTGAATTTTGCTTAGGAAAAATATTTTGCAGGGAACATCTTGAGAAATTATTTAGTAAGCTTTGCTTTCCTCAAAGTAAAACAAGATGCTTTCATTCTACAAATGGCAACCAGTTCTGTGTGCAAATGTCTAACTTTTAGTTCACCTGCCTTCAAAGAGTACCAATATTTCTCTCTCAATAGCTGTCTCAGTTTAAAATCATATATATTTGTAAAAGCATTCTGTGTTCCTGCTCCTCAAAATGAAAAAAGAAACAGCACTGCACAGCTTATCAATCTAGGTATGATACAATATTTGCATTCAACAGCCATGGAAACTGCCCTCTTTTTTATGTCCACAGCACATCTCTGTTCTTGTTCCTCCCCTGTTATTACAACACCCACAGCCAAGAATAAGGACATCTACCAAATTTATATTTGAATGTTTCTGAGATCAAAGTACTTGCACGTAATGTTCTGGGATTTTGGCTTACACATGTTTTAAAAAAAAAAAAAAATCCTCAAAATAATCAAAATAACTATTTAGACACTGCAGAATATAATGAAGCTGAATTCAAGTTTATGCACATATTCACTTTGTACACAATGTAAACAGTGCTACTTACCATCAAATAAAGTTTCCAAATAGTCTCCGCCACAGATCGACACAACTCTGGATAATCATGTGTGAAAACACATTCTCTGGATGTGCCTCCTCATGGACCTCGGGAGACATTGAAATGTAAATTTCTAGATTGCTTACATACCTGCCTGCATTGATGCTTGCACCAAGAACTGTACAGTTAAATGCGAGAAAAGGTATGGGTCTCCTCATTCAAATTTCAGTGAATTCAAGTTGAGCAACATAAATTTTCTTAATATAAATCTATTTTGTCAGAAATAAAAAAAAAGTTAACATTTTTTTATATACTGATCCTCCATTTTTTTATATACTGATCTGGAGATTCTGACTCCAGAGGAAAAAAAGCTTTTCCTGTCTACCTTATTCAGACAAATATATTTAATGGAATTTAAGGGTATTAGCATGTTCTTGAGCTATCCTAATGTCTACAAGTTAACTCTTGGGCATTAAAACTTGCACAATTTAGAAAGCATGGCTTATTCCATTAATTGGAAAGCAGAAAAATATCACCTGGAGTTTAATTTACTTTATGTCCTGCAGCAACAGAACTCTCTTGAAAAATGCTGCAAGTAGAAATACTATCAATCATTTTAGTAACTGCATTGATATGACAGAAAACTTCCTTTAAGACTAGAAAGACACAGAAATAATGGACGTTACAGAAGCTTGAAGATACAATGAGGATGGACCTTAAAATCAATGCAAAGCAAAAGACAGGGTGAAAATCACCCCACCTCTTCTTGTTAAACTATAAAAATCATCTAGAGAAGAATAAAAGCTTTTAAGAGGAGATTGGTATATTGGGAAAATAAGAAACAGAAAATGAGTTTCAACCTAATCAAACAGCATTGAATAAGGCTACTTCAACATGAGTAGCCATAGTTTTTTGCAATCACATCACTTGGAAAAATCTTCTTAGTTGGACAGACACATGTAATTTCCCTCTGCCCAAGGGTGGAAAATAGGGAAAATACTATTGCCATCATTTGAAAGAAGCTATTTGGTGCACAAGAAATGCTGAGAAAAATGTCTAAGCTTTTCCTAAATCTGCATTTCAATGACTTCCAAGGTTCATGAGGAGGTGCAAGCAGAAATCCAGAGAGTGGGGATCTCTACAGAAAAGAACCCCTATAAGGACACCACTTTGTGCAGAATTTTAAAAACTTTTTAAGAATCTCAAACTTATATTAACACCTAAATGATATACAAAGTGTTAGTTTTGTTACCATAACCAAAATTACTGACACCTAATTTAATAATTACTTAGATATGGCATATTTATTGATGCATTGTTTGCTTGATTTTGCTCATCTCAGATGTAAAATACTTATGTTAAATATATAAAGGATCTTTGATATAACTTTATTTTACTTAGTTTTTAAAGAATTATAATCAATTTGTATAGTATAGATCTATTTCTACATTACTTTAAAAAAGTAACCAGGTTTATCAAATTAAAAAAAAAATTATCCAGCAAGCATACTTCTTCCATTTATTTCTTCCTCTATTTTATTCTCAGTTCTAATAAAAACAGTATTTGGTTTTGCTTTGGCTTTCAGATAAGTAACATCCAGCTCATTTTTCATATGAAAATTTGAATTCACAAATCATAGAGTACCACGTTGGAAGGAACCTCAAGAGTCACCTGATCCAACTTTTCTTGGCAAAAGCATGGTCTAGACAAGATGGCTGAATCTCAGATGTGTCCAGTGTTAGGGAATCCACCATTTCCCTGGGGAGATTATTTCAATGGCTGATTGCTCTCACTCCAAAAAAATTTTACTCCTTTGTTCAATCAGAATCTCCCCAGGAGTAACTTGCACCCATTATCCTAACAGCGATGGAGAGACGTGGCACTATTTGATACAAGTACGGTGTCCGTTTATTGAGTGCAAAGCACCGACTTATATACTCTAAAATGCAAAGCCTTTTACATTGTGTCAAATAGTAATTGGTTAGCGCAGTTATGTACATCAAGCTATTGGCTAGTAGCACCTTACCGAAATGGAAACGCGTATTCGAGCAAAGCTTACATTCTTTTTACTCGGCTCGGAGACAGTAGCTATCTCTAATACAAAAACATCTCCCGAGGTTCTGCTCTTACGTATCTTCAGTCCTTCACACTTATCTTTCCCTGTTCTACCAGTACTTTTCCACCAACTCAGTGGCACCCTGTACCCACAGCTTTCGTTCCAGTAAACACAAAACATCCTTGCACCAGTCCCTCAATATTCTGAACAAAGACTAACAAAGGAATTCCCACATTATCCCTCATCTTTTCCATGTGATTCCTTGTGACAAGGTTGTCTCTGCCTTTGTAGCCACCCATAACCTTCTTTTCTCACAGCTGAACAAACCCGCTTCCCTCAGCCTTTCCTCATATGGCAGGCTTCCCAGTTCTTTGATCATCTTTCTAGCCCTTTCTTAGACAGGCTCCAGTCTGCCAGCCCATACCTCTTTCATTAAGTGAGGAGCAAAACTGAACACAGTACTCCCTGTGTAGTCTGAAAAGTGCTGAATGCTGAATAAAGTCAGATAATGACTTCCTAATCTTTGCTGGCAATGCGACACAGCATTCTATTGGCTTTCATTGCTATTGCAGCACACTGTTCACTCATATTGAGCTTGTTTTCCCGCTCTACAGAAACATAACCAAGTGCACTAATTTCAGTCATCTTATTTCTCTACAGTGCCAGACTACATCTGGAAGACTCTAATCTCAGTTGAGTTCAGTTTTGCCTTTCTAGAGTGTTAACAGTTCCCAATAAAAACAAAGCTAAGGAAAAGAAATAGGCTGCATAGTTAGCTGTGGGAGTGAACATGGGTACAACAGAACTGTTCCTCTATTTCAGATTAACAGATCACCACTGAAAAACCTACTTTATAAGAGCATAGCCACAGAAAGAAATATAACTTCTATAAGGTTTCAATTTATAAAGCTTAAACCTGAAAGGAACACTTCAGTTTAGACTGACCTCATTATATTTCATTCCTTTAGCTCTACCTTGAGTCCACTAACTTAAGCTTAATTTATCATTTAGAAAGGCATTTATTCTGGATTTAAATGACATTGCAAGATGAAAAAAACATTACTTTTCTCAGTTATTTGCTCAAAGATGAATCAGATTTATTATTAAAATTATCAGCTTCATTTCCAATATTTTTGTCTTCATAACTTTTCTTTCTTCATATATTATTTTCAGTTGAATGTCTGTTAACATCATGTAGGGAGACAATTTTAGAAATTATCACATTATCTAAATACATGCAGCTCCAATTCCCACCATACAAATACTTTTCAGGTCATAGGTCTTGATCATGCTAATGACAAACCTTTTATTTTTTTTCTCCATCTCTATATAAAAACCTAAGACTAAAATAAAAAACTGTATTCCCACATTAGATTTTTTTACCAAAGACAGAAAGGCAAAGACTACGAGCTCTCCACACTCTTGACAAATAAGGGTAAATATAACAGTGTTTCTTGTTACTCCATTTCAGGTAGAACTCTGCTCTCAAAGCAGGAACACTAGAGATTAAAATGGATTCAGTATGTTAAAGAAAAATACATTTTTTTGTTGAAGCCAGTCAAAAAGAATGCATTATTAATATCAGAATACCATGTGTTGGTAACATGGAAACTAGGAGTAACTTAATTACTTCCCAAGTTCAAGTCATTATTTTCCTCAAAGTTTTTTTTTTTCTTTAATAAACATACACATATATACTTAAACAAAATAATCTGCAATAGTACACACTATAACTAGAATTATTTGAGTGTTTTCTTAACCATCTGTTGACCAATACTACTCCTCTGTTCTGAGAATAGCTATTTCTTGGCCATTTGCTGAATTTTAATAATTAGAAAAAAAACTTGAAGAGCTCCTCTTAAGAAACAGCAGTTTACTGGAGTAAAAAAATTTTCAGGAGATAATATGAAGTTGAAAGATTATGCCTGATATTCACAGTGGCACAGAATTTTGAAGTTGAGAGTCCTCTGGAGGTCATTTTGTCCATTCCTCATAAAGGCCACCTAGAGTCATACCATGTCCAGACAGCTTTTGAATACCTCCAAGAAGGGAGACAACAACCTCTCTGGCCTTCATACTGAAAAAGTGTTCAATGATGTTCAGATTAAACATACATTTTAATTTGTGCCTATTCAACTCTGGTCCTGTCACTGGGTACCACTGAAAAAAGCCTGGTTCTGTCCCCTTTACACCCTTCCTATACTGGTAAGATCCTCCCCAAGCCTTCTTTTCTGCAGTAAGAAATAACACCGAATAATTTTTCATAATATAACTTTTTTTTTTTTCTGAATGCCTTAAAAGTTAAAAAGAAAAACAAAACAAACAAAAAAAAAAACCCAACCTTGAGATATATATTGACACAGCATTTCAATAAAAGAAGCAATTCATTTTTTTCAAAACTTCAGCAAAGAAATGCAAATTTACTACAACTATCACTTTTGCATGGGCCCACTTTGTTATTTAGTCATCACTTCCTTGCAAGATAGAAAATTCCATAATGTAAATATATGACTTAACCATCTCATCTTTGTTAGCAATTACAAACTTTCTTACAATTAGCAATGAGAATCTGATACAGACATATGAAAAAAATTCATAGCAGCTACTACAGAAGATTTTTTCTTCTCATCTCGAAACTGGGAAAAACTAAGTAGATTTTACAAAGCACTCTGGCAAATTCATGACTGAGTCACACTACTGAAAACGTCAAATGTATCTCAGAAAAGGTACAGGGAAACTGAGTCTGTCCATAAAACGTTTAATATGCATAGGCTAAACTACAGCAGTTGCTCTATCACACAGAGACCCCGCCCCAACAAAGGAGGATGGGGAAAAGACCCATGTGTTGAAATTAAAATGTATTTAGTGAAACAGCTAAACTAAAAGCAATGCCAATATAAATCATACAAAGTTACCTTCAGGTCACTGAATGTACAATGGTCACAACACACAAGAAAGCTGCCTCTCCAGGAATGGAGCAAAACCAGAGGAAAAAGAGAAGCAGGAGACACCCCATCCTCAGCAAACTTTCCCCTTTTACCGGGTACGTTGTTTACAGTACAGCTCAGGCTAGCTGCACTGGCTGACTTCAAACTGCTATTGGCCTGCAGAATACAGCTGGCCTAGGATAGCCCAGTGAAACCAAGACAACAATTCAATTATAAAATTGTGTTGTTTACCTCTTTTCCCATATGAGCACATATGGCAAACAGCTACTAACAAACACAATGCTCCTTTAGCTGATAATTCATATAAACTAGAAATGGGTTTATAACAAAGTGATCAATGGCATAGGACCAGGCCATAGAATATTTAAATTAAAACTTTGATTTAATAACATAAAAATTGTCACTGGTATCAGCAGAAGACTGATAATACACTGATGTAACAACAGAAAAAAATCTCAGAAATCTACCATTAACAAAATAAACTTCCAGATATTTTGGTAGCCAAAACTGACCTATTTCTACTCAACACGCAGTAACCTTTAAAAAAAAAAATCACAAAAAACCAATGTAACAGGCAGACTAATGTAAACCTAAAGTCTGTTATTTATAGTTACTTAGCTTTAGAGTTATCTGTAGTATTTAGCTTTATTCTTACTTTGCATTGATATTTGTGATGTAGTTTGTTCTTATTTTCCCAAAACTGCTCCTTAAAACACACCTTAAATGAGTTTTTTCTTTTGTTCTTGGTAAGAGTTCATAACCAGGGCAGAGAGGAAATACAGAGATTTATCTTCTCTTCCTTAAAACCATACTTTGGAAGTGATCTTTAAAGGTCATCTAGTCTAATCCCCTGACTATGAGCAGGGAGTAGATCAAGTTGCTCAAAGTCCTATCCATCCTAGCCTCTAAAGTTTCAAGGAATTAGGCTTCTACCACCTCTCTGGGTAACCTGTTCCAGTGTTTCCCCACCCTCATTATAAAAAATTTCTTTCCAATAACTAGTCTGAATCTACCTTTCTATAGTTTAAAACCATTACACCTCAACTGCTACAGCTCCTACTAAAATGTCTGTTACCATCTCTGTTATAAGCCCTCTTTAACTGCTGAAAGGTTGCACTAAGGTCTCTCTGAACCCTTATCCAGGTTAAGCAAGCTATACATCCTTTATATAAACATATCTATATATAAAATTACTGTAAAATATTACGTGGCCAGCATGCACCTATCACAGCTAGCAATGACTTACTAAATACATGGAAGACAGCACATGAAACTTCAGACAGCTAAAAGCAAAATATACTTTTCTTGATAGTAGCATGAAATCATAATGTTTGGATGGAAGGAGATTGAGAATGTAAAAGGAGACACTATGACTGGCTGGTCCTCAAAAAGTATCCTCCACAAGCTGTCAAAACCATAGTAGATCTTTAGCATATGTAAACAGTATTAATTCTGATTTATCTTCCTGTTGTAACATCTTTTTTTTTTCTAATATAATGCCTGCAATATTTTGAAAACTGAGTGAATTAATGTGCTGGTTTGAGGCTAATTTGAGGATTTTTATGAAAAATTAAATTATAGACTGAGAAAGGAAAACAAAATCATGTCTCCTCCACTCATAGGCTTGCTAAGATGTATATGAATAAGAGTCAAAACATAAATAAGGAGAGCTGTTTGAGCCACTCTGGCTGCTGCATTTTTCTCTATCTGCCTTCTAGCTGGATCTGTGTAACTCTACTAACCAGATTCCTACTTTTTAACACCCATGGCTGATCTTCCTCACTTACCTGACACATCAGACAGATAGTGGGATAAGATTGGGTAGTGGGGGGAAAGTGGCAGGGTGGTTGGAAACCCCTCTAGGGGTCTCTGATCTCTAGGAGGGGTATGGTGTTTCTGTATTACCTTTTTATTGTAAATATCTGCTTGTACGTTGTACAAAGCTGTAATATAAAGCTTCATTCCTTAACTTCCAGCTTTCTGAGTCTAGCCTGGATTATTTCAAAAAGGGGCGGGGGAGGGGGGTAGATAACTGCTGAACCATCACAATTAATGTGCAAGATCTACTGGACACACCTCCCCTGGAGGCTGAATTTACAGTAAAAGTGTGATGTTTTTCCTTTATTAAAATACTTACACTGTCAGAAAAAGATACATTCAAACCTCATTACACACAACTTACTCTGATTTTTGGTAAAACCCGACGAAGTGTTTCTGAAGGATTCTGTCGTACCAGGACTGGAAGATTTGCCACCACACTTGTTCCTTGGATATCCCGGCCAGAACTTACAAAAATATAAACACAGAATACATTACTCTCTATGATGCTTAGAAACTCATAGTTTCTATTTTTAAAAACCCTACAAAATGACAAACCAACAACACTACCTAGGTAATTCATGTAAGAAGTCAAGAGAGGTGTCACTTTCTACATATAGTATGTAGTAGAAAACAACATTAAAAAAACATCGGCAACAAAAGCTCTTATATAGAATTTCTAATGTGGCATGTTCTCATTTTAATGGAGCTTCAGAAAATAATGCGAAATGTTTGAATGATGCTAAGGCAGTAGTTTGTGGAAACTTTCATATTCTAACTATACGAGTGAAAAATTACAGGAAGGGGACAAACAGAAAACATGAACGAAAACTACACTCCATGTCCAACATTTTAACAGAAATCTACCACTTTTTCCTTTTTGTAGGGAAAACAGTCAGATGCATAATCAGATGTATATAGACAAACATAATTAAAGAAGGATGCAAAAACTGACTTAGATTACAGATTTTGTATGTTTCTCCTCACTCTTTTTTTTTCAGTAGTATCCCACCACAGAGAAAGGGAAAAGAAAAAAGCAGGATGTGAGGGAACTGGTAGGCAGAAGTGGAGAAAAGCCATAAGATGAAAACAAAAAATACCCAAGTGGATAAACTTCTGGGACAGAAACAGAAGACAAGGGATCTGGATGCCAAAATTAAAAATAAACAACACCGTATCTTCTTTACCTGTGTAAATGCCTAAAATCCATTTTGCTAAACAAATTCACATTTGTTCCAACAGCTAAGCAACTGATTTTTATATAAGCATGCAAAGCTCAACTATATACATGTAAGCATTTTTCTTATTATATTAAAATTAAATGTATAATATGACTATACACATGATTTCAAAACAAATTCATAGTCTAACTATTTTAAAATACTTTTATACACCACTCTCCATCCCACTATCATTTCAAATTTTCACACTGAAACATCTGAGCTCAGGAAAGGGACCAGGTATATAAATTGGTAACAGGACAACAGATTTACACAACTGCCTTCCAGTTTTATTCTGCTTCTGATGTACATTAGGGAATTCACAGATAAGATGCAAAGCCTTTCTGCAGCATTTAGAGCTGAAAGGATCTGTACACATTCCATTAATACCTGACATATTGCTCAAATTCATGTGTCTCCAAAGATCAAATAAAATTATAGGTACAGTCAAAGCAGAATTTAGATTTTTTTTTTTTAATGCATACATATGCATGTTTTAAAATGAGGATACATTTGTATAATAAGCAAGAAGCAGAAGTAAAAGCTTTGGTTAAAATCAATTAAAATACCCCTTCATAAATACTGTAATACACTGTAATACTGTACCAGAATTTTTTTCTTTTCTTTGCACCCTATAATTTCCCAGTAAAAATACTCAAACAACAAATAGGTAACACCAACATTAATTTAATCTGTCTAGCAAACTGCAATTTCAGTGTTTTTTTCCAAAGAAATAATTGCTTAGTATACTCACAAAGATAATTTTGCATGTCATAAGGCAGTACATTGGGGAACATTAATTACAGGCTGCTGTGGGCAGCCTCACACATCTCAGTTCACTTTTGTGTTAGGTTTCCACTCTGCAGACATGTAATAACTTAGCAACTACAAATCATCACTTGGCGTAAGGGTCTTAACATGGGAAAACCTCTACTTCAATCAAACCTTCCTCTTCCACAAAGAGTAAATTCCACTAACAGACAAACCTCCTGGTTTGTGCAGAATAACACAAAGTGTTTGTAATTTGCATATATGATGGAACTAACCTGATCTTAGACTGTTTTTGCTCGCGGCTAAGTTATTTTGCTTTAAAATCGAGGCAGAGAAATAGGATTAAATAAAGAGCCTAAATAGATAAGATGGACAGTCTTCCTAAGTGCCTGGTTTCTCTCTACCATCTATAAAGGCAGATACACAGACTAATCTCCTGAATGTACCTGCACTGCAAGTGAAGGATGGTTCTTGCTCATAGAAACACGTCACAAGCCTTACAGGCACATATCCATGTTAATACATAGCTTCACCTTTCCATGCAGCCCCACCGATTTCTCACCTAGTAATATATCAGAATCATAGAGTATCTCAAGTTGGAAGGGATCAATAAGGATCATAGAGTCCAGCTCCCTTCTCCTTGCAGGGCAACCTAAAACTAAACCATGTGACTACGCGCATATTCCAGACACTCCTTGACTTCTGACAGGCTTGGTGCCATGACAACTTCCCTGGGGAGCCTACTGCAGTGACTGACCACTCAGTCAATAAAGAATCTTCTTCTAATGTCCAATTTGAACATGAATTAACATCTTTAGAAGTGGTTGTGTGATTATAGCACCTAAGAAAACTAATTCGGAACAGAAATAAAAGATCTCACTTGCCGGAGTTCCAGAGCAATCAAGAAGGACTCACACAAATTGAGTCATATAATAACTGTTCTAAATGGGTGCTACACACTACAGATGCCAGGAATGAGGATACTTTATCTTTTTTTTTCTGTTTTTCTTTCTTTTAATGAACCACATGCACCTTAACGTAAAGGTAAGAACCCAGGCAGAGGAGTTCTAAGACAAGTAACAAGTGAGTAGAAAGCTGTGAAGACTTGTGATGGTTTGAACAAATGGGAGGATTTTAATAAGAAATTAGACTATAGGATGAGAGAGGAAAACATTGATGATGCTACTTCACTCACAGGTTTACTGAAAAAGAAAAAAAATGTTTAAGAGTTGTAACCCAAACATAGATAAGACAGAGCTGCTTGAGCTACTCTGGCTGCCGCATCTCTCTCTGCTTTCTTAGCTGAATCTGAATAATTTCATTAACTTCTTTCCTGCTGCTAATCACCCTGGCCCATCTACCTTTTCTTATCTGGTGTGTAAGAGAGATGGTGAGATAAGATTGGGAAGTGGGGAAGGTGGTAGGGTGGTTGGAAACCCCCGTCTTGGGAACACTGATCTCTGGAAGGGCTGTGGAGTTTCTGTATTACCTTTTCACTGTATGTATCTGTAAATATCTGTTATATATTGTAAATATCTGTTTGTATATTGTGCAAAGCTGTAAATATAAAGCTTCATTTCCTTAACTTCCAGCTTTCTGAGTCTAGCCTATTCTAGGGTTATTTCAAAGTGTGTGGGGGAGGGTGGGTAACTGCCGAACCACCACAAGGCTGTACTGAGGTTATCATGCATTGTTGTCATTAGGGCTGCAGCATTCTGACCTGCTGAGCAAAATCTGGGAATCATTCCCAGAGCAGAGACTTCATCTTTATTGTGCCCACATATTTACAACAATATAGTGGGGAAAAAAAAAAAAAACAACGGGGGATGGAACTCAACAGAGATGTAAAAAAAAACAAACACAAAACACTGAAGTTCACAATGTCAGAGTGTAGTAACAAAAAACACTAATTAAATTCAATCATGGAAACAAGTCACATATAGGATACATAATTTCATGGTCAAAATGAAAAGGCTTCACAGAGCATAAAAACAATCATAATTTCCTGTATTTTCTGAGTAGTGATTATCTTTTTCTCATGGTATATACTTTACTTCAGAAATTTAGAAAATTGCTAACCCAATATTACCTATTATTTTTAAAATATAATGTGCATTCCTACAGAAAACTGTATCTGTATACTTGTAGCTTTTTAATCCTCTGTTCATACTAATGTAAAAAATTAAGCTGATGTGATTTCTTAAGAAATACCATTAATAACCAATTTTCTGGATAACTACCATATAATCCCCTCTGCATTTTTAACCATTGTCTGTAAACACAGGAATGCTGGCAAGATTTCACAGTGCACTACACCAAAGTCCTTTCTAACGTCACTCAAAACCAGCACGAATGGATGAGAGTACAGATTTTCAGATTGATTTCAACATTAACATGCCTGCAATCTTATTTGGTAAACATGCATGAGCTCTCTCAATAGAAACACATCTCCTAGTAACATCTATACTCAGTCAAAGAGTGGTATTCTGTCAGCTACTGAAAATGGGACTTAAAATAGTTATTAATAACTGATCTATTTTACAGATTGCAATACTTCTGCATTACTCAAAACTCTTTTATTATCTAATTTAAATGAATATTAAAGCCTTTCATGTTTATGGCAGATGTCTCTGAGTATCACATTCCAATTATAACAAAGCTTTAAAGTAGAACTGAGCCAACCAGGGCTGAAAATGGTCACAGGATGGGTGAGGCCCACAACTTCTTAAGATAATGTAGTGGTTTAGCAGTTACCTGCCCCCCCACCTTTTATAAACCCTGGCTAAGACTCAGAAAACACTGGAAGTTAATAAATGAAGCTTTATATTTACAGCAATGCACAATATACAAGCAAATATTTACAAGGTATAACAGATATTTACAGATATATACAATTAAAAAGGTAATACAGACACCACACCCCTCCCAGAGACCAAAATCCCCGAGAGGGTAACCAAACATCCCCTACCACCTTTCCCCCCTTCCCCAGTCTTATCTCATCACCCGTTGATGCTGCAGATAAGCTGAAGTAGATCGGTCAGGGAGATTAGTGGCAGGAAAGTATTTAGTAGAATTACTCTGAATTAGCTACCAAGACAAAGAGACAAAGGAGACCATGCAAGAGAAGCAGCCGCAGCACCGAACGGTCAGAAGCCATCTGCTATCTGGTTGTTTTCAGAACAGTTCTTAAAAACAACTTTTTTTCTTTCTCAGTAAAACTTCGGTGAAGGGACACACTTTGTTTACCTCTCTCAGCCAATAGTCTAATTTCTCACTCAAATTCTCCAATTAGCTTAAACCAACACAGATACAACTTCTAAAGAAAAAAATCCATCAGTAACACATTAACACAGGCCTTGGTAACTTGGATAAGCTAATTCAAAATTTTATTCATTTTGTGTTAAGATGGAAGAAATCCCAACTGCTAAAAAATGCAACCAAAATGCAACCTTATCCATCAGAATTGTAAAGAATGAGGGAGCATTTCCCTTTAAACCAGAAATGCTTAGTATTTGGCTTGCTGCCACTTAAGAATGTGAAGCAGGAGGCATTTCAACACCTACACAGCCTGTAATTTTCCAACTGCAGAAGATTTTTCTTCTATGTCTACCAAAAGAGCTGCACCAGATTTTTTTTTTTTAACATTAAAGACTTCAGGATTATAGTGAATTATTGCTTATTGCTAAGATTTAGACATTTATCAATTAATAAAAATATTTTTTAAAATGTTAAATCTCTTCTTCAGAGTCACAATAAGCTCAGTATAATGAAGGTGCTATTTATTAATAGTGCTAACTATAGAACTCAGTAGAGCCCTACATTTGGAAGCAATTTAGCTCAACCTCTTTTGTGCTAGCAAAATCCACATAGATAGTATCATTTAAATATAAAGCTTCAGGACTCGTCTTCTAAGCTCATCCTACAGGAGATCCCAGTGACTTTACAATGCTGGGAATCCTCAACACAGGGAAAAGCTCTCATGTCCTACTGCTTTCTGCTTTTGTAGCACCAGCTGCTTGCTGACAGCTGGCAGTACCAGAGCTGGTCTAACTACAAGGCTCATTGAAGAGCACAAGTGTAGCACTAAGCCTCTCCATCTTGATGTTACTTGTTTTTTCTACTTTCATAAAATGAAGCCTATGTTATATTTGATTGCCTCAAGACTTGAGCAAATCCTCATAGAAACTACTTTGCGAACAAAAGAAGGATCAAGAAAGTGACCACGAGTAGACAAGCCTAGATTTACAAAGGCAAAATCATGCCTGAGCAACCAACTTGACAGCATTCTGCAACAAGATGGCTGTTGTGGATGGTGTTTAACTTATGTGGTGGAAGTTGTTTAACTTATTTTAGCAAGGCTTTTGACACCATCTCACATAATACTCTCACAGATAAATTGGCGCAGTACGAGCTAGATAAATGGACATTCATGCACATTGAAAACTGGATGAACTATGGAGCTTAAAGGGCTGTGATCAGTGGCAAGGCAGCCAGCAGGAAGCCAGCCAGATGTAGACCTCAGAGGTGTACAGTGGGGGCAATGCTGTTTAACATTCTCATTAACAACCTGGATGACAGGACAGAACGCATCCTCAGCTAGCACACAGTTAACACAAAACTGGAAGGAGGGGTTGATAAAGTACATGGCTGCTCTGCCTCAACAAGCTGAAGAAATAAACACAGACATGAAATGCAAGTCATGCAGCTGAGGAGGAAAAGCCCCATGTACCGGCACAGGCTACAGACCAGACAAATGGAAAGAAGATTGGCAGGAAAGGACCTGGGGGTCCCAGCAAACACCAAACTGATCAGGAGCCAATAATGCATCTTTGTGGCAAAAGTGGCTGACAGCATCCTGGGCTGCACTAGGAAGATCACCAGCAGCTCACAAGAAGCATCAGCAGTGAGTTCATCAAAGGACCACTAAAATGACTAAGGGATTACAGCATCTAATACTTCAGCAGAAAGTTAGACACCAAGGTGGGTTTTTTTCAGTCCTCAAGAGGTATGCGGGCTTATTTAATATGTATAAAATCTGATGTGAGGCAGTAGAAAAGACAGGCAAATTCTTCCCAGTGGTGTTCAGTGACAGGAAGAAAAGCAATGGGGACAATTCAATACACAGGAAATTCCACTTAAAACCTTAAAAAAAAAGTTCTTCTGTGTCAGAGCGCTCAAATACTCGAGTGAGTTGCTCAGACAGGTGGTAGAGTCTCCATTCTTAGGATTCAAAATCTGACTTATGAACAAGACACTGAATATATTGCTCTAATTTACACTACTTTGAGCAGTGAGGAGAACTGGATGGTCCCTTCACATCTTAACAGTACTATGATTCAGTGATTATACTCGGGACAGGTGTTTACTATTTTGGATAGAAGTTTTAAGCAAGCTCAGGTCACACAATAAGGTTTCTTATATTTAAAATAACTACTTAAAATGGATGCTTAAAAATCAATTTCAGTTTCATTTTAAAAGCATTTTTAAAAACAGATTCTGCAAAATAGAAACAAAAAAAGCTTAAAAAGTCTCTGGAGTACTCAATTAGAAACATTTCTATCTGTAAAGGGAATGAAGGACTACAGCTCCTTCTACAGTATGAAGAAAGATTAGTCACTGAATGTTCCCCAAGAGAATATTACCACAGAGGAGCCTGAAACAGAGAAGATTGATTTAGATTTCTCTCCTTCATTTGCACTAGCCAGCAAAACACCACGACAGGAGCAGAATACAGCACTGTCAAGAAGACACAATGTTTGCCCAAGCTCTAACTTAAGAACTGTGCTTATGAACTGACTTTTCGTCAACATGGTGGCTAACTTCCTCAGATCAGCAAACTGCTAAATAGCCACTACTGAATTAATCACCGAAGTCCATGCTTTGAGTAAGTTAGGTTTTAAAACCTAGAAATTCTGATTGGTGGGTGCATGAAATTACTGTTGTAACACTCTGTAAGTGACATTTTCCGTGCAAGATTCAAAAATGTTCTGTGTTGGTGCAAACATGCACTTATTGAAAACAGAATTAAAAATTAACTAAGTTCAATGAGTGAGAGCTTAGAAACATGATTTAAAAGAAAAAAAAAAAAGGTAAGAAATAACTAACCAGGTATTAGGAAAAATAAATTCACAATGAACACTGTTAAACATTTTTAAAAAGAGCATCAAAAGGTTGGGTGATCCTTGGAAACATTCAAAACTCATTTCGACAATGTCCAGATCTAACACCAAACTTCATCAGACTTGGAAGTTTGCCCTGCTTTGAGCAGGCCACTGGATCAAATGATCTCCAGTGAATCCCAACCACCTAAACTATTCTGTGATTGATAAATCCTAAGCTTCATTTCCTGTTTGAATATAAGCTCAGTATCTGACAGGATTTAGTCCATTCACAACAGTTCAATTTCAATTCTCCTTTCAGGATTTCTCTTCTCCTATACAATCAACTGGTTGTCAAGGAAAACTAGAAATCCAGATAAATATTTCTGTCAATAACATAAAGGTGTTGACCCATAAAACTTGCTTAGAAAGTGTTCTCTACTTTTAATGTGAAAAATTTTATATAGCAATCTTTCCTATGCAGACAGGCAGATGCAGACTTCAAATTCATTAAACTTGCTGGATGAAAACTAACACTTTTACAAGTTTTCTTTTTAAATTTATCTTTGGTTGCATAATGTCAGGGTTTTCTTTTAAAAAAAGGGAAAAAATTATAGAAAGCAAAAAAGTCTTAAAATCACAAATATTCATAAGTGAAAACAAGACTAATTTTCCTTTTATATCTAGGTGAACATTCCTTTGATACAATACCAACTGGTATTTTCTTAACACTGTTAAAAACCAGTAGTTTTCCTTTTATTTCATTATATAAATTCTTAGATTTTAAGTAGACTTCTGTAAACATAAATTATGTATCAGGAGTGTCTGAGCATCTACTCAACATCTATTGTAAGTCAGTAGGTTATCAACAGACATAGTTCTGTGGAAGGATCTGTCACTGCATTAATATAACTTCATTTAAGAAGTTACATTGAACTCTGTTGAACAAAGACTGAGAAGTGTGAGCTGTACAAATATTAACACAGTTTTGAAACTATATATTACAAGGGAGATTTTATAGACCTAAGTGCTGTACAAAATTGCTAGTACATTATCCTCTACCATGTTGCAAATGACATATTAAAAGCACCTGGAATTAAAGTGATGTTTTATCTGATAATTTGACAGTGCAAAGATTTGACAGTGCAAAGATACATGAGCTATTTGGGATATCTAATTTTAAAATTAGGTATCTGATGTATCAAACTGCTTACGTTTTTTGCTGTTGTACAATAACAGTCAAAAAAGAGAGGCTTCCTTCTCAAGAAAAGCTAACACCAAAAATTTCAAAAGCAGTACTGATACAGACACACTGTAGATATATATTACAGATGTCTATCATATTAACTATTCTATATATTATAACCAATCCTAAGTATTAAAATAAAATGTTGGAACTCCTAAGCTGTATGTACAATGTTGCACAGTCTTCACTGTCAGAATACCTTATGAAGATCATAGATACCTGGACACCATATGTTAAACCTCAAAACTAATTTAAATTGTCCTAGAAGCAAATGGCCTTTTTCCCATATGTTCCAATACATTATAATGTTTATGTATGCAAGTCTTCAGATATATGAAATTTATGACAATATGGAAGATTCTAGAACAGGGATATAAAGCATACTACAGGTAAATCCACTATTGTGATGGGGCCAAAGAAGCACTGATCAGCTTTGGCCTGTAACCTTTCCACCCTCCAGAGCAAATAAGGAAAAGAAATTGTGTTTCCCAGATACTATAATTTTGCTGAAAGTAAGACAGAATAAAGTGAATCTGAAAATGTAATAACTGGTTAATATCCATTTTCAAGACATCAGAAATCCTGATAATATCACAGTATAACCATTGTAATCATTTCATTTGCAAAGCCACTTACTCATCACTATCTTATACTTCAGACATATGTACCCATGGTAATTTTACAGTGCATCTGAGTAAAAGCTACCTGACCTATATTTTGAAAAAATAAATTAATCTGATCTTAGTACATATCTGAACATGCACCACTATACATGAAACTTAAGTGCAATTAACGTACAAATGGAAGACCTAGATCTAGCTGCACAGTAGTTTTGGATTCACAATAACTTTGTTTACCAGGATCAGCTTGGCAAACTGAAGTTTCTTATTTCTGTTTGCTCACTGAACAACTGACAAAGAGAGAAAGGATCTATAATTGAAACAAATACTCCTTTCTGTTCCTGAGCAAAACAAATGTACTATAATGCCACAAAAAATTGCATTCTTCCTAATATCATCAGTTTCTGTGAATTTACATGCTAATCGCTATGAGGAAACATTAAGCTTTTCTCCCTGGCATTTTAAGAAAAGTTTCAAGAATTTAAAAAGTGCCCCAAAGGAACACTTTTTTCCTCTTAACCACTACCCTAATTTCAATGTTACCATCTCCTAGAAGATTAGTGTTTCCTTTTCTTTAGATGATTTATAATATATATTGCATTTTGTATGGTCTCAGGGTAGAATTAATCTCAGTGTTTTTTCTATTTTCAGCCTGAATTTGAAAAGTAAAACCAGTCTTTTCACTCTAGATAATACAATTTCCAAATTCTAGGCGATACAACAAACAAGCAAACAAAAATGCTCATAGATGATCTAGTTCATTCTCTGCCCAGTCCTCGTTCACCAATGCAGAATTTGTAATTTTTACTTTCAACAAGATCTGTCATTTCACAGCATGCATCATACGATATAAGAAGTCTTCTGGAAAAGTACAAGGCCTGTATTTTTTCTACACAGAAAATGAGAAAAAAAAAAAAGAATAACCACAGATGCTAACCAAATTCTAGAAGGATAAATTACTTCTGCTAGCCTAAGTTTATCTTACAGTCTAATTTAGACACTATATCTCTTTTCATTCTCCAATCTTATTTGTTGTATCATTATTTCCTTCCCAGAGTTAGCTGTTCATGTCACAAAAGAGATGAACACTTCAAATGATGTAACAAGTACTAAAACCTAATTATTAGTTGTCTCCTGCTCAAGGTTTGGAAAAGTGTGGGGGCATTATGCAAACAGACCCAAAGGCTCACCCTCTCTGACTGTAATATATCCCATTTTGAATCAATTCTTAGGCATTTTGGGTTTTTTCGCACTCCAACTAGCAGTTGTGGAAGCTGATGAGAGCCTTTTGAATTTTGATTTCTGAATGTTTAAAGGTTTTTGATCTATAAAGTGGTATCTATTTCAACCTCTCCTTTAGAAGACGGCCTTGTAGGTCTAAAAGAACTGCCTGCTTTTTCAAGATACATTGTCTAGTCTAACAGAAAATATAACTTGCCTTTACCTCATTCCATGCTATGAGTGTCTTCAATCATTTAGAAAAAACTTGACATGATATACTAATTCCTCCAGGAATTTCTCTGCATATCATTAGGAGAAGCACATCAAAGGTTAGGAAAGCAACTGCTATTTATCTGTCTGTATCTGCTTTGCTCCACTGAAAAAGCCTTCTCTGTATAAGCAAGTATTTGTTTTACACTGAAGACAAGGTAAAAGCCTGAAATAACAGTAGCCTTCTAAGACTTACAAGTACAAGCAGGACTTTTGAGCAATCTTCTATAAATATTGCTCAAAATCTGGAATAGGCTTATAAATTGCAGCACAACAAAATCTAAGTTGCTGTATCAACCTTGGTAACATAGATTAATGGCACATAAAACATACTTTATACACTAATCTATGATTTTATGAGCTGACAATTCACAGACTGGGTGAAAAGAAAATGCAAATGTAAAGACCAATGCAGCTATTGTAAAGGTTGCTGAGTACAGAATAAATAGAAGTACAGTGAATTAATGAAAAGCCACAATAAAAAGTAAAAAAGAATGATAAAGAGATTGAATCCAAGGGTTTCAAGCCATTGCTCACAGTATTTTTCCCCATATGCAAGAGAAATAGATCTAGAGAGAGACTGTAAGCAGGTACCATACAAAACACCACCAGCTGAGCTCACATCTCAATTTGAAAAATATGGGAGTAAAATTTTGAGCACTGAAAAATACATCTGACATTTTAGAAACTTATTGAAGCTTTAGTTGCAGAAGCAGTTCTTTTTTCCCAACAAAGGAAATCTAACTGTGACCTTCAAACAGTTATCTTAAAATTTATATGAATAATTAGATTCATACTGTTCCAGTAAGTCCTTTGAGGGCCAGGGAATGCACTCACAAATGGGTACCCCCATCCAGGTACAGTTTCAATGCTTTATTATAGTTTAAACACTAAAACCATAAGGAGAAAGGTATACTGGAAACCACAATACTTAAAGCTCAGATACTAAAATCATAGAAAGAAAGGTGTATGACAAGGAACACTGAGTAACTCTGTTGATCAAAAAGTAGGTTATACTCACCCTATTCAACTGACCAGGAAAATTCCTGAGCTGCGTAGATGGCAGGGCTGGCTGGCATCCATCCTCTCAAGGCAGGTGTTCCCACCGAGAACTGCACCATCATGGTGGTCCTAACTGGTGCTGCTCCAACCCAGTCACCTAGGCACTCAGCATATCTGGGTTCAGAGCTCTGTGACCTATACCCAGGACATCCTAGGAGCCCCAAAAAACCAGGAGAACAGAGCCCCTCCTTTATTCTAGAATCTGTTACAAATCATCTCTTCCTACTGCTCATGCGCATACCTGCAATCCCCCAGATTTTCTCTCTCAGTAACCTAATGATTATCGCCCTGTTGTAACTTCTGGTCAAAAGCATACCAACTCTTCCCTCTTGCACATACTCAAAGGGCCTGGTGGCTCAAAAGAAAAAATGTAACTACTGCATTAACACAAAACTGAGAACTAACTCATGATATAAGCTACTTTTAGACAGCTCAGAAATGCAAAGTCCTGCTCATCTGCCTTCTGTTCATTACTCACATATTTTAAACATCTACTTCAGACTGAAGTAATTTACATGCATGAGCAATACAATCTCAAACCACTAATGATAGTGTTACTCTGTCATCCATCAGAAGCAACTACAGAACAAATGTAGCTGAGGTAAACATGCAAACAGCTAAAAATTAGTTTCAAGCTGATTCACATGCTGTCACACAAAACCAAGTGCTAGATTCATGTTCACTTTGGAAAGCAGACTGAAATTCAGTTAATTAAAATGAAGAAAGAGTCAGAGTTACATCTCTCAGAAATAAATAAGATTTGTTTCATACAGCTTGAGTGGACAGACAACCAAATCACATAATACAATTAACATAATAAACAAATTGAAGTGATGACACGACTCTTGCAAATTTCCTCCTCTTTGGCATTATAATTTTAAACAGTAGATAAAAATGAGCACCACATATACAGGTAATTTATCTGTATTTACATTTCCATTAGAATGATTATGAGCACATCATTGGAATCCTCCTGCCTACACAACTAGAGATAAGTAATTATCATCCAAATAAAGTTCCCTATCCTCAAAATCACTACATTGATCTTAAACACCCTTTTGTTAAACTGTTTTTTTCCTCACATACTCATATTTTTAATTACTTCTAATGGTACAACTATCCAAAAAAAACTTTTGACATGCTGCAATGTAAAGAATAAATAAATCATTTACCAGTAATTCCACCCACATTTACTAAAATCAGTTCAGAATCATCTCTGGAAGAAAAGCATCTCTCCTTTGAATGCATGTCAAATATGCTCAACTGCATAGAACCTTCACAGCACACCAGTGTTAACCACCAGAATATCTGCTATTATCAATATCCTACGAAAATAAAAATAACATGAAAAAAATTAAAAGTACAGTAAATGGCAACCACTGATTCAGTACCATTTGTAAAGTGCTTCCCCACCACCACTTTTGGTTTGTTTGTTACTGAAAATGACCAGAATTAACTGATCATTAAAAGATGTGGGACAGTAAATTTTAAGTCTAAACTCATCGTGGAATATTAATGTATTATATTAATGAATAACCTTGTTAGGTATTCGATATGACATCCATGTAAATTGACCTCTATAGGTAGAATTTAACTTAAAAACAGCACACAGTGCTCATAATAACGGTGTTTCTTCAGAACATCCAGAACTCTGAAGTTTCTTATAAGCATCACAGGGCAAACACAAATCTTTACAGCTGTCACTTAAAGCATCTCCATTGGAATTCAGTGTATAGTCTCCTGAAGATAAGTTTAAGGCAAACCCTCAGTCACAAGGATGATGGAAGTAAAACAAAAATAAAAGCAAAACAACAAAATCCCTCCTCCTAGTACTTACATCTTCACCAAAGAGCACATAAAGTGAGTCATGAACTCCTCAAATGACCTAATAAGTACTAAAATCTTAGAATCTTCTTCAACTCATGGATTACACACTATAGATCCAAAAGTTGTCACTTCCCAATTATGGTTTTGTTTTTTTTTTAATCATCATTTCCATCATAGGATCATTTCGGTTGGAAGAGACCTTCGAGATCATCGAGTCCAACCATTAACCCAGCACTGCCAGGTCACCACTGACCCATGTCCCTCAGTACCCCATCTGCATGGCTTTGAAACAGTTCCAGGGATGGTGATGCCACCACCACCCCGGACAGCCTGTTCCAGGGCTTGACAATAATTTGGGGGAGATGTTTTGGGTTTTTTAAAATTGCATAGATTGCATTGGTTGGAAGGCACGCTCAAAGGTCATCATGTCAACTCTTCCTCCAGGGTCTGATCTTGAATGTCTTAAGGGATGAGATCTCAACCACACCCCTGGGCAGCCTGTTCCAGTATTTTACCTCTCTCACTGCAAGTATTTTCATCCTAAACGGCAACCTAAATCTACCCTGGTCTAGTTTCAAACCACACTCCTTGTCCTACCCCTACAAGCCTTTCTAAACAGTCCTTCCCCAGCCTTCCTGTAGGTCCACATCAGATACCATGTAGCTGTAAGTTTTCCCTGGAGCCTTCTCTAGGCTTCAGGGATATGTTGTAATTACATTTAATTTCCAATCCAAGCCCCTCCTGGTGCAACATGAAGCCATTTTCTTTAGTCTTATCTCTTGTTATTTGTGAGAAGAAACCTACCCACACATGGGCTCTAACCTCCTTTCAGGGAGCTGTAGAGAGTGTGCAAAGATCTCCTCCTGGGGCTCCTTTTCTCCAGGCTAAATGACCCCAGTTCCCTCAGCTGCTGATCACAAGACTTGCTCGCCAGACCCTTTCAGCTTTGTTGCCCTTCTTTCCACCTGATCCATCACCTCCATGTCACAGAATCACAGAAACATTCTGGTTGGAAAAGACACATAGGATCATAGAATCATAGAATGGTTTATGTTGGAGGGGACCTCAAAGGTCATCCAGTTCCAACCTCCCGCCATAGGCAGGGACACCTCCTACTAGAACAGGTCGCTCAAGGCCTCATCCAACCTGGCCTTGAACACCCCCAGGGAGGTAAGTATGAGGAAGTAAGATGAGGCACTCAAAATTTAAGGACTTAAAACCTTCAGCATTGGCAATAAATAAGATACAAATATCCCAAAACTTTATTTCACTTCAGAGAAAACTACTGAGTAGTTGGTGAAGCCATCTGATAGATAGGAACTCCACATAACACACTGGGGCAAAGGCTTACTTGGTTACCCTGACCGACATCCCACAGGAGAGTAACAATGACATAAGCATTCAAGCAATCTACTCTCTAACACCACTTTCAAATAAGTGGGACAATTTATATGATCAGAGTACAAGTGTATTTACCTACTCTTAAGAGTTGATTTTTCCATACCAGTATGCACCCACTCTTTTATTACAAACTCATAGTTTATTTACTTCATGTGTAACACAACAGGTAAGCAAGGTTCAAAAGAAGTGACAAGCATCTGTAGTGGGTTTGCAGTGACCTGCCCCCCCCACCTTTTTAAACCCCAGCTAAAACTCAGAAAAACACACTGGAAGTTAATAAATGAAGCTTTATATTTACAGCAATGCAAATATACAAGCAAATATTTACAAGATATAACAGATATTTACAGAAATATACAGTAAAAAAGGGTAATACACACCACACCCCTCCCAGAGACCAAAATCCCCAAGAGAGGATAACCAAACCCCCCTACCACCTTTCCCCCCTTCCCCCAGCTTTATCTCACCACTTGATGATGCTGCAGATAAGCTGAAGATCGGTCAGAAAGATTAGTGGCAGGAAGGAATTAATGGTTTTAGTGATTTTATTCTGAATTAGTTCAAAGGCAGAGAGACAAAGGAAAAAGCTGCTGGAGCCAGCAAGACCCAAGCCAGACTGCCCTCTGCAAGCACACTGGCTATCTCATGTTTTGAGAACATTTCTCAAAACAATCTTTTTTTTCTCTGTCTCAGTGAAACTGGGTGAAGTGACACTGTATGTTTAACTCTCTCTCAGCCAATAGTCTAATTTCTCACTCAAATTCTCCAATTAGCTCAAACCAACACAGCATCCCTTAAACTACAGCTACAGTTGGCCTTACATGGTGGTAAGGAAAAGATGAAATAGACATAGGCCTAAAACCTTTACTAAAGAAGCAGGTTCATTTTAAGTAATCACCATTCTTTTCTTCACTGATTCAGTGGTTAGCATTTGATGCAGCTGTAAAATGCCTGAAGCTCTAAAGTGCCCCAAAGACTATATCCTGAAATACTTCTATCTTCCAAAATGGCAGATAAATAGGAATCCTAATCCTGAGCTTTTCGATGAAATTACATAAAGGAGATTAACTGTTTATAACAGAGTATTTTGGTGCAAGCAGCAATGAGGCAGTGACTCATGTTTTGCTGTTCAATACGGACATAAATAATCCTCCTCAAAAAGCTCAGTTACCATTTCAGCAGTGAAAATGGCATCTTTCCTGTTTCTCCCTTTAAAGCCAGCATTTTTATCTCCAAACCTACACAAAAATCTAAGTAAAATTACCATCTACGTATGTATATTAAAGCATTTTATCTTCGATTTATGTTTAGTCTGTCAGAGACAGTATGATCAATTTATATCTTTAAAAAAACCCAACAGCTAACATTTTTTAAGTAATTCTTTGTTGTCTCTAGTCTAGCTTTCTCTTAGTAACAGAAATTACCAAACTATTTCACTAGAAGGTAGGATCAGAGGGAAGAAGAAAAAGGAAGGGGTGGGGGGAAAGAAAGAAAAAGAAAAGAAAAAATAGTATATACTGCTTTGGAAAGTCAGACCCTAAACTGGTCACCTGCAATTCCCAGGCAGCACAGGCAAGCAGTACATCATCTCATTTTGTAGACACAATCCCTTGCAAGCAAAACTTATTGGTATTACAGACAACAACAGTACTTCTGCTGTGCAGCTCTGTCAATTGAGTTATCAATGCTCTGACCCAGCTTCGACCATACTTTCTTATTCTTCTCCAACTGATAAACAGAAATGTGTTTGAGTTATGCAGGCAGCTTTGAATAACTTCTATTTAATCTCCACATAAAAGTGATAGCTTCAGTTCTTAATGTTGTTCTTTGTTGTTGAACAGTAAGTCAGGGAGGGGGCAAATAATACATATCTAAGTTGTTTCAGTTTTTACCTCAAGAAATGTGGACTCAGAGATTTTTTTTCTGAGAGAGATTGACAGTTTGCACACAAAACTATTTCCATAAGCAAAAAAAACTGAGGTTACAAGACTTTCTGCTTATACTTCTCCTGATGGCCACAGAAAATCCTACGGCAACTTTTGCAATTTTATTCAAAGTTAGTGTGTTGCCATTTAAAAAAAAAATCATTATGATTTAAGATACACTGGGGAAAGAAAAAAGAAAATTCCTGTAGTTATTTTTTAATAATTGTCTGGAATATTAAATTTTTAAAACATTTGAGAAAAAGTATTTAGGGAAAAATATCTGTATTGATCTATTTGCAAACCAGAAGAATTGTCTCAAATTGCAGGATTATTGAAAACTACATAAGGATAAAAACAACAGATAAATAACTTATTTTTCTCAATAAGAAAGAATGCAAAACTATGTTGTTTGAGGCCTCAGCTTTTCTTCATCGTTATACATTATTCTGACTCAGTGATGATGGTCATCTTTATTTATGAAATATTATAGAAAATGTAAGTTTTTTAAAAGATGTCTGGAGACCTACAAATACCCTTCTAGCTACTTTGATAGATTAAAAAAAAAACAACAAAACAAAAACACACACACACACAAAAACTCCACTAAATAGTTAACTATAGTCATCTTGGATTCATATACAATTAAAATGATTCAGTTCCACTCATGTCAGTTCATCTATCCCTGCTTACACATAGCCTGAACCTGACTTTCTGTAGTAAAATTTAAGGACAGTGGAAGAGCAAGAAAGTAGGAATTAAAGAGGAACATTAGGACTAAAATCACATTATAATATATTTCTGTAAACAAAGCGTGTACAGTTTTGGAATTACATACAATTTTGGAATATACAGATTATATATTTAGACTAAGAATTATTGTCTGTCTCTGGAGTCTGTTAAGAAAAGCGTAGATATCTAAAATCCATTACTATGTAAGAGGTAGATGGGTGGAGTGTTAACCACTGTCAAGAAAGCATTCTAATTCCCTTCTTTTCTGCTGTGAATTGATACAACTGACAACGAATGACTCAGCTATCTGCAAAGGAGTTGTGCATGTTCTCAGAACTCACAGACACACAACGTGGAATAAAGAAAATTGCTCCTGAAACAACAGCTACCAAGATACTGAGGAGTAATCCAAAGCCTGGTATTTTCATTCCTCAACATTAACCTCTTGTAAGGTAAAGCTCTGCAAAAACAAACATTTATTTGAATGAGAAA
>VWZI01020305.1:106408-118792 GCA_013396835.1 Psilopogon haemacephalus | reverse complement strand
AAAAAAAAAAAAAAAAAAAAAAAAAAAAGGTAGGATTTAAACAAGAATACCTGCATCATCCAGAGTTCCTTTAGATAATAATAAAATATGAAACACCTAGTACATTTTCCTGCCTATGTAAAAGTGTCAGCCAAAGGCAATAAAGCATGCCTCAGGCGGATACACCTAGAAGATCCAGCAGAAGTTTCCAAGTGGTTGTCTCTTTTCATTCTGTTTTATTATGACTCATAAAGCAGAAAGGCGTTTTTCTTCCACAGACAGGGGTGTTCACCTGATAGGCTATAGAGAATTAACATTCAGTCTGAAAAATTCCATCTTGTCTAAAACTTGTCTCCAGCAAGGTTATTCACCAAGAAAGGAGCAACTTCAAGAACTGCAGTGACTGTAAGTCATGGACAACTAGTTTTAACAGACTGAGGCATAAGACTTAGAGAACCCTTACTTGCAAAGCCAGCTAAGGATACTATTACTGTTCAGACTGGAAATTACACATCAGGGCAGGGGAAGAAATCAAGATGTAAGAATGTTAGTAGCATCTTAATTATAGAATCATAGAATGGTTTAGGTTGGAAGAGACCTCAAAGATCATCCAGTTCCAACCCCCCACCATAGGCAGGGACACCTCCCACTAGATCAAGATGCTCAAGACCTCATCCAGCCTGGCCTTGAACACCTTCAGGGAGGGAGCAGCCACAATCTCCCTGGGCAACCTGTTCCAGTGTCACACCACCCTCACTGTGAAGAACCTCCTCCTAACATCCCATTTAAATCTCCCCTCTGCCAGTTTGAACCCATTCCCCCTCATCCTGTCATTACATGACTTTGTGAATAGTCCCTCTCCAGCCCTCCTGTAGGCCCCCTTCAGATACTGGAAGGTTACTGTAAGGTCTCCTCAAAGCCTTCTCTTCTCCAGGCTGAAAAGCTCCAACTTACTCTCTAAGTATGAGTTCAAGAACAACTCAGTCACATAGCATTGCCATCACTATCAATCCAAATGAAAAGACTGTTGCAGCTTTTGTTATCACTAGCCTACTTTTAAAAATCTTTTCCTGAGGTCATAACTCCGTCTTTGTCTAGAGATGTCACTTGTGGCAACCTTATTTTGGAATATGAAGAGACCTTCTTTTTCAGGCATAAAGTCCTATGAATTATTAGCTATTATGGTTATTATTTAGATGTAATAGAGGGTTTTCCAAACTATGTCAATAGAAACATTCACTACAGAAACCACTTCAGATTTCCTTTTCAGTTTGTCTTGAAGACCTAAAGAGAACTTCTTTATACAAAACACTGTCCCAGAAAGATTAAATAAAATGCCTTTATTAAAGCAGGTTAGCCTCAAAAACCGTCTGCACTGCATTCTGTTTTCCCAGTGCAATGAATAATTCTGCTATCTTTCCTGTGACATAAAGCTTTGGGCTCTGAGGCTTGACAAAGACTCAGTGTAATTTTATCAGTGTTGGCGTTTAGACTAGCAGCTAGTGGAAAAAAAACAAAAACATTAGTATTACTAAAGTTAACTCTAAAAACAGCTACATTAAACAGTTCAGAAAGTATACCCCAGAGAACAGGATTAATTTTAAATCTCAATGTAGCTAATTTTTATCTCATCTCAATTACTCCTGTCCTAGCATATAAACTGAGGCACAAATATAGGCTCAAGGCTGCAGTCCCAGTTCCTCAGTCCTAGTTCCTGAAGCCCTTAAATTAGTATCAGAAAATAATTTCGGGGAAGAGCAGCTGAACCAGTATTAACTACTACTACTTCTCTCTGACAGCAAAAAAATGGAGTCAGTGCAGGGCCTTGGAAGCATCACAACATGACATTTGAATGTCCCCGATGCCTACAGCAAAGTAATTCTCAAAACACCAAAACAGTAATTATATCATAGGACAACATCATGTAAAAATTGTCTCAGAGTTGCCATAAATGGACAGCTTTACCTACTCTTTGAGGAGTTTGTGCCATTGATATATCCTAACACAAAACATTGCATTTTCCCCATCTGCATTCCCATGTATTTTACATTGGATGCATCTCCAGGTCCTGACATACTAGTGTATAGTATAAACTCTTGCCAAATCAGGCAAAGGATAGAAACATAAATAAGTAATATTGAGCAAGGATGAGGATAGAAGCATTTTTAAAGTACAATATTTTGTTATAAACACTTGAGGCTTTCTAAGGAAGATGATATAAAGGAGAATTATCATTCTTACACATCAATTATATGCCATCTCAAAATGAACGGTGAAAGTTATTTATTAAATATCAGAGCTCCTCTGGACAAAAACAAAATTAAAACAAACCCTGAGTTTCCTCCTGGGCAACATGCTATTCCTGCATGGGATTTGTCATGTATAAAGAAAGAAACACATTAAATATTTAGCAGGCTATTCCTATGTAGATCTTTTTTGAGAAAGCATGATAAGCTTTTCCCGGGGCAACGGAGCAATTTTCACAAGTTAAGAAAACCCACAGGCCTTTGAACTGTGTTTACTCTTGAAAAATGCATCCATACAGCTACCTTAGTTTCTCCTTCTGTCATAGACAAAGGTACTCTGAAACATCATTGACACTTCCAGACAAAAATCTGACAACGCATTAGGAAGAGCTATCACCTATATTACATGTTGCAGCTCTCATGCAGACTTCCAGAAGTCCATTTACAGTCTAAGGGATAATTAAACACTATACTCTCTGATCATTTCAACCAGTATTTGACTTCATAAATTCAACATATAGATTCAACATTAGCTCCTAAAGGGCAGGTGTCAAGAGGATGGGGCCAGACCTTTTTAAGTGGTGCGCAGCAATGGGACATGGGGCAACAAACACAAACTAGAACACAGGAAATTTCACTAAATATAAGGAAAAAAAGTCTTTACTGTGAGGACGACAGAGCATTGGAAGAGGCTGCACAAAGAGGTTGTAATCGCCTTCTCTGCTGAATTTCAAAACCCATCTGGACACATTCCTGTCACAACACTACCTATGCAAAACTGTTTTAGCAGAGGCTTGGACTAGGTGGTCTTCTGAGTCACTTCCAGCCTCTATCATTCTGTGATTTTGTAACCTGAACTAAATGTATTCTGCTATCGATGCTCTGAAATAGTGATCTGCTAGCTGTGACTTCCTATCTGTTCATGCTTCCCCTTACAGTAGCACAAGTAGTCATATAAGTGTATTTTGTTGGAAGCATGGCAGCAGTAGTGCTGGCACACAAAATTTATCTGTAACAGTGACATAAGGAAAGGATCTAAGAGCTACTCTTTCAGATATAGGAAGAGCTTCATTATTCTTACCTTGCCTCTGAAACTATACACCAGGAAAGCTTTGCTTCACAAAAATCATGAGCCAGTCAAACATACTGCTAAGTCTCAAAGCCACTCACTCATGTGCACTGTTCCCATGCTGCTACTCAGTTCTCTTGTACTGGCACAGAACTTTTTTCAAGGTGCATGAAGTCCTAGATTAGACAGTTGGTCTATTTTAAACCTAAACATTATTTTCATGGTTTGCCTCAGATTAATTCCCCAATGGGTTATGCAGGCACAAGGGCCAACACAGAATATAATCTTGAACAGGGAGAGGACTGGCATTGCCACCTTTCTGCAGCCCAAGAAACAAAACTGAAATGAAAATGTTTTTCTCTCTCTTCTCTTTCCCCTCCTTAGAGTGCTATATTAACTCCAATCTGCCTATTTACAACTAGTTCCCCAGCTGTAGTAATAGGATGAACAGAAGTATTTCCAAAAAATCAAAATTTTAGTAAAAGTATGTGACTTAGCATCATTTCAGATTATGGTTACACTTTTCAGTTTAAGGTGAAAGAATCAATTTCATAGACATTAATTTATTTGCATAACACAGTCAAGGTCAGGTAACTAATTTATCTTGCAAAAATAAATGAAACAAAAATGAAACTTTTACATAATTTAAACTTCCACTTAAAAGAGTGGGAGAAGAAGAGGAAGGGGAGGAAAAGAAGAAAAACCTTCTGTGTTAGTACCATCCCTGGAAGTGTTCAAGAAAAGACTGGATGGAGCACTTAGCGCCATTGCACAGGGCTGGGTGATAGGTTGGACTGGATGATCTTGGAGGTCTCTTCCAACCTGGCTGATTCTATTCTATTCTATTCTATTCTATTCTATTCTATTCTATTCTATTCTATTCTGTTCTATTCTATTCTATTCTATTCTGTTCTGTTCTATTCTATTCTACTCTCTTCTATTCCTATTTCTATTTCTATTTCTATTTCTATTTCTATTTCTATTTCTATTTCTATTTCTATTCACAGCTTGTCAGTATAGTTAGAAAAATTATTTTCCAATATACATAGTATGACAGCTGTATCTTTCAGTATACTGTCTGGATCATAAATTCAGAAGGTCTAAAACCAGAACACAATAATNTTAAACAAAAGTTTTCATTTAAATTCAAGGGCAAGTTGCCTGCACCTGTAAGAGAAAACAAAAAACAAAAAACAAAACACAAAAAAAAAAAACCCCACAACTAAGACTGAAAACTAGAAGAGGAATAAAAAAATACTTTAAACAGTAGTAGTGGGTTTAACATCTGCATTAACAACTTCCGCTGTATAAAAAGTTGTTTAGAATTTTAAATACTCTAGCTAATCAAAGATGGCTACAATGAAGTACAAAATTTGTTTTGTGGGGGTTTTTTTAGACACACTAAGTTTATAGGCACTGAATTGTTTCCAATCTAGATTAAATAGCTGTGTCTGCAAAAACTGTGCTAGATGTTTTGGAGGGGGGTTGTGTGGTTTTCTATTGTAACAGACATGATCACTCTAAAGCCCAAATACAGTATATTCGCAAAAGGATAAGTAATTCAATCTTCCATCTTGATAACTCATTATTACCCTGTTATTTTGAGTATGACAGAAACATCAAGGCCTGAAAGCTTTAACTTTGAACAGGCACAAATAAACAAAAAGTAGCTGAATACAAAAAGAAACCTCTAGAGAAATCCATCAGAAAAGTCCTCAGAAAACAAACCGCACTAGTGTACACGCCAGTAAGCATCCTTGAATCCAAAACAGATTCACATCAGGCAACAAATACATATTCTTATCCTGGCTGCACCCCATAAAAGAGTGAGCTCCACTGAGACAAATAAAAGTATGAAGTAACACCAAAAAGCAGCAAACATGGATATTAAGACTAAAACCAGAAGTCTACAGCCAGAATAAAAATCACTGATCTGTTTATTGCCATGGTCCTGCTAGAGGTCACAGTACTCTGAAGTGGAATATAAACTATTCGGTCACTTTTGAACAATGTTTGACATCTTATCCTTAATCTTATGGTTTTATGATAAACTATTGTGCTGGTTTGAACTAATTGGAGAATTTGAGTGAGAAATTAGACTATTGGCTGAGAGAGGAAAACACAGTATGTCACTTCACCCAGAGCTTTACTGAGAAAGAAAAGAAATTTGTTTTAAAAGTGTAACCCAAACATAGATAACACAGAGAGTTTCAGACTGCTCTGGGCTGCAGCTGCTTCTCTTGCATCGTTCCTTTGTCTCTCTGCCTTGGTAACTAATTCTCAGTAATTCTACTAATTTCTTTCCTACTACTAATCTCCCTGAGCAATCTACCTCCGCTTATCTGCAGCATCAACAGGTGGTGAGATAAGATTGGGGAAGGTGGGAAAGGTGGTAGGGGTGGTTGGTTACCCCTCTTGGGGATTTTGGTCTCTGGGAGCGGTGTGGTGTTTCTGTATTACCTTTTCACTGTATATATCTGTAAATATCTGTTATACCTTGTAAATATCTGCTTGTATATTGTGCAAAGCTGTAAATATAAAGCTTCATTTATCAACTTCCAGTATTCTGAGTCCTAGCCGGGGTTTATATCAAAAGGTGAAGGGGCAGGTAACTGCAAAACCACCACAACGATCAATCTTGAAACCATCATAGTTGTGATGCACACAGCTGTTTTGCTCTTTCTGTTCTGCTTGGTGGCAACATCGAAAATACAGTCTCAATACAACCCCAGCAATTCCAGTTACACCTCAGTTAGAAAGTCCCAAGCACTCTAAAACAATCTTAGACATTCAGATGCCTCTCCCTCTTTAGGTACCTAAATCTACTTGATTTCCATGCCAAGCTCATAAAAATTCTGACAACCTGGTCTTAAGAAGTCCAATTTCTCAACTAGAATGAAGGTTAATGGAGATTACAACAAATGACAGTCCAATTTGCTACTGCATTCTTACTAAATTAGAACTTGCTCAGTCTATAGGCAGAATGTTACCTAATTAAAACCGAGTACTCTGGGCCACAACAATCTAAAGCTGAAGTTCACCCGGCGTTTACAGAATGACAAAATGGTACAGACTGCAAGGGACCTCCAACCTCCCCCCACAGTCAGCAGAGACATCCTCAGCTAGAGCAGGTTGCCCAGAGCTCTGCAAAGCATCACCTGAATATCTCCAGGAAAGGGGCTCCAACCACCACCCTGGGCAACCTGTTTCAGTGCTCCATCACCCCCATAGTAAAGAACTTGTTCCTAACATCCAATCTAAATCTGCTCTTCTCTAATTTGAAGCCACTGACCTTTGTCCTATCACTAGAGGCTTTTGTGAACAGTCTCTCTGCATCCTTCTTGTGGGTCCTATTCAGGGACTGCAAGGCTGCTATTAGGTCTCTCTGGAGCCTCCTCTTCTCCAGGCTGAACAACCCCATCTTCCTCAGCCTGTCTTCATACCAGAGGTGCTTCAATCCCCTGACATTTCTGTGGCACTCCTCTGGACCCGCTCTATCAAGTCCATGTCCTTCCTATACTGAGGACTCTAGACCTGGACACAGTAAGCCAGGTGAGGTCTCAACAGAGCAGCCCAGGGTGTAGTTGGCCTTCTGGGCTGCAAACACACAGTGACTGCTCACGTCCAACTTCTCATCCCTCCGCACCCCAAAGTCCTTCCCAGAGGGCCACTTCCTATCACCTCATTCCCCAGTCTGTATTCACAGTGAGGATTGTTCTGGCCCAGGTGCAGAACCCTGCACTTGCTCTTGTTGAACCTCATGAGGTTCACCTGGACCCACCTCCCCAGCTTGTCCAGGTTCTTCTGGATGGTGTCTTTTCACTCTGGCGTATCAACAGCACCACACAGCTTGGTGTCATCTGCAAACTTGCTGATGGTGCACTCATTCCCACTGTATATATCTTTGATAAAAATATTAAACAGCACAGGTGCCAGTACGAACCCCTGAGGAACACCACTTGTCACTATCTTCCATCTGGACTTCAAGCCATTAAGCAACACCCTCTGCATGTGACCATGATTAATTAAAGTGACTCCGGCCACCAGGAGAGTTACTGAGTCCTTGCCTTTTGCTTGCACAACTGTTCTACATCCACATGATGAGACAAATCAAGTTGATTTATCTGAAAACTAATCTGGATAAAAACAATCAGCTTTGGCTAGATCATCTTGTCAATCTACATCATTACATAGTTTACTGAATAACAGTACTGGCAGAAAAGGAGAGAATGAAAGTATAGTCAGCCACTAAAAATAAGAATTTTATATAATAACTTGTTAGGATTACCAAAATTAAAGTTGGCATGGGAAGGAAGAAAGGGGAAAGAAGGGAAAAGAAGAGGGAGAAGAAGAGAGAAGAAGGAAGGAGGGAAAAGGAGGAGAGAGGGAAGGACAGAGAGAGAGAAGGAAGGAAGGAGAGAGGGAGGGAGAAGGAGAGAGGGAGGGAGAAGGAGAGGGAGGGAGAAGGAGAGGGAGGGAAGGAGAGAAGGAAAGAGGGAAGGAGAGAAGGAGAGAGGGAAGGAGAGAAGGAGAGAGGGAAGGAGAGAAGGAGAGAGGGAAGGAGAGAAGGAGAGAGGGAAGGAGAGAAGGAGAGAGGGAAGGAGAGAAGGAGAGAGGGAAGGAGAGAAGGAGAGAGGGAAGGAGAGAAGGAGAGAGGGAAGGAGAGAAGGAGAGAGGGAAGGAGAGAAGGAGAGAGGGAAGGAGAGAAGGAGAGAGGGAAGGAGAGAAGGAGAGAGGGAAGGAGAGAAGGAGAGAGGGAAGGAGAGAAGGAGAGAGGGAAGGAGAGAAGGAGAGAGGGAAGGAGAGAAGGAGAGAGGGAAGGAGAGAAGGAGAGAGGGAAGGAGAGAAGGAGAGAGGGAAGGAGAGAAGGAGAGAGGGAAGGAGAGAAGGAGAGAGGGAAGGAGAGAAGGAGAGAGGGAAGGAGAGAAGGAGAGAGGGAAGGAGAGAAGGAGAGAGGGAAGGAGAGAAGGAGAGAGGGAAGGAGAGAAGGAGAGAGGGAAGGAGAGAAGGAGAGAGGGAAGGAGAGAAGGAGAGAGGGAAGGAGAGAAGGAGAGAGGGAAGGAGAGAAGGAGAGAGGGAAGGAGAGAAGGAGAGAGGGAAGGAGGGAGAGAGGGAAGGAGGGAGAGAGGGAAGGAGGGAGAGAGGGAAGGAGGGAATGAGGGAAGGAAGGAATGAGGGAAGGAAGGAATGAGGGAAGGAGGGAGAAGACAGAGGGAAAAGGAGGGAAAAGAAGAAGGGCAACCTGAAGGACAGAAATAATGCATACCTTTGTACACTATATAAAGGATACTACCTATATTACAGGCAGCTTTTCAACTCTGCTTATAATCTGCTCAGTACAGGGAAGGCAATGCACTACTGAATAGCAACAGCTTCAATTAGATTATTGTATTAACATGCATAGACAATTCCAGCAAGTGACTGCTGGAAAAAAGCTTATCAGGCAGCAATGAAGCTACCTTCCTGCAATGAAGAGGCAAAAATGAAAAATTAATCACAACAAAAATAATAGCATGTCCTTAAAACAGCTCTTCAAATAGAGGAAAAACAGATGAAGATGTAAGGAGAAGTTCAAGGCCAAGCTGAAAAGCAATTAGTGAAATATATTAAGTGGACCCTTTTAACCTTTAACAAGGCAATGATTCACTAAAGACATATGACTGGAAACATGATCTTTACTTGGGAAAAGAGGAAAAGAAACATGCTGCCACACAGAGAAAGGAAACGAAAAAAAAATAAAATTCAGCTATGCTGATTGCTGTGAGGTACAAATCAAAATTGGTATGCATCCTTCTCTATGACATTCACCACATACAAACTGTTTCCCCTGAATTTCCCTGCAGTCAACAGGCTGCTTTAATTACAAGAACTACTAGCAAAAAAAAGTTTAAAAATCCACTATTTATTGAAGTTCAGCATTTAATAAATAAATCAGAATCAAAAGTAACACCAGCAGACAGCCGTATCTAAAAATAAAGCAACATGCCCCAAAAAAGGGAGAAAATTAAAGCAGTGAAAATATCTACTCTAAGCACTGAAGGCAGGCAAAAACTACAAGAGCACTTAAAATAGCAAAATAAGCAAACTGATAGGGAGATGCAGCTGGTTCTTCAATTACTATAGATTGTTTTAAAATGCATATTCAAATCAAAATTTCTCAGAACATTTGTACTCTCAAAGATGATAAAAAATAAAGTTATTCAAGTAGCTGCACATAAATACTCTAAAGAAGGAGATAAAACGAAAAAAACAGAACACAGGAAAATATTAATACAGCATCTTCTACAGCATTTCCCAAGGGCTGTAAAACTAATCTCTCAGGTTTTCTCTTCTAAAAGCCCAGACGTATACAGTATGTTACCACGCTGTGGTAACTGCTCATGCCTTAGATTGAATATGAAGTTAGCACTCAGGGAATCTTGCAAGATCAACTGTAGAAGACTAGGAGATGAAGTACAACTTTGCGAGGGCCATATCAGAAACTCAAAAGTAAGTATTTATACCACATACATGTACATAAGTATCCTATGCCATGCATTAAAAAAACCCCACCAAACTACAGTGCCTATTTTTATCTTGCCTATACTTTAAACCTAACAGAAAGTAAAAACAGTACTACTTGAAAGACAGAAAATAAATGGAGTGAAAAGTAAAGCACTACAAAAGCTGAATGTAAGCATCACGGTCAGGCAATGTTTGACAGTAGTATTTTAGGAAATACCTGAGCAGATAAACAGCCCTTTCAATATCACTGAGCTCTTCATCAACTGTCAATCTTTCTATTTCTTCTGGCGTCTGTCAAGCGTAAAATAGAGATTATGAGTTTACAAGACCTTACTATTTGATCATACTAATTTTCTTAAAGCACCCCCTTCCTCCCCACATAGGCAGAGGTAGTTCCATGAGTAATTAGAATTTAATCCCTGAAACCTCTAACCAACATTTCAAATTCAATCAAAGAAATCTTTCACTAGGAAAAGCTGGGATGTCATAGAAGTAGAGATCCACGTCAGGCATTATCTTTAATAATTAGACTATAAACAAGTCATATATAGATTAGTCTAAAGATCTAAATTTGTCTTCTTCTTTTTTTTTTTATCTTAATATTTTCATATGGAAAGTGTCAAGTCCTTGCTCTGCAGAATTGCAGTTTATTTCAAAATGCCTGAAAACATTTTTTAGTATCCTGGTGCTGTAAAAAAAACCCAAAGCTGTTTATTCAGTTAGCCGTGCATAAATAAACCAAACAAGTCCAAAAGAATTTTAAAGCATCGCTCTATTTTGCAGTATATACCTTCAGGTTCCTGCGTACTGGCCTTTCTATAATAGTTAGCTCGTGGAGGTCTTCTATGTAGCCAAATAAATTGCTCTGACTAAAATCCATTTTGGAGAAGAAGATTATTGGATGCATGTAAGAACTACAGCCTTTGGCAACCGATGCTTTCCCCGAGTCTCACATCGCACGGAAGCAGGCAGGACCGGCACCGCGCAGCACCCGCTCCGAGCGCGTCCGCCGACGGCAGGCTCGCCTCAGCGCACACACTGCGGCAGCGGCCGGCCGCCGCCACTGGCCTCCGCCGAGTCTCCCGGAGGGAAACTCTCCGGCTGGCCCGGACAGGTAAGGAGCGGGGCTGGTTCTTGCAGCCCCCGGCGCTGGTATCTCGTCGCGGGATCAGTTTTCAGCCAAGTTTCCCCTCTTTGCGGGCCGCCCCTGCCTGCAGAGCGGTAGGCAGAGGATCTTCCCGGGCACGGGAAGAGGTCCGCTGAACCCCTCTGCCCAGTACTCAGGCTGCAGAGTTGCTTCTCACCGACGGGGCAGAGCGCGGAGTGGAACATCCCCTAGTCGCGGTGCCCGGGTGCCGCCCCTGCCCTCCCACTCTGAGAGGAGGGACGGTCGCTGTGGTGCAGTGACGATCCCCGCCCCCGTCCCGCTGCCGCGGCGCGGCCCCCTAGGCGCCCTCCTCGGCAGAGCAGGGGCAGCGCCGCGGCCCCCAAGGCGCTGGCCTCCGCGGCGGGGCCGCCCCAGCCCCGCTGTGCCGGTCGCCTGGGCAACGCGGCGCTGCAGATGCCTCCGGGAGGCATAAACGGATACCGAGCGCGGCAACATCCCAGCGAGCTCCGGGGGAGCGCCGCCTCTTCAGCAGCCGTTACCCACTCGCGGGGCTCTTCTCCCCGGGGTGCTTCCCACCGCCTGCCACCACAACCCAGCCTGCCCGGCCGAGCCCTCTCCGCACTGCCGTGGCTGCCCGCGGGCTCTTTTCCACAGCTGCAGCCTCCCCTTTGGAGCTCCTCGTCCAGTGCTACCGTCCTCTCAGCTCGGGTAGCGCCCCATTCCACCGCCTCACTAGTGTGCTGACTATCACACGTTATTGCAAAGCACACAGAAGAAACCAATAAATGCGTGGATGAAAATTCCAAATAAGATATCTCCCTCAATGGATGTTTTAATATTATTTGGGGAAAAAAAAAAAAAAAGCCACAAGCTCCCACCAAAACGCAAACAAAAACCCACCACCTTTGAAATCCTTGGCAGTGAACTGTGACTGTGTATCAAAGCATCCACCTTTTACAGTCTTTTCCCTGACTCAGGTCACGTCACTCATTTAGACGTAGAGCAGGACAGACTTCCATATGGATATTCTTCCTGATACATGCAGTTAGGCCTTGGATGCTGTAGCATTTATTATTCTGTCTCACAAATAAGAAGCACGTTTGGAGTACAAGTGTGAGTATTTATTTCAAAATATAGGAAGGGCATTTGTACCCCAACTGGTGGACAAATAAACATGGGAAATGCTATCTTAAAAAAAAAAAAAAAGGCAAGTTTCTGCTGCTGCAAAATGGATGCAGAAGAATTAACACATGCAGTTATACTTAGCATTTAACCAGCTAAGTAATTCTTCAAGCCTCAAGACAGGGTTCTTTGCAATGATTACATGGAACACAACTAAACAATCACACCCACACCAGGAGATAAAAATGCCTGTGAATATTTTACAAGGCCTTCTCTAAGTTGATGCAAAAGCCTGGTCTTGTAGAATGTGTCTTTTGTTTTTAACCTTTCATCACGTTTCACTATTACTGTGAAAT
>VWZI01020305.1:79314-104093 GCA_013396835.1 Psilopogon haemacephalus | reverse complement strand
AAAAAAAAAAAAGTTCTGTTGTGTACAAATAATGTATACAACAAGTTCTGTAGCGTACAAATAATTCCAAAATTTGTCAGGATTATATAATGTGATGTAATATATTGCCCAGCTTTTGTTTACTGTTGGTAAGTACCTCAGTCTTTATGTAGGAAAAAAACAAATGTGGTCCTTTGTGTGTTACTTCTCTGTGTAGCTCACGAAACGTGCTGAGTTAAACTAGTAAAATAATTAAAAAATGAAAGCATCTCCAGTAATTTCAAATGTACAACAGAATTACTAGTAGAAAACACTAAAGTACCTATAAATAATTAAACTATTATGTAATTAAAAAAAACAAAATAATTTTGAGTTGATAATGAATTGAGAAACAGTATTTTGAGTATCTTCTTTACGTTATCCTTTTAACCAGAGAACATCATTAGATAGTTAATATGATAGCTACAACTAAATATAGACTCTCAGAGTAATTAAGTATCTCCACAAGGAGAAAACATAAGTTTTGTAAAATGTTCTTTTCTCCAAATTTGGAATTCTGACTTTCAGGCATTGCAAGTTCTTTTGCAGCCAATTTGTAGCTATGTCACCTTGCAAACAGTTGTCAAGAATATTAAAGATCTTATGAGACCGAAGATATTTTCTTTTGTGTGCCCTGAATAAAAACTCATTTCAGTTTTTAAATCAGGTATTTCATAACTCACTTGTAAAGTCTGAAAAGTGTGGACTTTAGGTATACAATTAGACTGAATTACCATATTATGCTTTACGTAAATTTTATAAGCCATTGAAGAAGAGGGGATTTTTAGAAACATGTAAACAGCTCCCTTAATGCCTTTAAAAATCTGTCCTTATAGCTGAGTCCAGAAAACACTGTGCAATCACAACCACCATAAACTTTAAAATCAGTGACATCTATAAATACCCCAGAAATGTGAAAAACAGAACAAAAATAAGAACTCTTTTTTTCCTCTCTCCTGTAAATTGAATACTGGACTAGAATAAAGACCACAGAAGGAATTATCTTGCCCAGATTTGACATAAATTTATCTCCTTTTCACCCATATATTTGCCAAATAGAAAGGGGGGTTGGGGAGGGAAACTTGCATATTTTGTTCCAAATCTACATATACAAAAAATTGATCATCTGATAGTAAATCTGCAGGCATCTTCACCCCAAATGGTTTGTCATTCTCATCTATGATGAAAGTCATACATGACTTCCACTGCTGCTGCTTTCAGTTCCTCGCCTTTCCACTACTCTTCTCCCAAATCCTTCCTTTCAACTTCATTCTAACCTTGTCATAAATATTGTAACAGAATGAAGAGCTACTTCGTACTGCTTTTGTGAAATCCAGAGTGAATTGGAACTTTCATTTTAACACAGTCCTTCATTGAGTGAACACCTGGGAAAAGAACAGAAAAAGTGTTATTCCTGCCTTTTAAAGCAATAAACTAAATGCAATACAGACAAAGATCAAAAACAGAGAAAACAGATGGGAGGACTTTGTACCTGAAGAATCCTTCACGTATACTGACTCAACTTAAGGACTTGTTGCGCAGCTGTACAGTTCTCTTTTTGCTACCCATCAGCTAGATATCTGCCCTCTGAAAAGGTTCCAATTCTTACTTCACCTGTTTCATGTTCCCAATGAATTAACCTTGAGAATGAAATTATTTGCAATGCTTGCATCAGCTAGAATATGGAGGAACAGGTTTAGGAGATAGAGAAAAGACATGAGAAAAAAAAATACTTTCAAGGCTGAGGTGTTGTTGGTTTTGGGGTGTTGGGTTTTTTCCTTTTTAAATTTATATTATTTATTAAAAAAAAAAAAAAAACCTTTGACTGCTAATTCATTCTTCATTTCTCCATAATATTCCACAAAAAATAAATGCCCTTTCCTAATGGACACGTAGACTGCTGTTTAATCACAGTTTTGCTCATGACTCAGAACCTAAACTGCAGAAGTTCAGTTTAGTCTGTTCACCAGAACCAGAAGGCCACAGCTCTGTCAACCGTCACTCACCACTGCAGCTTTAATGTTCCTTCTAATGACTTCTTAGCCTTACAGAGCAAGATTTTTTTATTCCATTCATATTCCAAGTAAAAGTATCTCCATGAACAGTGGTTCTTCATAAAAACTTACATGTCAAGTGAAACCTGTAAAAAAATTAATCTAAAAGAAACATGCACAAAAATATGTGTCTACTTAAGAAAAATGCTTGGAACATAGCATACACAAATTTCAAATGGAAAAAATATTATTTAGCATATTATCAAATCTGTTGCTAAGAAACTGTTGCTTCATTTTTATATTGCCATTTGCAGAACATTTCTGATTGTTCATTTGCCAACTCATCTTGTTGTAACAACTATATAATTAAAAGGAGTACAAGAAAACACTGGAATGTACTCATGCTTTCATTGCCTGTAAACTGGTCTGCCATATTCTCTCCTGTGACCTTTTATCCTCAAATAAGATCTGAAAACCCCAAAAATATTATTTTACATGAACACAGCAAAGATCCTTGCATTCATTTTTTATTTAATATACTATGTCAAATTTGTAGGATTGCAATCACTGCATTCTTCGTGCATGTTCTACAGTATCTAATCTGCTGCCCTCCCTCAAAAAGCAGTTAATAGCACATGCATAAAGAGTAACAGCTGAGCAAACAGGAAGTGCCATTTTTCTTCATACCTTCCAGCTATTTGTATGATTTTTGACCTTTACAACGTTTAAATGGATTGTTTATTATTGTAAAAGAAGAACCACCACCATGGTCCCTAAGGCCAGCCTGCCTGCTCCAAACATGGTTCCCTTGTTCAGGGCAGGCGCTAGTGCCAGCCCAGACACCTCCTCATAGGCAGTAAGGACACAAGCACACAAACTCAGGAGGTTAGGAGACTGTACCAGTATGGACATAGTCAAACCACAACAGTCTGCCTGAGAGCCAAAGACCAGTACTGTTACAGTCATAATATAAGGGAATGTAATAAGTCCCATTCCACCACAATGAACACTGTCATATGTATGTCAAACTTTATATTAAAACTAAAGCACTTTCTCCTTCAAGCATTCTTTGCTCATTGGTTGCAACAGAATCTTCAGATGTGCTACCTAAAATTACTGTTAGCCAGTTTACAGAGTTTCTTCACACTCTGCCATTGTTTTTTCTTCAAATTATTTTTTATTTTCTGTTATTTAAAGACTGCAGTCTCTTGAAATAAGGTGAACAGAATATAGTGTTGCAGATAAAAAATTCAGGGAAGTAATGCCTCCTGTTAAGAATGAATGTGTGTGCAGGAATTAGTTTACCAAATATGCTACATTGGCAGTTCACAATTATCTTCTGATCAATTAATACAGTAGGTCATTCTCCTCCACAGTCAACTGAAACTAACTCCTATCTTAATAGAATAAATTCTCAGTACTAGCTTCAGCTAGTAAATTCATCCAATTATTCTGGTCTTTGAGGTCCTTTCAGTTTGCCTGATATAATTACCCTCTATATTAATAACTGTGTCATCATCAAATTTAATATAGTATCACAGTTATTAATTAGTCCAGAAGACTTTAAGAAACTACTTGTAGTGGGTTTGCAGTGACCTGCCCCCCCACCTTTTAGACCCCCGGCTAAAACTCAGATAAACACACTAGAAGTTAATAAATGAAGCTTTATATTTACAGCAATGCAAATATACAAGCAAATATTTACAAGATATAACAGATATTTACAGAAATATACAGTAAAAAAGAAATACAGACACCACACCCCTCCTGGAGGCCAAAATCCCCAAGAGAGGGAAACCAAACCTCCCTACCACCTTCCCCCTTCCCCCCAGCTTTATCTCACCACTTGATGATGCTGCAGATAAGCTGAAGATCGGTCAGAAAGATTAGTGGCAGGAAGGAATGAATGGTTTTAGTGATTTTACTCTGAATTAGTTCAAAGGCAGAGAGACAAAGGAAAGAAGCTGCTGAAGCCTGCACGGACCCAGAGCCGACTGACTGCACAAGCACACTGGCTTATCTGGATGTTTTGGGAACATTCTCAAAACAATCCTCTTTCTTCTCTCTCAGTCAAAACTGGGGGAAGTGACACAGTGTTTAATTTCTCACTCAAATTCTCCAATTAGCTCAAACCAACACACTACTTGAGTAAACTCATACAACTGATAGGTTAACCTATCAATATATACATCAATATGCTCCCCCAAATGAAATATGCATTTCCCTTCCTCTGTAGCAAATTCCTTTCACCTCAAAGTTCTCTCCTATTCTATGGCATTAATCATTTCTCTTTCAAAAATATTCTGAAGTAGTCCAAATAGATTACATGAACTTTATTTTTCTGCCCAAAAAAAGTTACCCTGTCAAGTGACATGATTCCCCTTAATTAAGCAATGTGGGCTTTTATTTAATTCTCATCATAAATTGCTTTTGTCATTCTTCCCTTCAGAATATGTTCTGAACTATCTATTGCATCTGTCTGATTTGCAACCATTGCAAATGTTTCTCATGTCTTAAATCAAGGTGTCTTTGCCATCCTTTAATCACACAGAAAACTCTTCACCTTTATATAGCTGTACTTGCTATTGTAACTAGAATTAAATGTGCCAGTGCTCTCAAATCTCAGGCCTGAAGATTGTCTCGTTCTCCTAGCTTTATGAATGCCATTAGCTGAAAAAGCAGCACTTTGACAAAGCCTACTATATACCAAAAATGCTTCACAGAGGTAAGCAAGCAACTCATCTGCTAAGCTAGAATAAAGAACAAAGAGGAAAAAATAAAGGGGAGTGGGGAGACCCAGGCAGTACAAGCAAAGGGGAATATGTTTTCAAATTAGGTTTAACAATGAAAAAAAAATTTGGAGAAATACAGGGAAGATGTTCCATAATTACAAAGATGACAGAAGGAAAAAGTCAACCTAAAGCTCTCCTCTAGTTAACAACCCATCTTCCAGAATTATTTTTACGGTGCTTTATCTTAAAATATTGTTAGTCCTAGAATGATATTCCAGAATTTCTGAATATGCAGACAAAGCTCTTATTCCAGAGACAACCAAGATTTTATCTTCCCACTTAAAGATCAGAATTAAAGGCCTCATTTGGCATGTCAGAAAATACAGAACAATAAATCATAGAATCATAGAATCATAGAATNCGCTCAAGACCTCATCCAGCCTGGCCTTGAACACATCCAGGGAGGGAGCAGACACAACCTCCCTGGGCAACCTGTTCCAGTGCCTCACCACCCTCACTGTGAAGAATTTCTTCCTAACATCCCGTTCAAATCTCCCCTCCGCCAATTTGAACCCATTCCCCCTCGTCCTGTCATTACAAGACCTTGTGAACAGCCCCTCCCCAGCCCTCCTGTAGGCCCCCCTCAGATACTGGTAGGCTGCTATAAGGTCTCCCCGAAGCCTTCTCTTCTCCAGGCTGAAAAGCCCCAACTCTCTCAGCCTGTCCTCATAGCAGAGGTGCTCCAGCCCTCTGATCATCTTCGTGGCCCTCCTCTGAACTCTCTCCAACAGTTCCATGTCCTTCTTGTGCTGGGGGCTCCAGAATTGCACACAGTATTCTAGGTGGGGTCTGACAAGAGCAAAGCACAGGAGGCATCAAGTACCCCACAGGCCAGTGGCTGCATATTTTTTATGTTCAAAATGCACCATGAGTATGAATATAAATCACAGTAGGGTGACATTCTTTTGTTAGCTGTAATGGCTACTAAAATCAGTAGTTAGGCAGATACTGGTCTTCCGGCAAGAGGCAAAAGAAAACATAAGAGAGAAAAAAAAAAGAATTTGATTACTAAGTGAAAGCCTACATCAGTTGCTCACACGCAGAGTCAGCTGTTCTGGCACCAAATTCCTGACTTACCTTATAATTAATATTTTGTATTTTATAAAATACAAAAAATAATAATTGACAAAATCTATAACATCTAGCATCTAATACTGCACAGCTGGGATCAATTACAGAATCACAGAATATTAGGGATTAGAAAGGAGCTTGAAAGATCATCTAGTCCATACCCCTGCCAGAGCAGGATCACTTAGAGTAAGTCACACAGGAATGCATCCAGGTGGGTTTTAAACAGCTCCAGAGGAGACTCCACAATGTCTCTGTGCATCCTGTTCCAGTGCTCTGTCACCCTCAGGGGGAAGAAGTTTTTCCTTATGTTCACATGGAACCTCCTATGCTCCACGTTTCTCCTGTTGCCCCTTGACCTGTCACTGGACATCGCTGAGATGAGCCTGGCTCTATACTCCCGACATTTGCCCATCACATATTTATAAACATTAATGAGGTCACCTCTCAATCTCTTCTTCTCCAAGTTAAAGAGGCCCAGCTCCCTCAGCCTTTTCTCATAAGGGAGATATTCACTCCCTTCATCATCTTTGTGGTTCTGCAAGCAGTTCGCTGTCCTTCTTTAACTGAGAGACCCAGACCTAGACACAATATTCCATATGCAGCCTTACTAGGGCAGAGTAAAGGGACAGGAGAACCTCTCTTGACCTACTAGCCACAGCCCTTGGTATACCGCAGATTACCACTGGCTTTTTTGTCACAAGGACACATTGCTGGCTCACAGTCATTCTTCTGTCCACCAGGACCTCCAAGGCCCTTTACCCTACACTGCTCTCCAACAGGTCAGCCTATACTGGTACATGAGGTTGTTTGTTCCCAGATGCAAGACTTCTTCCTGCCCAACTCTCCAGCTTGTTCTCATCTTACTAAACAGCAGCACAGCCTTCAGGTGTATCAGCCACTCCTCCTAGTTTTGTGTCAACATCAGATTTGCTGACAATGCACTCTGTTCCCTCATCCAGGTTGTTAATGAATATACTGAACAATACTGGTCCCAGTACAGACTCCTGAGGTACTCCACTAGATACAATATCTGGTCTAATGATCTGTAGGACTGTTAAATTCACAGATGAGGACAGAAGGATCTGCTGTCAGCAAAAGTTCTGCAATAAAGGCATCAAATATCTCAATTTTTCTTGGACCCTCATATATACTGGCTTAACTCTTTTGTTAATTATTGATAATCAAATATATATGTACTAACATGAAGTACGCAAGCAGACAAATGCCAGGACTCATTAAAGTATTAATAATACTTATTACCTTAAATTCACTGCTTCCTGGTATTTAAATAACTGTTAATCTAAAGAAGTCTTTGGGAGGTGAAGCAAACTTTTTTCCTTTTGTCATTGGCATTTTAACCAAAAACTCCCTTTGCACTGTCAATAATGGAATTGTATTTACCAGGAGTTTAACAGCTGACTCCCTGGTAGAACGCAAATGCCCATTTCATGTTTGCAAAGCATTGTTACAACATCTCAGTGTCACTTTCAGGTTACAAAGGCTCGGGAAGATAAACTGTTAGTCTAAGCAAATGTTTGGTTCCCTTGGTTATCCCTTTTCAAAGAGACTCAGAAAATTAATGCCTATTGTACAAACAGTTCACACCATGGCAGTAAGAAGCGTTTCCCCCCACTAAGTAGGCAAGACCTTTCTGAACCTTTCAAATTACAATTTGGGACTCTTAATTCAGTCCCTTAGTCCATAAATAGTATACAGAGCTCAGTACTGATCAAGGAAGGTCAGCTGTACCCACAAATGGATTACTGAGGAAAGTCAGAACACTCCTATGCCCTGTAAAAAATATATCTATTACATTAGAAACTGTAATTCAATATCATTTTGCAAGTAATTTCCATGTTAAATCTTTCTTTCAGGATAGAGCTGCAAACTCTGGAATTATGTAAGACAGATGAATGGCTAAGAAATCTCTTATCCACATTATTTTTTTCCTGCTCTTTATTCACGATCAAAATTAAGTTGGACACAAGCATTTGAGAATAATCAATTTCCTTTTTGTTTCTGCAATTTTGCTTTGATAATATCCAGTAAAATGAAATAAAGAGGAAAAATTCTAAATTAGCAAAATGGTCTCATAAACTTGAATCTACACAGCCTGGAAGGAAAGATACTTTTAATGAAGGAATGAATAAAGACTGCTGAGACTCCGTCATTAAACTTACCTGTGAAGATGCAGTCAGAGCTCCTATCAGTGAATCAGCACTATCGGTCACTACTATCTCCAGTTCAGTACTACATAAATAAGGTTTTCTGGATGAAATGTTAAGGCTCCTGAAACTCTCAATTGATCTCCATTCATTTCTTACAGAACATGAGGGATGATACATCAGTTGTGCCTCAGCCTTGCTCACTTGGTATGAATTAGAAGCAACTTCACATATTGTGCATTGGACAACCATTAACAACAATTACCTGGAACAGAAACTGTCCTTGAAAACATTTAATATGCTTATTTCCCTCCTTGGCCTGAACACTCAAGAAAAAGTAGAGTTAGCAAAACAATCCATCATTTTCCCATCTTCTCACAGAACCAAGAAACACCTGCAGATATTACAGAGAAGAAGTGTAATTGTTGCTGTAATTACACTGTAATCTACTGTCCTGGTTTCTTATCAACTAGAAATATCCTGGGTTTTCCTCTCACAAGTGTCTCACACTAAAAGAAAGTGTTAGAGTACCTGTCAATCTTTTAGCAGAAATAAAAATCTTCTATTAGCATAGTATATAATTTCTGATGCCCTCTTCCTACACCAAGATCAAGCTGTAAAGAGCATATAAACAGGAGGGGGAAAAAAATCATACTGGGACCTCAGTGATATGCTTCTACAGCTTTCTGCAAATTTTCTCAAAATTACACTATCTACACTACCAAACAGGGAAAAAAAGATATTAACACACAAGAAAGCAATAAAGAACAACTTTTTTTTTTTATTGAATGGGCAATGTTGATGACAGGCAACCTTAGCTGCAAATTTTAGAGTCAAAATTTAAGAGGCCCCATAGGCATACTTTCTTGAATGAGATGTCTTGCACACAGTTCTACACAGATGATTACCATAGAGATGTTGATTCTGTTCTGAAAGAAAGTTTTTAGCTGCAGCAAGGTAAATACATTTTTCTATTCCTTGTCAGGGCTGCAACAGTATGTCATATAATCACAGAATAGTTTGAGTCATGAGGGACCTCCAAAGATCATCCAGTCCAATCCCTTTGCAGTAAGCAGAGAAACCCTTCGCTAGTGTGTTCAGAGCCCCATCACAGCCTGATCGTGAGTATCTCCAAGGATGGGGCCTCAACCACCTCTCTGGGGGATCTGTCCAAATGTTCCTCATGGTAAAGGACTTCCTCCTAACGTCCAATCTAAATGCGTGCTTCTCTAATTTAAAACCATTGTGCCACGTTTTGAAGCGGTTCTTTTCCAGCCTTCTTGGAGGCCCCCTTCGGCTACTGGAAGGCTGCTATTAAGTCTCCCCGGAGTCCTCTCTTCCTCAGGCTGAACAACCCCAGTTCCATCAGCCTCTCCTTCTAGAAGAGCTGTCCCAACTCCTTGATCATTTTCGTGGCCTCCCTCTGCAGCTGTTCCGTCCGGTTCAAGCCGTTCTTGTGTTGAGCGCACAGAAGCTGGATGCAGTGCTCCAGGCGAAGTCTTACCAGAGCAAAGTGGCAGAATCACCTCTACCTGGTGCAGCCTATTTATGTAAATAGGACCATAGTTACTGAACTACTTGTGCAATATTAAGGCAGTGCCCAATTAGAAAAAAGGTATGTCCTGCTCTGTGCTGATGAAGTGTCTGTCACACTCAGCACTGTCAGCCCAGGCAGACTGCAAGCCGCAGGTATGCAGCCGTTTACATCGCTCAAAATACAGGTTGCAGTAACAAGTTACGCTACCACTAGCGAGGTGTTATTCTCCAGCTACCCAGCTACTGGAAAGAGGAGGAAGTATTCTAATTTCTTCGTTTATGTATTAGAAAACTTGTGTTCCTAAGATCGATCACACAGTCAAATGATGAAGGAATCTAGAACACTCTTAGAGACCGTGTTTGAGCCCCTAATTTAACGCCGAGAACCGTCACCCCTGACCAGCGCACATGCTTTACCTCTGGAGAAACCGCAGACATCAGCGGCTACGCGGCACTTTTTAGCGCCGCCCAGCCATGAGCCGTCTTGGTGAAGGACGGGACAAGAAGAGCCGCTAGGCTGCTTGCACACTTCCGCCCTCTCCATCCCGAGGCACAATCCCTCTTTCACAGGCGAGGCGTTGACGGGTGGTGTAGAACGACTGCTCATTACCGTAGGCACTTGCCCTGCAGCCCTTCGCTCCGAAGGGCCGGCGGCCCGCCCCACGCGGCCTACAGAGGAACGACACCCCTCAGCCCTCCCACAGGTCCGGTTGCCGGGACACGCAAAAGGGTGGGTACCAGAACCAGCACAATCAGAATACGAGCAGGGGAACCCTGCAGTCAGGCGTAGGTCCCGCCCGGCCCAGCACGGACACGCACGCTACGTGCGCCGCGGCGCGCCGGAGTGGCGTCACGCGGCAATGGTGGTGCCCGGCAGTGCACGCGGTGGGAGGCGGCGGTAGGCGGCGGCGCTGGGGTGGGCAAAGCCTGTGCGCTCCTCTCCGTCCTGTGGCTGCCGAGCGCGGTAAGCGCTGGTGGGGGGAGCTGCTTGTCCCGGGGCCTCGGGGCGGGGCGGCTCCTCGCTTCCCGGCAGGTTCTCGGAGCTCTCTTGCGCGGCTGCGGAGGCCGTGCTGAACGTTTGGTGGGCTGTACCTGGGGCAGGCAGGACGAGAGCGGTTCGCCGCCTGTGGGGATTTATCCAGCGATTCTAGTTTTGTCTCCAGATCTGTGTGCCTGGCCTGCTGTGATTATACTTGCGGCTATTAACATTCATAGTATTTACCAAAAAGTGCCTCTGAGAAGGCTGGAGAGAGGCTGTTACAGAGGCCTGTTGTGATAGAACGCTATGGTTTTAAGTTAGAGAAGGGTAGATTTAGATTGAATGTTAGAAACGAATTCTTTGCCATGAGGGTGGTGGAACACTGGAATAGGTTGATCAGGGAGGTAGTTGAGGCTCCACCCCTGGAGATATTCAAAGTCAGGTTCTACAAGGCCCTGAACAAGCTGCCTCAGTGGAGGATGTGCCTTTACTGCGATGGAGTTGGACTAGATGACGTTTGGGGATCCCTTCCAACCCAAACCATTCTATGATTTTAAGAGAGTAAGAGGATGGTGCTTTGCTTTTGTATGTGTTTGAATATCATAACTGTACTTATTTGACCTACTGTGCTTCCTTTTCCACCAGTTTCTTTTTTAGGTAAAAATGAAGACCAAAAAAGGAGGGAGATTTAAGTCTTCCTTTAAATTGAGACAGAAAGGCATTAAAGTAATTGGAAAATGGAAAACTGTGCAAATAGACCCCAATCTATTTGCTGATGAAGAGTTTGAAGATATAGTGTGCTTGGAGGAACTTACAGATTACAAACTAGTAAGTTCTTCTAAAGTGGGAAAAGTAGAAGAGAAGAAGAGAAAGGCCGACAGTATTTCAGAAGGCAGCAATGAGGAGAGCGAAGCATCTGTTGTCCCTCCCAAAAAGAAAAAGAAAAACAAAAATTTGAGAAGGAGTACAGATGAAGGTAGCAATCCTAACGCAGCAGATATTGATGTGCTGGTTGGTAAAGATGCAAAGTGCCAGAAACCAGTGGAAGTGGCTAATTGTGAGGACCATGGATATGTGTCTGTGAATAATTCAGGTATAAAAGATGCTGAAAAGAAAAAGAAGGTATCTAAAAATAAGGCTTCTCAGACTCAGGAAGCATGTCCGTCAATACCTGCTTCTAAAAAGGTTAAAAACTGGACAAAAGAAGTTTTGTCTGCCTCAACTGATCACAAGGCTGATGTGTCTGCATGGAAAGACCTGTTCGTACCTCAACCGGTACTGCGGGCCTTAAGCTACTTGGGATTTAGTGCTCCAACTCCTATTCAAGCCTTAGCCTTGCCTTCTGCCATCCGGGATAACATGGATGTTCTTGGTGCAGCAGAAACAGGTACAAATCTGTTTAACTGGTTGTATATGCTGGGAACTTAACCATCTGCCCTCTTGAAGTGCAACTCTTGGTTATGATTTTTTATATGTAGGAGAACTTGTAGCTTCTGCACATCTATTAGTGACAATTCATTGTGAAGTGCTAAACTTTTGTGTCTTACCAACACAGAGGTTTCCATCTTTATGAAGTACAGTGTGCAAATCTTTGAGATCTAATTTTTTGTTTGTTTGTTTTTTAATGCTTTTGACAGAAATGTCTTTTGTTTGTTTTTTTGTTTTGTTTCCTCATATTGTTTCCTATTTTGGGAACTTCAAGGATGGAGTTGAGGATCAGTCAGTTTCTCAACAGCTAAACGTGTGTGTTGCTGTGCCAAGGCAAAACAGAGAACTAGGTTCCTGTGTAGATGATTCGGTACCAACTAGGAGCAGTAAAGAAATACTAAGACAGTGTTAGGCATGAATACCGCCTAGATCTTTACTGTAGCAAAACAAGCTCACCCTATGCTCTGTCTGGATTTGGCCTCTGCGTTGTCACCAGCCCTTTTCCCTGCTTGTACTTGAAGTACTGCATAGATAGTTGGGGAGCTGCTATCTCTTACAAACTTGTGATCGGTGCTTGCCTTTGTCTTTATGCTTTGCAAGCCTTTGTGAAATTCGGTACAGCTCTTTTTTAACCTGATCCTGTGAAGTCTCAGAGTATTATGCTCCCTCCAACTTTTTTGCTGCTCGTACCTTTGTCGCCTGTAGCAGGGCAAACACTTACTTAAAAAACTCCAAAATCTAAAAACAGGAAGCACAATTGGAAGCTTATTTGATTTAAAAGCTTCCTATGCATTCTTTTCATCTGTTCTAGTTGCCTTATCTCGCTGCTTTCTCTGTTGTTCCGGGATTTGGCTAGGATGGGATTAAGTTTCTTCACAAAACTTTGGAGGGCACACCCAGGACAGCCGTCTGAGCCTGACGTGCTAGGTGAGGGTGGGGCTGGTGTCTGGTACAGCGGGTGCTTGACCCTCGGAGTCGCAGTTTCTGTTATTCGGGTTTATGTCTTGCTTCTTCCTGGCCGTGGTATTCCCGCTGCTCGGTAGTTCGGCTGGGGTTGAAACAGTAACACTTGCAGTGCTATATACTGCTTTCGAACAGGATGATACAGTAACCGATAAAATATACTTTTAAAATTGTAATTAGAAGCTAGGCTGGTTCTATAATAAGATTTAAAAAGCCTCCAGAGGGACTGGTTTTGAAAATGGAACTGAAAATTTGAATGCTCTTTTTGTGCTGAAAAACAAAGTGCAGCTTTGATAATGGTGAAAAGTAAATTCCTCTCTACCTGCAGAACGGAAAGCATGGTTGATGGCAGGTTGTGTTGTCGCCGTCTAATTTTGTGTGAGCCTCGTGTGGTAAGATTGTGGTTTGCTCCGTCTTTTTTTCCTTTCCTGAGTAAAAGGCAAGTGATCTCCAGAAAGCTCAGTGGGTCACCGATGCTCTTGTAGAAATTTGAGAGGTGTGGACGATTGTAAGGAATGCTGTAGCTGGGAGAGGCTGAAACTCTCCAGTTCTTTTTTCTACATCCTACAAAATCCCTCAGAACTGGGCCTCAAGCAGGAAGTTGACAAGTGAAATAATTTTCCCTATTCCCTTTTTGGCAGCAACGACGGGACAATGGCAGTACTTTGATACAGCAATAGATCCCTGTGGAGATCAGATGCAGGGAGTGTTGTTTTTGCAGTGATATAACCACTTCATTACCACGTATAATGTAGTGAACATTTTGGTTAAGGAACCAAACTTTTTCTTACAATATAAAACCATGTAAGGGAGCATGAATTAGCTTGAGCTGTAGTATCTAGGGGTACCAAGATACACTTTCCTTATGTTTTTTTCAGCCTGGTTGCTATGTGATTGGTGTCATGAAGGTAATATGCCCTGCGAGGTGATTAATTTGTGGGTGAATCTAGTGCCTGCAAAGTAGTGCTGATAATCACAGCCACAGTCTAGCTGGGTGTAATACTGACATTTGCACTAGCCAAATTGCATTATATTTGATTCAAGATCAGCAGTGTTTTTGACTTTAAAACAGATGTTCTGGTAATACAGAATCTAACAGTTTAAGTGCCCTGGAAATGCAGATTGGGAACGTTTTCTGCTTCAAGTTATGAAGTTGTAAGAACACCCAGACATGCAGAAAGGTGGGCAAGTGGATATGAGGAGGTTTTGCAGTGGTATTGGTCAGGATAATGATACTAGGCTTAGCTGTTTATTAACTAATATTACAGTTCTCAGCTACATAGGCAAAACTCCTGAAATTAAAGTTGGGAGAAGTTTTGTATTTAACAACTCCATTCTCTCAAAAGTTTGTTCAATCAGATGTATGTGTTTCAATTATAAAACATGAGCTGGTGATAGATCAGGAAATTACACAGTCAAATATTAAAAAATACAGTTTCTTGGAAAGTTGTAATCACGGTACTGCAGATCCTTCACGTATGTTACAGCTTGTCCTTGGACTCATTTGCTATTCCTTTATTTGGAGAAAATTGATCAGAACTGTGAATTAGGGCATGGTATTCTCCTTAAGGGCATACAGTACTGTAAAAATATCTTACCTGCAACTGCAGCTTTTAAAAGAAACACTGCCAGAACACACGAACCTGCCTGACCTGCCAGAAATTGGAAAAAAACATCTGTTCCCCAGGTGGTATGCTACTGGTGATTTCAAGGAGATGTACAGAGGAAATAGGAGAAAAGATGCTGTTTCTGCTCTTCTGAAAATGAAAAGTTTGTGTCTGTTACAGCTTATGCTTTAAGAACAATGTGTGATGGAATGTTTCTTTTCTCATCTTTTCAAATAAATTACTTGTCAGTCTGTATTACTCTTCTTGTTTGTTTCATTTTTTCAGGAAGTGGCAAAACGCTTGCATTTGCAATTCCAATGATTCACTCTGTGCTGCAGTGGCAAAAATCAAATAGCTCAACAGCCAGAAATGACAGTGTTTCTAAAGAGTCCCATCAACAGCATGATGAAACAAAATGGGAAAATGAGGATGAAGCAGAAAAGCTAACCTATCAGCAGGTTGAAGACTCTGGAGATGAAGATGATGCATCTTTCACAACAGGGTGTGTGGAGGTGCTGGAAAACTTTGAATTTGATTCTGGTGACAAGACACATAGTGTTGCCTCCAATAATAAAAGACCTCTTTTAGGACTGGTTCTTACTCCTACAAGAGAATTAGCTGTACAAGTAAAACACCACATTGATGCAGTTGCAAAGTTTACAGGTAAGTACACATCTAAGGGCCATATGCCAGATTATGCTGGGTTTCAATACTGTTGCTGAGCCAGGATGTGTACCACAGTTAACTTTGTTCTGGTTGTGGATAACATAGGTTATATGTTTTCTTTTAAATTATATGTGTGTGTGTATATATATATCATAATTTACTTTTTTTTCAGAGATATATTAGTCTAAACAGGTAATAGATATCTCTACATATATATTATTTTTATCTATTAAAAAAAAATGACCATAGATTATGAGTAGATGACATTGCTGGATTGTGTGACTTGCTTCCTGCAGCGGTCAGGCCACAGCATGTTGCTGGGTAACATGCCTAACAAAAGCAAGTTCATCCTGTTCTTTCTCTTCCAAACCAGAAGTCAGCACATAGGAGCAGTGCTGTTTGTGTGTGAAAATCTGCTGCCCAAGCGATGTATACTTGCTTCAATAGGAGAGGAAAATGTTTTCATGTGGGTTTTTTCAGTTTGGAAAAAAAAAAGTCTCCACCTGGAATTGTGGGCTTCCATGAGTATCAGGGAAATGAGGTCTGTGGTAGCTGGGATACAAGAGGAATCTAGCACAGTAGAATTCATTTTTTTCATGGGCCAGTGTATTATTTGAAGAAGCAGAGCGAAATAAGCTGTGTGTGGAGTCTTGTGTTTCCAGAGCTAAACTCCTTTTAGTACCTGAGCAAATTACATAAAGCTAGTTTGTGGTCTGCAGTTCTGTGCAGTCCAGAGAATCACCAGTTGTTATTAGCAAGACAAGCATTTCTCAGCCTTGTTCTTGGAGTGACCTGATGATTATTCGTAACAGGAACATGCTTGTTCATGCAGATATAATTGACAAAACATGAGATTCTGATGTATAGATAAGCAAAGCTAATGGTTATGGAGGATGTATGTGATTCTGCTGTTAGAAGAGAGGTGCAGTGAAAGATTTCTTTTTTGCATCTAACTATAATGAGGATTTTTCTGTAAAATTGAGGCCGTTGCTCTGTGTTCTGAGTTTTCCTGGTGAAAATGCTTGCTGAAAGTTGCAGTTTAGACTTGTAAAATTCCTTCTTCGAGTGCATATATGTAAAGTGAGATAAAACCTGTTATTTTTATGTTCTAGGCATTAAGACTGCAATTCTAGTAGGAGGCATGGCTGCACAGAAGCAGGAACGTGTCCTGAATCGAAAACCAGAAATTGTAATTGCAACTCCAGGCCGTCTGTGGGAGTTGGTTAAAGAGAGACACCCACATCTTTCAAATCTTCGGCAGCTCAGGTAAGAATGCCATTTGGTCTGACTGCTGGATACTGAGCTGGACATTGCGGCCTGCTTACCAACTGACTTAATAATTTAGATTACGTAAAATCACTTATTTCTTTGCTAAAATGTAAAAATAAATTTCAGTAAATTGAAATGCACCACGGTTATGTTGATGGAGAGAAATGGTGGTGAAAGCCAGTAGCAAGAGCCTCGGAATTTCATTTAGAATTTTTTTTTTAAATGCATAAATATGGAGGCTGCTGTAAGCTTCACTGACATACCTGGTGTTACTTTGGGTTTTACATGCAGAACTTCCCTTACAGGTTTAACAGGAAAAGTTCTTAAGTGTATCATATTTGTGTTTATCTGCACAAGTTTATTTTTACTGTGTGTTTTCTATTTGACAGATGCCTTGTGATTGATGAAGCAGACCGAATGGTTGAGAAAGGTCACTTCTTAGAGCTGTCTCAGTTGCTAGAAATCTTAAATGATTCACAGTATAACCCTCAACGACAGACTTTTGTTTTCTCTGCCACTTTGACTTTAGTTCATCAGACTCCCACAAGACTTCTGCAGAAGAAGAATGCTAAAAAGATTGACAAGAAGACCAAACTGGAATTGTTAATGGAAAAAGTAGGAATAAAGGCCAAACCCAAAGTAATAGACTTAACAAGGAAAGAGGCTACTGTTGAGACTCTTACAGAAACAAGAATCCATTGTAATACGAATGAGAAGGACTACTACCTGTATTACTTTCTTCTCCAGTATCCAGGAAGAACCATGGTCTTCGCAAACAGCATAGACTGTGTAAAACGTCTCAGTTCGCTCCTCACAATCCTCAATTGCGACCCTCTTCCTTTGCATGCCAACATGCACCAGAAGCAAAGGCTGAAAAACCTCGAAAGGTTTGCTGAGCGAGAGAGGTGATTTGATTTTCTACTTCCTAGCAGAGGGAAAAAAAATTGGGTAAAGATCGTTAGGGAGAGAAAACATCTCAGTGCAGGAGCAGGTTGGAGGAGTTAGCTGGGGATGCAGGTAGCACATTCATGAGCCTACATTATTAAGGATCAGGTTTCAGAGGATGGTTGCAATGAGGAACTGGTCTGCACGGGGAGAGGCTGAAGGCTTGTATTACCTGAGAAAAAGACTTTGTGGGGACCTGATGGCAGCCCTCTTGTGTCTTAATGTTACCAAGATGATGGTGCCAGCCTCTTCACAGTGGTATGTGGTAGGAGAATTAAGGATAACAGGTGCAAGTTCAGACAAGAGGTTCAGGCTGGATAAAAGAAAATTTTTTCAGTGTGAGGCTAGTAAGGCATTGGAACAAGCTGCTGCTTCTTGGAGCAGTTAGATAAACTGAGCAATCTGGTCCAACCTCATAGCTTCTCCTGCTTTGAGAATGAGATTGTACAAGGCCTCCTGAGGTCCCTTGGAGCCTAAATTGCCCTGTGGTTTGGCAACTCATTGCTACCGAAGAAGCTGTCACTTGCTCCTTTATTCAGATAGATACTTTTATAACTGTCCTACACACCTCTCTGGTGGTTTCAGTACTTCATAATCCTGATTCATCACAACTTAGTCCTGCTGTGAGTGCTGCATGCTGTCAAACTGAGTGGGAACCTTGTACTTTGGTAATAAGCCCAGACAGGGAGAAGAGAGGCTCACTTGCCATGATGGATCTTGGCAAAATGTAGTATTGATAGCATTGACCTAGGCCAGATGGGGTATTTTCAGAGACTGCAGATTTTTAAGGTAAGAAGAAATCTATGAGACGATGGATCATGGCTTCTTGCAGATTGCAAGCCATAGAATTTTCTTTGTTTATCCCTGCTTTGCACCTTGTAGCAATAGAGCATGCAGTCAGATGCTACAAAGTCTTAACAAATTTCCATTACCTACAAGTAACTCTTCAGTTGCTGGAAAATTCTTTTTAAAACAAATTGTTCTATGCTCTAGGGAGACTTTAGTCTCTGTCTTGGACAGTTTGTATAAAATAATTATTTGTTTTGAGTAGCTGTTAATTTCTAGGAAAAAGAAGAAATACAAATTATTCAAGTGGAATCCCTCCTTTAAATTTCTAGCTTTAATTTATTGAGAACTTGGTAGAAGATATTTCAGCTCCAAAAAGCTGTTAATTAAATCTACAGTGTTAATAATGTGATTTTTCTTCACTGGTGAAACTTGTAATAACCTCCCTCTTCTGCCAAAAGATTGACTGTGTCGTTAATGGTATGGTCATAGTAGGCCAAAGATATTTTTTTAACACAGCTTGGGCAGAGAACTGAAAAATGTAATGAGAGGAAGGATCCTCACCTTTCCAAGTGGTTAGATAGGTCACTCAACACCTATTTGTACTAGTGTTCCTGTGAATTGGGAGCTAATAAAAGCATAGGAAAATGGATTTTCTTTATTGGAAACAGAATAGCCCTGCTGAAGATAGCATTTGCCCTTTTTTTTTCTTTTTTCCCTACAAGAACTGATTTTTCAGGACTGCCCCTGATGTAATACTGGGTATTGTTTTCTGTAAAGGCAAACAAGTATCACATTTCCATTAGATGTTATAGTACAAATCTGTTTCTTAAATTGCTGTGGTAGAATCCTAGGTTGCTGTATTTTATGTTCCTTGGCAGATGGTTTACTCTTCAATTTTATATTCATTAAATGTTTTCACTTTTTCAGCTGTGTCCTTCTGACAACAGATGTTGCAGCTCGTGGTCTTGATATTCCCAATGTGCAGCATGTCATCCACTACCAGGTTAAATATTTTTAATGTTTTTGAGTTTATTGTTTTGGTTTTGAAATAAGCTTTTGCTGATCCAAATCCTGACCACTATAAATCTGTGATTCTCTTCTCAGCCATGTGTATGGTATAATCCCAACAAGGGATTTAATAATTTTTAATTTTACTGTCCCTAGTGCTTTGTGCTTAAGAATCTCATTGCTGCAGTGACTGACCGTTGTGGGTAGCAGTTAATGAATGTGTGGTTATATATGAAAATTACATAATGGGCAGGGTTCTCCTTGCTTTTTATTTAACTGCGATATCCAAAGGTGTCAAATGACTCAGCTCTGTAACTCCTCTCTGAGGACACACAATTTTTTCCTGGTTTGAAAATGAAATGACAGAGTCAGGAGAGACTCACAGAAGATTATGCAAGTTAAAATACTGGAGAATAAAGTATGTCCAGACATCATCTTTTACTTTGCCTCCAGCTGTATTCCATGCAATATACCATGTGTACATAAAATTCCAGTATTCTCTGGTGTGGAGGTTTAATAGTTACCTGCCCCCCCACTTTTTGATATAACCCCGGCTAGGACTCAGAACGCTGGAAGTTGATAAATGAAGCTTTATATTTACAGCAATGCTCAATATACAAGCAGATATTTGCAACATATAACAGATATATACAGTGAAAAAGTAATACAGAAACACCACACCCCTCCCAGAGATCAAAATCCCTAAGAGGAGTTTCTAACCAACCACCCCTACCACCTTTCCCCCCTTCCCCAATCTTATCTCACCATCTGTTGATGCAGCAGATAGGCGGAGGTAGATCGGCCAAGGGGATTAGCAGTAGGAAAGGAGTTAGTAGAATTATTAAAAATTAGCTACAAAAGGCAGAGACAAAGGAACCATGCAAGAGGAGAGCAGCCGAAGCCCTGAAAGGTCTGAAACTGTCTCACTTATCTGTATTTGGGTTACAACTCTTAAAACAATTTTTTTCTTTCTCAGTAAAGCTGTGAGTGAAATGACACCATGTATTTTCATTTCTCAGCCAATAGTCCAATTTCTCACTCAAATTCTCCAGTTAGTTCAACACATCTGGCAACCTCTTGGCCAAGGCAGAGCAGGTTGCTAATAGCTTCTCACGACCAGCTTCATGTTTTTTTCTGAATGCTTGCAGGTGCCCCGTACTTCTGAGCTGTATGTACACAGAAGCGGCAGAACAGCCCGAGCTGCCAGTGAAGGCCTCAGCCTATTACTGATTGGCCCTGATGATTTGCTCAACTTCAGGAAAATCTATAAAACGTTGGAGAAGAGTGAAGAGTTGCCATTTTTTCCAGTTGAAACCAAGTGCATGACTTCTATCAAGGTAAAGAAAAAACAGTTTCTTTGCAGCCTGAGTAGTTGCTTGCTTACTTGTATTACTCCATTGCCCATCGCATTCTTTCCAGATTTCAGATGAGATTTTACTCTTTGGGATCTGGATTTGAAAATTAAGTTAATCACATTTCATATTCTTTAAAACAGTATTTGTGACACCAAGATAGGTGGTTAAACATAAACATCACTTCTGTTTCTTTCGTGTTGTAATGCAGAGCTTCTGCTGACTAGATTCCCAAAAGCAGTGCAGGGAAGACTGTATGTTTTGTGTCTGGGAAGCTGAGATGGCTCTGTTTTTAGAGGCCCTTGCATCAGAAACAGACAAGAGAGCAGTAGCAGGTCTGGGGATCTTCAGTGGTCATCATCTGCCTCTTTAGTTGGAGTAGTGAGTTGTCTGCTTTTCTAAGAGTTCCTATAGTATGAGACCACAGCTGCTACCAGATCTTGTCGAGCCAGATATGTTTCCTTTTTCTAGATTATTGTCCATGTTAAGGATAATTCACTAACTCTGAAGATAGACAATGGTTAGGATTTACAAAGTGTGTATTTTAGAAAGCATCTAATCACCACAGATTTTTCTACTTCTTGAATAAGACCGTTTCATGTTTCAGCATTCTCTAACAGTTTGGGTGACAATAGCTATATACAACTCACTATATTTAAATACTGCATTTGAAAGAAATCCATCCAGAGTTGGGGCATATGAATGTTACACAGCCATCGAGAACAGGAGAAAAATGCAAGCAGTCTTATATTTGACTAGTTCTTTATTTTTAGGAGTAAGGAAAAATACTATATAGTGCTATAAATCATTTATATGTATGAAGACTGCATAATGCAAGAATTTTTTTCTGTATGATATTCTGGTACATGCTTATTCAGTTGGCTTGGACTGAGCCCAGGGTCTACCCTAGTGGCAACAGTGATATCCTCACCTTGGCAATAATGTCAGCAAGATTCAAAGCCCAGGCTAGCTGCTAATGAGGTATTTGGTGTGAAGCTTTCAAGAGATGCAGCTTTCTGAAAAGAGGAGAAAATCAAAGAAATTCTTCCATGGGCTTTTTTTTATCTTCTCCTTAATAATAAAGAGAAATTGTCTTTGGTATTTAGTTTTTGTTTTGATTGTGTTTCCATGTCTCCCCCCACCTCCCTCCACCCACCAAATGTTTCTGGTTACTGAAAGAAATCTGTTGTTTTTAAAATATTTCTTCAGAGGTCCTTTCTGGTTTCTTGATGAACAGTTCTTGGCTCTTACCATGTACTGTCAATTAATGGGCAAATAAATGTTGTTTCCACAGTTAATTTGTCTGCTGCCATCTAACAGTATTCTCTGCTATCTGTAAGTGTGCTTCTCTCCCCAGAAGAGGTGTGTGTTTAATAACAGGACTCCTTCCTGCTAGATCTTTCATATTGTCAGGTCTCATATTTGCACTTTGTCCTGTGCTTAATTACAAAGCCATTGTAGTTGGAACAAATAGTGCTGCTGGTTCATTGTCTGTCTCTCTGGCATAGTTCTTCTCTCCTTCTGCATGCCTTCATTAAAATTTAGGAAAAGTCTGAAGGGATTTTCACACTTGAGAAAAATAGAATTGGTGAACCACAGTAGGGGAAATATTAAAAGAACTCGAATTTTAGAAAGATGGGAAAACTATTTAAAATTTCTTGTAATGATCTAAGAAGTGACTGACTTGTTCTATTAATCAACTGCATGTTTAATTTCCTCTCTGGCTCTTAATTACCCTGGCAGTTCTGGGTGGTGCTGTTACTATGTAGCACCAGACTATTCAGATGGGTTGGTTGGTGTACTGCACGGACAGGTACTTCTAAAAAGCAAAATTTGCTGCTGAGGGTTGATTATTGTGGGTGCAGATTATCTTTCCATAATTAATTACTTCAGACGATTTGGCCCAGCAGGAAGGCTGCAGGTCAGGTTATGTTTGCTGGTTAGGTTTGGTTTTTGATCCACCTCTGTGAAAGAGGACAGGGCATTTCCTCCTGTGCCTAAACAAGATGCAGGTGTGTTTCTGAAAACATGAGTATGTCCTTCCATGTGGCTTGCAGGAGTTTGCTTTCTCAGAGTGGGATGAAGCAAACAACTGCCTTTATTGCTGACACTTGTGACTTTAAGATCCAGCTGTATTATTTTCAGATACTGGTATCTGAATCATGATTTGGTCCCTGATGTCTCTGAAGTATTTGTAATAATCTGTTCAAAGAATGAGAAGTTAACATTCAGGCATATTGAGTAGTTGAGATATTTTAGAAGTCTGGTTCTTTCATGGATCTGAAGAAGAAAAACACTTTAGCAAATAATGACATGTTTTTATTACCTGGGTATCTGCTGGGACACCAGTAGGGGACAAAAGTGTCTCTGTGCCTCAGTTAAATTGTAATGCATGCTCTCAAACACTGATTCTGCTAACTTGTCCCACATTCAATCTTCATCATAATGTCTAAAATGTAATTGTGTTGCAGGAGCGTGTGAATTTGGCACGGCAGATTGAGAAGGCAGAATATTTCAACAATCGGGCAAAGCAACACAATTCCTGGCTCCAGCAAGCTGCAGATGCTCTTGAGATTGACCTTGATGATGACATGCTTATGGGCAAGTAGAAATACCTGTTTATGATATGCTCAGTTAGTCCCATAACAGGTGTCTAGAAGCCCTGCCATGACAGAGAAACTTTTAAAACCTCTAGGGCAGAAAGGGAAGGAAATGAGCGTCATTACTACTACCTGGCGTTGCTGCTGTTCTCAGCATGTTTGTGAAGTAGAGAGTGTTGGAGCTGAGGGAGTGAGAAGGTGTGACAATTTTGGCAAGTTACAGGCAAGTCCACGTGTCATAAGACAAAGACTGTTTACCTTCTGGCAAACGTTTTAGAGTAATCTAATAGTCTAATACGTCCTGCTTAAGTCTTAACCCACCTCATGTGAAAGAAAAAGCTGTTTGTCCACTTCTGCTTTGTCACTCCCACTGCCCTGTAGTCAGGCAGCAGGACATGAACTGACAGCCCTGTGTGGGAACACGCAGGAAGCGCTAGCAAACACTGGAAGGTATGTGAGCCTTACCCAGGTTGAGTTACGTGGGCTAAATGGCCAGTACTTACATTTCAAATTCCTGAGGTTTTTGGTAGTGTGTTACAAGTAAATAATTTCATCTATTTTTAAAAGTAAATATTCTGTAGGCTGTGCCTGAAAGAACGTGTAGTGCTGTGCAGCTATAAGTGTGAAGTTTCACAGTGCTTAGATGCACTGTAAATGCCACATTGTATTCAAAATCTAGGAATCATTTCCTACTAGTTACTTCATGGCATGCGGAATAGGGATGCTGCCTCCATCACTTCAGTTTAAGTCTGTTAGCTGCTAAGTATGCAGATGCCTTAACACTGAAGCATGTTCAGATTACTTTTTTCCTTTCCTTTATTCATGGCTGCACCAGCTTGTTACTAACCACTTTGCAAGCAGTCATGAATCATCTCTGTTCAGGAGTGCTCTCAGATAATTAGCGCTGTGCTGTCTTGTTTTGACATAATCTGAGTATGCTGTGCTTTGAAATGAGTTTCAAAACAGCACATCCAGTCCAAGTAAGTTGTGGCTCTCGGGTGAAACACTTTGTAATTGCCACCCAGAAACTTGCCAGATTCATGGTTTAAAATGTTTTCAGTCTCTGATTCTTCTGTAGCTTGTTGGAGACTAAAAATCTCAGTCATTCCTCCCCTAAATTAGATGCCTCTTACACTGTCACAAAGGATTTAAGAATGTCCTTTCAATTTACGTTATAGCAGCCTTGATTTAGTTTATTCTCTCTGATGCAGGCCTGACCATATTATCTATCTTCAGTATTTTCTATGTCCTTTCTCACGTGTTATTAAATGTGAGAACCTCATTAATTTGTATGCATAAAGAGGAAAGGGCTTCCTGTTTTACAGGTGCGGAAATGAGGCATACATAAATTGAGACACGGAGAAGCAGCTTGTGCCTGAGCAAGAAGCTTGGGTTAATGCCTTATCTTCTGTGCCTGTGCCCCATCTTTTTTTTTTTTTCTCGATTCTCTTCTGGGTCGAGAGCCAACAGAATGATTTAACTGAATGATTTAACAGATACCTAGGGTATAGCTACTCAGTAGTGAGGATTCTTAATCTTGTTCTCTTACGGACAACCATAGAATCATAGAATGGTTTAGGTTGGAAGGGACCTCAAA
>VWZI01020305.1:847-79001 GCA_013396835.1 Psilopogon haemacephalus | reverse complement strand
GTCCTCATAGCAAGCAGAGGTGCTCCCTCTGATCATCTTTGTGGCTGAATCTATCACCAATGACTGGAAGATCGTGTGGGAGTTGAGTAACCTTATTAAAACAGAAAGATGACTTTAGTATTTTTCCCTAGCACTATGAAAACCTGGTGAAAGAGGCCAAGGCAAGTTCTTCTCCTTTTGTAACATTCTGTATGTTTGATTTCTGCCCCAAGGAAAAAGAACTAGTGAGCAAGAAGAAAGCCAGAAGCAGAAGATGCTGAAAGGGATGAAAAAACAGCTAAAATGTATGTTATCCCAGCCACTGTTTAAAGTTCTTATGAAAACCAAGTACCCAACACAATCTGGAAAACTACTTCTGCCTCAGTCATCAGTGGATATTTCAGAATCTGCTCTGGGTACTGTGTTCAAACACCAAGCCAAGAAGAAAAGAATCAAAAGTAGATAACTGAGCAAGATCACTCAGAGCAATGGAAATAAGGACAATTCTTATTAAGGCTGTCAGTACTTATGGAAGAACTCAACAAGACGACACGTATAGTATTAGGGAATGTCACCTATGTCTTGGTTGTGCAGGCACAAAGCAAAATGTTGATTTAAAGGGCTGTTAACATGCAGTTAGTTACTGTTGACTCTTGACTTGGATCTCGTTTTCTTACGTCTGTTTTTTCTTCTTATGCTCTGTATTAATTGAAGTTAATTAGTTTTGAGTTCTGTTTATTACTTCATTTTGTGAGATGGGTAAAATTCACTGTCAGTATAATACAATGATAAAAACTTGATTTGAATGTTACTCTCCTTGAAGGAAAGAGGGAGGTAGGCTATATGCAGTTTGTGTACAATCTGAGCTGGTGGCAAAGGGAAAAGGTTTGGCTTTTACTGCAGTCAGTTCAGTGGAAAGGGCATACAGGTAATGTTACCAGCAGGTCTACAATTCTGTTTATGTAAATCTCCCACTTGTCTTTCTCCCCTGATAATACTGTGCAGTTCTCCACTGCGTGTAATTCCTTTGTGTTAACATGATCTAGAATGTACAAAAAAAAATCAAGGTAGCAGTGGGCCAGGACATTGGGAGATGTGCAGAATTGAAGGCTGTCTTGGTACTCACTGTTTTGTTAATAAATATTTGAAGTTTGTATTTGAAAACATGTTAGGACCAAGACCTTTGCTCTAATGGAAAAGGTAATGATGTTGTAAAATGTCACTTCCTGATAATTAAGCTTTTAAATAATTTTAACTTGACCTAGGTAAATAATTTTTATACCTATTTTCAAAAATAATTCAGAAAAATATATTTTTAGGTTTTGTTAAATTATATCTTCTATAAAACCCAAAGCCTATGTCTGTTCTCAGTCACTTGAGATTTCTAAATCCTCAGAGCCAATGCCATTTACACTTAGCAGGCAAGGAGAGGGGAAAAGCACAAGAGGTAAATATAGCGGTGGGATCCGTATTGGTGGGAGCACAAGGACCCTTCACCTGCTGCCTGTAGATTGAGCTGACATTTTGTGTACAGTATAAAACCAGTGTCACTGCCATGATAGGAAGTAGCATTTTACTGAACTAGTCAATGAAAAATTAATCAGTGGAATTGAGTGTCCCCTGCAACCACTTGCCAGCTGTGTGAGAATGGTAAACTACCCTTTCACCAATGTTAATAGTAGCCCCTGTACTTCTCCAGTTCTGGAGGGGTTTTTATCTTGCTTCTTTGCATTACTGAAGACCTATGACAACTTAATCATAAACCTTACCAACTACGTGTGTACCTTTCCTTGCAATGCATTGTGCTGCCCCTTAAGAGCAGGGAAGGTTGTGAGGAGAGGGAAGATGGTGAGGTGCTGTTTCCTCACCCATATGAGAAGAGAACACATCTTCAGAATAAATGTAACATCTGAAAACTAAAAAGAATTTAAAGACAGTGCCTTTGTAAGGAAATCTGGAAAAAATGAATGAAGGTAAACATACCTTCATTCTTTTTCTGTGCTGGTTTAATCATATTCTTACTCTGTGGGAAGGAAACTTGTCACTGGTTTTGCATCCCTGAAGGGACTGAGGACCAGGTGGACCTTTTTTACAGCTAGCAATAGAATTCTGCTTACAATTCATCAGCAAAATCAAGGCTGGATGCTGACACAAGCTCTGCATCTTCTCTGAAAATCTGCATGAGGTAGGATGGTTTTGACAATTTCTAATCCTGTATGATCATATGGAAAACTAAATTGGGGAACAATGCGACTACTATTTCCTTGCCATCACTGCTGTAATAACAGCTTCTGTTTTACTGTATTTAACAGCCTAGTTCTCACACTCCCACCCCTTTGGTCCTTATCCCACTGTCTTTCACTAAGTCTCCCCAAGATGGAGCCTGACACTTCTGACCTCCTACTCAAGTTCTTCGTGCTTGCTTGAGGGATGCTTTGCTGCTGGTTTTCTCCTGCAGCCTCAGATGTGCTCAGCACGAGCTCTCAATGCTTAATCTGTTGATGCTGCACCTCCACAGGAGTTCAGACTGAGCCTGGGTCTTAAGAACATTATCTGTGTCTTAAAAAGAATACTTGTCTAATGCTCTAAAAGCTATCTTGTGCCTGCCCGCTTTGCCTTGTCCTTATCTTACCAGCATACTCGAGTATTTCACCTAGAGGGAAGACATTGTACTTGCTTTAGCTAATTTAAACAATACTGAAAAATATTAACACTTAGTTCATGTTGGAGGAAGGCAGCTAAGCTAATGCAGGAAGAGAGGAAGACAAAGGAGAATGTTTTCTCCATCTCTGATTATTTGCATGTGTATCACGGGTGCAAATCAGACATGAAGAGTTCTACATCAAGCACATATAGGACATTTCATTTTGGTATTTAATGAAATATGTGGTTTTGAATGGTTTCTGTAACTGCAGTTACCCTAAGGCTTCAAACAAGTAATCTTGTCTTTTGTGGCAACTTCTGTCAACTAAAAGAGCAGTTAACTAAAGGACTAATTCTTCGTGCTGTCAGAGCCTGATTAAGAAAGTGAGTTCAGCAGTGTTGGTAGAGACCAAGCTCATACAGAGCCACATAACAAAAAACTGAAACCCTAATAGCTTTTGAGCATTTTCATTTTGTAAATGTGTGGGGCCAGCTGTAGTTTAAGCCACTACTGCGGAAATAAGTTTGGACAGCAAAGTTTCCTGAGATTCCCCTACCCCTTTTTTTTTTTCCCTTCCCTGTATGTTAATAAAACGGCACAGTAGCAAAGCTGGAATGCTGCCTTGCCATATGCCAGCAGCCCAGGAACATGACTGGCAATCTGCACCTTACTGAGCAAAGGCCAGGTACTGCACACTTAGTGCTGCCAGTCTGTGTATCCAAGTCCCTAAGGGGGAATGAAGATAGGAAAAGGCCCTTCCGTTTATCCCACGTCCTACTGCTTGACAGCAGAACAAAAATCTGATAAGAGACACTGCTTTCTTAGATGTCAAAACACCCATTGTTTTTTTCCTGTGCTAGCAGCATGTGTGTTTGGTGTCTGAGTGGTTCCAGATTAATGAATGGCTTAGCGAAGGAAGCAGCAGAGAAGGCCATGAGTCAAGGGACACACTGCTAATATAGCAAGCAACAATATATAAGTACTAACTATCCAATTAGGATGCTGTCACAGGTCATAGGCTTGGGAAGAGAAAGGGAGACACCATGCAGAAGGGCTCTCATTTAGGAAATGATCCTGACTGTAAGTCTCTAAGATACCTTCCATGTCCCTTTCTGTTATTCAGGCAGATGTCTTGTTTTTCTGGCCTATGTGACATTTCGAATTCCAGTTTATTTTTACAAAAGGGGAATTCAAAGCTTTAGTGTTGTCTGAAAGCAGTCATAAGCATCTTTCTAGGGTTGGCTTCACAGAGTGGATAAAAAGGAGAAAAAAAATCTGAGAGTCCTGAGATGAGTTTGTTTGCCTGGGGAAGGAAGTGAACAGAGTTGCTATACTTGTTTGTCTTGGAGTTCAGTAGCTCTTTCTGTGAAGCTGGAAGAAATTGTAGCCTGTTGCCAGAGCAACCAACTTTAGATGGTACAATTTGCCAATTTCTGGAGGTGAGGAATGCACTTAACAGAACAAGGATCCAAATCCTGGATTGGAAAAGATGAGGCACTGCGAAATATACACAAGCTTGGGTACCGCTGGGATAATTAGACATCTGCTGTTCTTTTATTTTTGATGTAATTATATCAGTCTAATCAATAGTGTGGATGTTTTAATAGGAGTTGAGTGTATTTTCCTGTTGTTGTGGCAATACCTACACCAGTATAAACAATTTCAGTACTGACATGTTACAGATTTATGTGTGCTGGCCACAAGAACAAGCTCTGATGGTGGTATCCCACTGATTCATGTAAAGTCCAAGTGAAGCTTTCCAATTTCTCTTTTGTTACTCCCCAGCTTACAGTTCAAGTAGGGTGCCTCTGGAGACAGGCATCTACCCCAGATCATGCCCCTCAATTACATCCTTACCACCCAGCGCTTGATCCCCAAGTGTTATGGAGGGGGTTATGATTAATTAATGTGATATGATTTTCCAAAATTAGTATTTTTTATTAATTATCTGTATCCAAACTTTTTCACCCCTGACCACTTATTTTTTAATATTTAATAGGTTTGATTGTAGCAGTTATGGAACAATTACATAAACAATATCTACATGTAGAAGTATCTATGCATAAATAATCAATTCAATTTTAGTTAACAAACACTGGAAGATCTCTTGTGGTCAATAGTGCCACTTGGCCATTAGATGTAACTAAGACCACCTTTCTGCTTAGGGCAGAATCTAGGTAATATGCAAAGCTTTAAGTTTTGTTGGGTTCATCTTACCTCCTGCAGGCCCAGAATGGTGCCGACAACACCAATGTGGTGAATAATAGGTTGAATATTTATTAGAAAAAGGATTGTACTCTTACACTGTTAGCTCATTAGTGAAGGCAAACATGTCCAATTCTGATTCAGCAACATAATTTCTGCAAGACCCTGTCCATCCCAACGAGAAGCACACTAATTGGTTGGTATAATTAAGCACAATCCCATTCACTAATATTCATGACAACTTGTTATTCCCAACCCAGATGTTTCTCCGTCTCTTACTCCTGTGGGAGGCAACCACCATGCCATGAGAATCAGAGATCTATGCCCCATGAGAACCAAGGCCAGACCTCATCACCATCTCACCTCAGCAAGGTTTACTCACAAGTATTACTTCTCCTTTCTTGTGGGGTTATCAATATACTGGAAGTACTCAGAACGCTTGCACCGTTTCTGGCTGGTCTGGCCACTGGCTGCAGCTGCTGCGGCTGTTGCTGTGGCTGAGACTTGATTCACCCCAGGCTCCACAGGCTGCTGGAGGAAGAAGAGGGGGTGCAGATGATTTCTGACCTGTTCCATGTGCCTTCAGGGCTTGCTTGTCTTCGGGAGATGCAGGCTGCTGCAGGTGCCGGCAGACATCTTGCAATGTGTATCAGCGGATGTGTATTTCATGCTGCTAATTGCATGAAGGATAAGGAGTTACAGGCACAGATGCAGCAGAACAGAATAATAGCACACTCATGACAGAAGCATAAGCATGGCAAAAGCTTGCTGAGTTATCTGCTTTTAGTATCAGTGCCTGAGATTGATTGGACCCTTTTGGACATTAGCATATCCAATCAGAGTGGCAGTTAGCCAAGTCTTACCATATTTGGGTGAAAGCATAGGTTTGCTTATACCATATGGGGGAAGAGCATAGGCCCAGCACAGGCATAACATAAGGCCACCATGTGCACCTTGTTTACCACTGGTTGTAAGCAGGAGAAAAACAAGTTATATGAGCCAGAGTGCTCAGACTCTATGACACCATGTCTTTTGTCTCTTTTCCCGCCAGTTGCTTCTTCCCCAAAAACAGAGGGAAGGCAGAAAACCATGTCTGGGCAAGCCACCACATGTATAGGCCTATTTTGACCCTTCAGCTCTACTATGACACCAAGTCCAATCACTTAATTCTGGTCATTGCTCTTTTGATTTTTTACTGGTTTCCACCATCATTGGGCTAGTCATCTTCTGAAAATACCTCCTCTTTAAATTGTTTCCTTGGTCCATTTATCTCTAGACAAGAAAAGGAACCAAGATATCTATATAAGGAAGGGTTAATACTGGAGGGATACTGAAGGGTACTACCTTAAGACCTTACCTACTTCAATGGGATGGAGTCTAGTTGGAGGCCTGTGACTAGTGGTGTCCCACTGGGGGTCAGTACTGGGACCAGTTCTGTTCAATATATTCATCACTGACCTGGATGAGGGCACAGAGGGCACTGTCAGCAAGTTTGCTGATGACACCAAACTGGGTGGAGTGGCTGCCACAGCAGAAGGCTGTGCAGCCATTCAGTGAGACTTGGACAGGCTGGAGAGCTGGGCAGGAAGAAATTTAATGAAATTCAACAAGGGCAGGTGTAGAGTCTTGCACCTGGGCAAGAACAACCCCAAGTATCATTATAGGTTGGAAGGATCTGGGGGTTGATGGGAGGCTGACCATGAGCCAACAGTGTGCTCTTGTGGCCAGGAGAGCCAATGTCATTCTGGGGTATGGTAAAAGGGCTGTGGCTAGTATATAGAGAGAGGTTCTCCTGCCCCTCTACTCTGCCCTGGTGAGACCACATCTGGAGTACTGTTTCCAGTTCTGGGTCCCCCAGTTCAAGAGGGACATAGAACTGCTTGAGAGAGTCCAGTGCAGAGCCATAAAGGTGAATAAGGGAATGGAACATCTCTCTTACAAAGAGAGATTGACGGAGCTGGGGCTCTTTAGCTTGGAGGAGACTGAAAGGTGACCTCATCAATGTTTATAAATATGTAAAAGGTGACTATCAGGAGAATGGGGTGTTGCAATTATTAATTTTTATTACTATTAATAATCACAGTTTTCCTGGAATATTTCCCTGGGGTTCGTTTGGATGTTTGGTCGGCAAGATAGTTACACAAAATCGCTTACAAACACTGAATTAAACAGTTTAAACAGCTTAAATAGTCAGAACTTAGAAAACAGGGAGCTTAATAAACAAGAGAAATCCTAACCCTGTTTAAAAATATTCACGAAACGTGATAGGTAAAAGAGCTTGTCCTGAAGAAAGGAGGAAAAGAAGGGGTTTTGCCTTTGTCACTGCTGCAATTTGCTGTAATGCCACAATGCAGGCTGCAAACACGTGGCTGCTGTGAATGAGGTGCAAAGACAACTGTTCCCCACAGAGAAACAGCGGCTGATTGCTTTCCCTTAAATACCCCATTTTGAAGGGTGGAACTGGCCAATAGGCAATTAGCATCCATTGTCTGGCCAATACATTCAAAGCCCTGTGCCCACGGGTGGACCCTAACACCTTGAGGGACAGCAGAGATCACCTGACTTGTTCATGCGGCATGGGGCTTTTTAGTTCAAAGCCACACTGTTCACCTGCTACCCCCGGACCTTACAACAGGGAGAGGAAAGAACGGGAGTTGAACTAACTTGGGCAGGATTTATGCCCTATCAGGACATGGAGTCAGGCTCTTCTCAGTGATGCTCAATGACAGGACAAGGGGCAATGAGTGGAAGCTGAGGCATAGGAAGTTTTATTTAAACATGAGGAGGAATTTTCTCACTGTGAGGGTGACAGAACACTGGAACATGTTGCCCAGGGTTGCTTGTGGAATCTCACTCTCTGGAGATATCCAAAACCCTCCTGGATGTGTTCCTGTGTGATCAGGCATAGGTGGTTCTGCTCTGGCAGGGGGATTGGAGTGGATGGTCTTTTGAGGTCCCTTCCAGCCTCTGACATTCTGTGATATCTACTCTTACCTTAAGAAGATACAGAAGATAATCCAATACCAAAATATTGAGTCTCATAGCTAACTCTTCTTCACTGAGTAGTGCCACCTGTATACACAGCACCAGCTTATGTATCCAGCTGTGCCTTTTCTGGTTTTATATGCCCAGCTGTAATCTTGGTCGGTTTCCCAAAGAGCTTTATTACAGTGGTTAATATATCACCCAAGATGATATGGACTAAATTATTGCAGGATAATTAAAGCTAGATATGATGATGCCATGTCAAACCTTTTCCTCATAAAACAGAGCTTATAGTGATCAGTACTGTAAGGGTAGTGGATAGACCAAACAGGACACTGTCCTTGGTTTATGGTCTCTGTTGGTCCACTTGATCGAGTGTGACTCCCCGATCCTGGGTTGCTCTAGAAGGTGAACAAAAGTGATGTAGTTTTGGCATTTCCTTCAGCCTTTGTAAGCTCAAACTGTCCCAGCTGGTACTGCTGAAAACCCTCTGGTTTGTGCCTTCTTTTCTTGTAGCTCCTTTTGTTTGCTCGATACATACAAGTTCTTGAGAAGCTGATTCTGCAGAGCTTTCCATAGTCATCTGTAGTGAAACACTACCTCAGTGAAAATAAATGATAGTGCTCACCATCAGAGGGAACAGGCAGTAAATATGCTGGATTTAAAACATCTCATGTTTTACAACTAGTATTAGTCACATTTAAAGTCATACCTGGTAAGATCATGGAGCAGATCCTCCTGGAGGCACTACTGAGACAGGAGAATAGTGAAGAGGTGATGGGGTCCAACCAGCATGGCTTCACCAAGGGCAGATCCTTCTTGACAAACCTGGTGGCCTTCTATGAACAGGTCACAACATCAACAGATGAGAGGCGAGCAGCTGATGTAATTTACCTGGGCCTGAGCAAAGCCTTTGACACTGTCCCGCACCACATTCTGGTCTCCAACCTGGTGAAACATGGGTTTGATGGGTGGACCACCAGATGGGTAAAGAACTGGCTCGATGGCCTCACCCAAAGAGCGGCTGTCAATGGCTCCATGTCCAAGTGGAGTCCTGTGGGACCAGTCTTGTTCAACATCTTTGTGGGAAACATGGACAAAGGCATTGAGTGCACCCTCAGCAAGTTTGCTGATGACACCAAGCTGTGTGGTACAGCAGACATGCTGGAGGGCAGGGATGGCATCCAGAGAGACCTGGACAGGCTGGAGAGGTGGGCACAAGCCAACCTCAGGAGGTTCAACAAGGCCAAGTGCAAAGTCCTGCATCTGGGTCGAGGCAATCCCAAGCACAAATCCAGGCTGGGCAGTGACTGGCTGGAAAGCAGCCCTGCAGAGAGGGACTTGGGGGTGCTGGTGGACGAGAAGCTCAACATGAGCCAGCAGTGTGCACTTGCAGCCCAGAAAGCCAACCAGATTCTGGGCTGCATCAGAAGTGTGGCCAGCAGGTCGAGGGAGGTGATTCTCCCCCTCTACTCCACCCTGGTGAGACCCCACCTGGAGTACTGCATCCAGTTCCAGAGCCCCTATTACAAGAGGGATGTGGACATGCTGGAGTGTGTCCAGAGAAGGGCCACGAGGATGATCAGAGGGCTGCAGCACCTCTCCTGTGAGGACAGACTGAAAGAGTTGGGGCTGTTATGTTTGGAGAAGAGGAGGCTCCCAGGTGACCTTCTTGTGGCCTTCCAGTATCTGAAGGGGGCCTACAGAAAAGCTGGAGAGGGACTTTTTAGGCTCTCAGGTAGTGACAGAACTAGGGGGAATGGAGCAAAGCTGGAGGTGGGGAGATTGAGATTGGATGTGAGGAGGAAGTTCTTCACCATGAGAGTGGTGAGGCCCTGGAATGGGTTGCCCAGGGGGGTGGTTGGAGCCACATCCCTGGAGGTGTTTAAGGCAAGGCTGGACGAGGCTGCAGGCAGCCTAATCTAGGGTAGGGTGTCCCTGCCCATGGCAGGGGTGTTGGAACTAGATGATCCTTGTGGTCCCTTCCAACCCTGACTGATTCTATGATTCTAATTCACAGTGATGCGCTCTTTCTGAGGACAAGGCTTGTGTAGCATGTTGTTTAAGAATCAGTTTCACTCCATGGAGGTCATACACAGGTGCTGGGTGACCCAGCTCTGCTTCTTTCTGTGGTAGTCACCGCTGCTGCTGTCACTGTGACAGTTGACTGATGAACCACAGGGCGGCGCTGTGGAACCGGCGTCGAAGCAAGGATTGCTGTGGCTAATCCTCAGTTCTCCCAAACAGTCCAGCGGGCTTGGAGTAATGCTGCAGTTCTAGTGCTGGAGCAGAGATCAAAGTTCCTTTCGTAGCTTGGAATGTCTTTCCTGCTGCTGGACCCTGCCTGTATAGGCTTCAGTTCCACTGCACTGGTAGATTTTGTCAATGACTTAATTCCCTAGCCCCATTATCCAGGGTCTGCTGTATCCTACTCTACCTAAAAATCCTTGAAATTATTTCACTGCTACCAGTTGAGGAATTTATACGATAGATGGGACCCTTTCTGGATCTACTAATCTTTGTCATTTTAATATGAATCTTAAATATTTTACTCCCTACCGACACAGCTAAAGAGGTGCACAGTGACCTTTTCAGCTAAAGCAGTGTCACGTTATGGGTAATTTCCGAATGTCTGCCTGTCTCAGAGGACTCTTAGAGAATCTACTGCTTGACAAAATTAATATTTCCAGTCCCCCAGTAAGGACTTGTGCTGACACAGGTTCAATAAAAGAAAATAATGTATAGATTTAATTTATTAAAGCAACAGATAAGAGTGATTCACAATTCCCAGTGATAAATGCACTAACTGCAAGAGACAGCTCAAGTTAGTAAATCCTGGGTAACATCCAACAAAGCTGGAGTTGCAAGTCTTTGCAATAATGCTAATATATAATTGAAATTATAATGCTGGCAAAAGTTAAACTGTATGTCAAATGTGCAATTCATACCAAGAGGGTGTCCCTGTCTTGGAAAAGGAGCATAGTTCATCATACCTCCTTGTCTCTGATGAATCCACAATCTTTTTCCCCAAAGAAAAGACTTCATCTTGTGGTTTTTTTACATCCTAACCCTGTGTGTCTCTGCCTTATGGGTGATGTTTAGCATGATTTGGGTGAAGAACTGAGTACTGTAGTCATATATGCTTAGTATGTACTTTGTTTGGCTTATTTTCATATTGAGAGGTATCAACTTTAACAGTAAAATTGCAGTTCATTAGTCAAAAGTCTTCACTTGTGCACTATAGCCTTCAAAATCTGTTTTAAAGCTGCATGTCTTGTTGTTTTAGCCCTGCTTCATTAGTTTTAGCTGAAACACTGCCATCTTATCTTCACAAAACTCCTTCCTTCAGCTGCTTGGCAGTCCAGCATTGTACGTCTTCATTCCCAGAGATAACATAAACATCACTTGGTTTTAAGCAGCTCAGCCTCCCTTCTAAAGTGCACTAAATTATCTTGCATTCCTGTCCTGTAGCAAGCTGAGCAGTTATCCCACAAGCAGTACATTTACAAATAGTACCTTTTAAGTTCTTCAGTTATAGTTGGTGCTGAGTGCCTCTGGAGAAGGACCCCTACCCCAGACCACACCTTTTGATTATACTCATACGCACAACACTCATTTTTCCTATTTAAAATATGATAGATGACAGCACCAAAATAAACACTGAGTGACACTTACCAAGAACTATTGAGGGAGGAGGGAATTCAAGAAAAAACATTTTCTGTGAGCTTGCAGTTGCTAGAACTACATGTTCTCCCTCTCTGCATTGTTTTTAACTTACTGGCATAACTTTTCAGGTTAGTTAATGTGCAAAGTAACCACTTAGAAAAATTTATTAAACACTTCAGTGCATTGGGACAGGGGTAAGGGGGGGACTGGATTTGAGTGACAGCCTTACAAGCAGTGTTTGCCAATTCCTAACAGCTCTCATTAGTTACTGATCCGATATTATCAATACAGCCAGAACTGCCAGGTGCAGACCTGATTCCTGTATTCTGGTTGGTTAACAAATGAGTGAAAGATTGTCAAAGGCCTGTAAGTCTGAGCCCATTTGAGTGTCAAATAATTAGTCATTGTAAAACTCTGGGAGTTCAGTATGCTAAGCTGCATTGTGTCTAGGGGATAGACAGGCATCTTTCCCAATTAAAACGTTAAAGTATTCTGGCTTTATTTGGTGAATAGTGAAGGTCAAATATTTTGTGTGTGTGTCCACTACACAAAAATGCCATGAACATTCAAAAACATTTCTCAAGTTCTGGAAAGAAACCTTGGTTTTGGGAGAAGTAAACAGGTGGGGTTTTTCTGCTTTAGCCATTGGCTTTATCTATCCTGGCAAATCTGATAGTGCGTTTTTCCCTAGGCAGCTTTGAATTTTAAGTAAACATATTCACTTTGCCACTTAAAAAAGTTAATCGGAGTGATGCTACTGGACAAACAGTGGTGATTTTCCTTGTGGAATCCTACGTGCTCCTTGCAAGAAGGAAATTATAGTAAGATAAAAGAAAGAGCCTTGCTGTTCTTCTAGTTGTGCTTCAGCATCTTACACCTCAGTCATTCACCACTTGGTGTAGTTACAACCCCCACCTTTCTGTCCCAATTCTGCATTCATTATTACAATAATAGAGCCTGAGTCACTACTCTATCTCTTTTTGTTTCTTACCATGGTTGAGTATAAACCCCTCTCTTCTTTTTAATTTGCAGCTTTTCCCATATTTACTTATTCATCCACTGCACGAGAAACAATTCTTGCTGTGTTTGACTTCATTGCAGTGATCAAGAGGACAAGAAAAGCTCCTCAAAGATGATAAATACTCATAGAAACTACATTGCTGCTAGTTCACATTTTGAGTACTGGAGAAAATATCAAAGTTTTTAACATGGGCCTTAGTAATGTGATGATTTTTTTAAAATTCACAATAGGAGAGTGCTGTGTGAATTTAAGCCATTAAAGTTAAGGAAAAAGTATGCATATCTCTTCAGTGTCTTACTCTTTCAAGCAAATTTTCAAGCTAAATCATCTGTACCTGCCTGTCAGCTTGTCTCTGGAAAGAGCCTCCTCAATATCCCTTTTATCAAGTGCATAGGAGCATGTCAAGGGAGCTAATAAAGACCCTAAGCTTGGACTTTCTTCCTGTTATTTCTGCATTAACAAAATAGCTGTTTATATCCTGAAAACTGCTGGTTTTCCTCCCAGTCACCCTCCCATTGGTGACAGCTGTGTGACAGAGCCGGGATGCTGGCTTCTGCCAGCACCCACCTTCACCTCCCTCAAGGGGAAGAGAAGCAGAACTGCAAGAAGACTTGAGGCAGACCAAAACATTGAGCAAAGAACAGAGAGGAGGAGGAGGGACTTTTCTGGCACGGTTGGGTTTGTTTCAGCTCTGCATCATCCTCCACTGGCCACAATTGTAGTATCAGTAGGAAAGTTTCCTGGAGTCTTGCTGGATTCTGCACCTAAACCAGCTACAGAATCACAGAATCATAGAATGTCAAGGACTGGAAGGGACCTCAAAAGATCATCCAGTCCAAGCCCCCTGCCAGAGCAGAACCATCTATGCCTGATCACACAGGAACACATCCAGGAGGGTTTTGAATATCTCCAGAGAGGGAAATTCCACGGCCCCCCTGGGCAACCTCTTCCAGTGTTCTGTCACCCTCACAGTGAGAAAATTCCTCCTCGTGTTTAAATAAATCTTCCTATGTCTCAGCTTCCACCCATTGCCTCTTGTCCTGTCATTGGGCATCACCGAGAAGAGTCTGGCTCCATTCTCCTGGCACTCACCTTTTACATATTTATAAACATTGATGAGGTAACTTCTCAGCCTCCTCTTCTCCAAGAGCCCCAGCTCCATCAGTCTCTCTTTGTAACAGAGATGTTCCATTCCCTTAATCATCTTTGTGGTGCTGTGCTGGACTCTCTCAAGTAGTTCTATGTCCCTCTTGAACTGGGGGACCCAGAACTGGAAACAGTACTCCAGATGTGGTCTCACCAGGGTAGAGTAGAGGGGCAGGAGAACCTCTCTTGACCTAACCAGCCACTACAGCATTGCTGAAGGTGCTTATCCTTCTCACGTCTGCTGCACAGTACTCATCACCTTGAAAGTGTTCAGCTACTCTATCCCTAAGCACAGCAGTCTGGCTGTACTATCTGGTGGCTTTTTCAGCCATACTAAAAGCATCATGCAGCATGAAAGATGTTTCAGGCTGTTGCATGTAATGTCTTTGATACACTTTGTAAGTTCACACTGAAATGTCAGTGCTGTTTTCAGGAGTTTTGCTTAGCAAGTGACTCTTCTGTATTTGTTAGAGCTCAAGGGCAGCTTGTATGGTCAGCTCAAAGGCCTGCCTAAGCAGGAGACAGGAGGTCCAAATTTGAGAGTGTACTGATCTGCAAACATCAGGGAAAGAATTTTCTGTTAAAGACATGCAATCCTTACATATGTTTTCTCACCTTCTGGAGCTATAAAGATGCAATGTCAGAAAAATTACTATGTTATTATTATTATTCTATTGTTGAGGTAGTCCACAGAATAACAACTCCATTATAATGCATCACTATGTTTTCTCTCCAGAGGGACACATCAAACTCATTCAACACCTAAAAAGACAACGATGGAGTTCTGAACACTTTCTGTGTTTAATTTAATTGCACAGATCCCAGAGGACAAAACTACAGCACTTTCTTTTTCACAGGTAACAGGAGAAGAGACTGGCAGAAAAGAGTAACTTAACCTCTGTTCATCTCTCCTTGGTGTTTAATGACTTGATGATTGTGTGCCTACGGAGGCAACAGAGTTCGTGTGTCTTCCATCTGAGGTACATCTTTACCCAACTAAAGGTACTGGCATTTGTTCAGCTAGTTACTTTGCCGAATGCCTGTGTCACAAGAAGAGGCTGCCCCAGGCAGGTCATTTCCCTGTGAAGCAGAAGAGACGCTAGATGGCACAGACGCATTGCAAAGCAGGAGGAAGGCTGGGCCGAGCTGAGCTAAACTGGGCTTGCTGAGCAGGGCTGCGCTGAACCCAGCTGGATCTTGGCACTCACCTCTCTCCCGAAGCCGAATCCGAGTCTCTGCAGTGGCAGCACCTGAGTAGGGAACATAAAGGGTCTTCGACCAGAGTGATTATGAACCATCAAAGTAATAAAAGCTGCTTCCTTAGCCTCTTTGAGAGGTGTCACTGTTGGAGTTTATCTATCTGTAAATGTTCCTTTTTGAGCCTTGTGGCAGCACTGTATGTAGGAATTATAGTATCAGAAGATCATTAAAAAATCTAAAGTGTGGAACTTGGCAGAATCCGAGGTGACTGAGTCATTGAACTGCTTGCTACACCACACTGCTGAAAGCAGAAGCATTTGCTGTTTGTTTACTGGTGGACTGACTGGACATGGGGCTGTGGTACCAGCTAGAGAAAAGATATTTCTCTCACCCTCCATGTGATCAGAAGGCAAGTTTTATACAAAATGTCATCCAGGGCAGTCCAGTGAGCAGCCCACTGTCCACCAGTCCACTGTCCCATGTCTCAGATGAAGAGGCATCACTAGCGCACCCTCACAAGAGAAGATGGGGGGATGACTGCCAACCTTTCAACAGTAAGTTCCTACCCAGGGGCAGGGACAGTCACAATGATATGAAGGTGAAATGATGCTGGTTTTGGCAATAGCATTATGGTGCTCCCTGCTAGCAGCTTTTCATCTTGATGGGAGTTTTCAACACAGTGTCTCCTGTGAGAGGAACACATCACTGAGAAATGCCAGTTCAAGTGCCCAGGGTCCTAGATCGGTCATTTAGCACTATTTAACAAAACAAACGAACAAACGAATGCCTCTGAAGTGGAACCTGATCCCACAGCCAAAAATTTTATTCCCTTTTGCTCAAAACTTCCACTCTCACTGTAAGGGATTACCTAAATAATGCTGCTCTAGGGACATTATGGAAAGAGTTCTTGTGTTCTCCCTTACTTTCCTTGGAGCTTGGGCAGCTGATCTGGGATTGAAGGGAGGTGGTGTTTCCACTGAGGAGCTGTGGCCACTAATACCCAATCCTATATGCAGTGTGCCCCAGAACAGGGAAGCAGTCACTGATTTTCTTAAAGCACTACAGCACAGGAACATGGTGTTCATGTCTTTTTCTGTGGCATGGTGATTGTAAATTAATTTAAGGCTTTTTGCCTGTCCTTAGGTTGAGAGGTTCAAATTATACTTTATAGCAGTGCCTGGGCAAGAGAAACATGGATTATTTGCTTTGGCAGCTGCCCACAGGAGAGCTTGGGATTTGTAAAACAAGAAGGGAGCAGGATCTGCAATACAGTGGTGGGGAATTTTGGAGACCATATGTGAACCTGCACTCTTGAGGTCTGGGCCAGCTCCACACCTGCCAGCCAAGGAACTAATGCTAGTTCTTACCTCTGCTTGCTTACCTGTCCTAAATGTTAGCAGTTTTGGCAGCAGTACGTACCACTCCTTGTTGAGTTTGGCAATATGCATAAGGCATTAACAACACTCAGCTGGGCTTTTACTGGCTGAATAATTCTTGGTGACTCAAAGAGGGCTGGTCTTGAAAAGTGGTTTGATGCCAGAGCTGTTAAAACTGATGCTACCTTTGAACTGGGACAAAAGACATGGACTTTGAGAGTAGATCTGAAGGAATTTGATGCTGCCTGTGATTAATGCCTCTAGCTTCATCAGCTGGTGAGTAACTTAGGTGGCTCTTGGGAAACAAAAGTTTAGCAACCAGCTCTCCTGTTTAGACTGGTGTGAGGAAAAAATGAAGGGCTTGGTTGACTGCAGCCTGATGCAAAGCAGTGTCAGATGCTTCTCTTTAAATTTGGTAGTGTTTTCCAGCAACCTTGCTCTAGTATAGACATTTTGCAGGTTGCAGAAGATCTGTGAATGGAATATGCTGTTATGACACTGGAAATCTTGGGCAAGATGTTTACTAGGCAAATGTTAGTAGAGACCCTGTGTTTTATAGGTCTCTCATACCTATCATACAGAGTGACAGACCCTGTGATAACACAGTATAGCTTCTGTGATACTGACCACCACCAAAGTACTCTCAGAGTATCACAGAATCTGATGCTGGTTTGCATCATGTTCCTTCCTGCTCCTCCATTCCTGCTTATATCATCTAGCCCTCAACAAGTTCTGTGCCTGATACGCCCCTCTACCTCTTCCACTCCAGAGATGAGGAGCCCCCAGGGCTTGGTTGCCATTGGGAAGGGACTGTAGGAAGGAGGGTGAGTAAAAGAGAATTGCACCCCATTCTCCTCTGTCAGCTGCTTGTGCTCTTGAGTAATAGACTGAGGAGAGGGCTGTGTGCACTTAGGTAAGAGGATGAGGTCTAGGCACAGTGCAGCCTTATTTGGCTCCAATTTCAGGGATAATTTTGAGGGACTAGTGTAAACTTCATAGGCAAAGTGAGCTGGATAATATGAAGTGACACTTTTGAGGCCATAATCTGAGCTGATTTTTTTCCTTTCCCTTTATTTTCACAAGGTAAAACAATTTGTTTCATCTCAGTAGGGTCAGGATTTCAATTGAAGATGGAGAGAGCACAGTTCAGAATTAGACCCAAAGCTGTAACAGCATGGAAACTGTCTTTGGATGCTAATCTTGGCCCTTTACCTGGTTCCTCCTCTGACCAATCACTTCTCTATTTCTCTGTTATCTCTGCTAAGACAGGATTATTCTGCTAAACCACTTTAATACAGGGCTTTGGGAAAGGCTGGGAGAGACTGATGGAAAAACCATTGCAGTTCTCACTTTCTAGAAATGTCTATATATAGCTAAACGTAGGCAGTTTCCAAGTGGATTTATTTATCCTAGCAGACTGTGCTCTGTGGCTTTCTCCAGGGATACTGTGCTCCTCAAGTTTACATTCCTAGGGGCTCAATCTTGAAAAGATCAGCTTTGAAGAACATGCTGCAACATATCTCAACCAAGAAGTGCAACATGCTGCTACAGAGTGGCACCCAGATGAGACTGGCCATGCCTTGTGCAATGTGTATAGCATGCATGCACAGGTGCACGTGATGCTGCTGCTGATACATAGTCCTTGTCAGCATCTTCTGTCAATGTATTCCAGTTGCTCAATGTATCTTTTCAGACGAAATGTGAGAGGTGGAAAAAAATTGTTCTTTGTGAGGAAGCTGAAGGATGACATCACATGACTTCCAGTTTCTTTATAACTCACTGGTAGGGCTGAGGGACAGTTTGGATCTCCTTGTTCCAGGGTGTTTGTAGAAGACACAGCTCACTGCTGCCAATATTGCCTGATACTCCTGCTGCTAGTCTGGGTGGTACTGCATTTGCCAGAGTGCTCTGGTGAGCAGGCTGAGTTAATGGGAGTTTAGCTCACCATGGAGGTATGTACCCTCCCTCTTGTGGAGGAGTGCCACGCAAGTGCCCCTCTCAAACTGTGCTTGTTACCTACCTGTCTCATGTCCAAGTTTGATAGGAATCCCACCTCCTGCCAGGGTAGTTGACAGCAGCCTGGCTTGTTCATGGCTCTGCCCCAGCATAGAAGCCCTGAATGAATTTCCGACAGTGAGCTTTGGGTTGACAAGTTCCCAGAAAAGGCCATTCCTTCCTGAGGTGACAGAGCAGAGCTCCAACACAGGACAAATCCCTTTGGGAGATCCTCTTTTTCTTTTGGGAATTTCCCAATTATACTGCTACTTTTGTTCCTGTGATACTTTTCCTCCCTGTGATTCCCACTGGCCTCTGTGGAACCTGCTCATCTACCATCTGAAGTGGCCTTTCTCCCAGGTGATGTGTGGCTCCAGCTGTTTATTTTTTTCTATGGGCCATTGCCCATCATTATCAGCATCTGGCTGGAGAAAGCAAACAGCTCACCCACTGCTCTGACTCTCACTTGCAGAGAGCTGGCCAGCTGTGATGGCTTCCACTTACCAAATGACTATCCAAGTGACTACAAACATCTTCACAATTTAACAAGCCTGCTTCTAGAGCTAGGCAGAGACAAATGTAGACTAAGCTGGCCCACAAGGCCATTTTCTTCTACTACCAGCACCACTAAGGTAGACCTTGAGCAGCTCTAGTATCAGCACTCAGCCACAGCGAAGCAGAAAATTCAGTGCCACCTAGACACAGCCCAAGTCACTCGAGCCTTCTTGGAACTTGGCCTGGAGTATTTAATTTAGGGTGATGATCTGAGAAGACAGGGGTTTGCAGGACTAATTCCTCTTCCCAGTAATGACATGGTTTCTTAATTCACCCTAATTAAAAGGAATAAGGATGACTGACGTAACCAAAAGTAGCAGAACTAATCTTTTAACAAAAGAGACTGTCTTCAATAGCAACATCTTGTGAACATGTCTGAAAATTAGACTTTAGTCACCAAATCTGTATATGGGTGTAGCCTGGATTGTACTTGGCCCCCTTCCAGGAGCCCACTCGATATCCATGACAGACTTCCAACATGGAGGGAATGCAGGCTATGCAGTGGCCACTGACACCACTCATTTGAAAACAGGCTTTTTTTTCTCTAGCCTTTTCAAATTAGAAGGATATATTTCATATCTTCAGTCAGCAATAACTAATCTTCCCCTCTCCATCTGTTATATGTAAGTCTGCAGCCTAAGGATCTTTTTCCAAGATAGCAATCAACTCCATAAAGTATTTGATTTTTTGCTGATGTGACTCTGCTGACCTAAATACCACCCTGTAAACCATAAATAACTTTCTTAATAACATTACATTTTTTGTGGTATTATGTTTCTATTAGCAAGGCTTCAAGGTCATGCTGGCTTTTTTTTTTTTTTTTTAGTCATCTGATAGGATGACTAAATTATTTAACAAGTTCTAGATAGTATCTGAGTCTCATGCTTCCTGATAACAGCTCTCACCATAAGGTCCTCACCATATTCCAAATAATCAGTAGAATGGTACAAAGGATATGGTAGGTAGGTGTCACCTATCATCTATCACATTTACCTTCTTTGCATTGTAGGGGCCAAATCCTGCTGATGTACAGATTTCTTCATGCAGCTTATGTTACTTTGACTGCTCATGGACCTCTGAGAATATGTCTGCATGTTACAAAATCTGTGAAGGATCAGGGCCTCTGCAAAACAGCCTAATCTCACTGCCAGAGAGTGTGTCTTGCAGTGGGAATTGATTCAAGATGACTACTTTTAGGAGCACTCATATCTCAGCACTCAGCTTGCTCCCCTCTACTGCATCTGGAGGTCATCTCAACAAACATGAATAACAAAAATTGGGAATTCTTTTTGCCTATAAAGTTTTCTGATGTGGTAGTTTCGTATTTTCAGGTTATCTCCCTGCAACTTTGAAGAGGCTTCAAACAGACTCTTTAGGAAAATGACACATTGTGCCTCCTTCCCCACCCCTGCTAGAACAGTGGAGACTGCTGCTTCATCTACTGAGTCAAAAGGATCAGATAATCTGAGGTGAGGGAAAATTATACAAAAGTGTTTCTGCTGGCTGGTGTCAGACAAAAGGAAACATCATATTTGACACAGGAAATGTGGAAAGGTAAGTAAACAAGGCAGCTGAAAAGATTTAATTTCAACATTTTGTGAGGGGACTGTATTAGACATCATACCTCTGCTACTGAGGGTTTTAAACTTCTGATCCCAGAGAATCTAATTTCTGCAAAATAAGGTCATAAGGATAGAAAGGAGGAAAACTTTCCAACCTGTAAGTTGTTGCTCATGAATAGAGAATGAACAGAGACAGAGTCTGTAGTGACCAAAGAAGGAAGTTAATCCAAGGTGAGATTTCAAGCAAAGAAGTGACATAGGTTTTTATGGTAACATGTTTATTTTTGTGCTTGGGTTGGGTTTTGTGGGTTTGGTGGTTTGGTTTTTTGAAAAGTCTGCATAAGGGCTTGTGTCCTTTAAACAGGCTGTTCCTTCAAACAGACTTGACCTTATAGTTAAAGCAAGCCAGAATTTTTTTATGGCTCAGTGTCTAAATGTTGCCAAGAGATAAACTATTTATAGGCTTAACACCTGCCTGTGTGTTAAATAGTTCTTGCTGATAAACCTTTTGGTGCAGAATTTTCACTTCATACTGAGATTGGACTTAAATCCCAAAGACCTGGAATGCTTGAAACAATTCAGGTAGGACTTAATGAAATGCATTTAATGCACCTTCTGTAAGGTATATATAATTCAGCAGTATTAGAGAGTTTGGTAATGATACACAGATTCTTTACCTGTATGAAAACGACACATCAGTGAATTTACTTAGAAGAAAATCACTTATGTATTTTATATAGCATTAAAAGACAAATGAAGCCATCTACATCACATGATCTTTCTGCAAGCTGGATCTATGTTTAACAGCCTCCAGCGGGTGGTGGGCCCTTGCATTCCAAAACAAATATTCTCTTGACACCAATATATTTGTAATAAAAGCAAGAGGAGAAAGTATCAAAACTCATTGGACTGGTTTGCTTGTTTGGAGAAGCTGACAAAGCATAGCTGACCTTAGACTTGTTGGGGAAACGGGTCAGGGAGCAGAACTTTACGCATTTTATAGTGTAATAAATGTTTCAACATATCACAATCCTCTTGGTTGCCTTGCATGGGACTGCAGGGGTCACAACCAATTTGCTGAAAAGTATTGAGCTATAAAAGAGTCTGGAGCCTCTTCAGCTGCAACTCTAATATTCTAATAAATAAGTGAAGAATAACAGACTGTGTCACTCACAAAAGGGTGGGTGCAGGAATTCAGAGCTATCCCACATCCACACTACTCACATGCAAGCATGCGCTCTGGAACTGTTTTAGAGCAAGCTTCACAGGAACTTGAAGGGACAGAATCCAACCATGGTGAAAACTGGAGTCCTGGGGTCTGAGGATGTACCTGTCTGATCTGCGAAGCTAAGCAAGCTCAAAAGGCTGCTATTTGTCCAGGAAGGTTTCTTCAGGTTGCCTCTACCTGAATATTGTAGGGAGCCAGGAGCACAACAGAGCTAAAAGCCAACAAAATAAATGGGAAGCAAGGAAGTCATGGGGCTCACGGTGCTTAGAGTCACTTCCAGTCCCATCTGTGCTTGCAGTGATAGTATGATGGAGAAGTACAAGCATCACTACCCTCTTCTTTAGACGTAGCAGCCCTGCTTACTGCAGTACCTGGTGGGAGACTACAGGTCTAGGAGCTCCCTGTGCAAGAGGCATGCTTTAGATCTCATCTTCAATAGCAACGAAGAAATTAAATGCGTACTTTGTGAATCATTTCAGCAGCTTCCTGTCATCTTGGCCTAACCTAATTCCTGTGTGGACATCACTACTTAATTTACTGTGATGCTGCTAACCTGTACTATACAGTCTTGGTTTAATTCCCAAGAACAGTTCCATTGATAAAACAAAGATTTGGTTTTGGTGCTGGCATCATCTGGAGAAGCATGCATTTTTAGTTCCCAACCATAAGGCTATGCAGATCCCACAGTCAAACTGAGCTGCAGATGTCATAGAAAGGATCTATCTCCCTTGTCCTCTACCTCTGACTGGACAGTTAAAACTGAGCATCAGGCTCAGCCTCAGGAGAATGGGTCTGAGCTGCCAGCTACACCCCAGCACACCTCTCTGCACAGCTGATTGCTGGCAACTCCATTTACTAGACATTTACAGCTCAGGGCCAAAGGGAGGCAATGACAGTTGTTATTACAGTAAAAGAGCCAGCAGGTTCCCTAGAGGAAAGGAGTTTGTAAGTATTTTATGTTGGGAAATCTTCATATACATCATATTTACCAAATATCCTCTCTACCTTTGTCGCAAAGAAAATTAAGAAATACACAAGACTATTTTAGCAGAGTTAATTCAAATACAGAGAATTAACTATGTTGTTAAAGGGTTCCCCTGGTGTCAAAAGAGATTTTTATTGTGCTATGCTGCACAAAGAGGATTTCCAAGATGTTGGAGGGGTATATAAAAACAGCCATCCTTTGAGGCAGAAATCTGGAAGCTCTGACAGTTTGGCTTCCCAATGGCCTCCTGAATTAATAATAATGGTAATAATTAACACTAGCCAGTGTTAATGTTCTACAGTATTACACATAAATTAGATCTGCTCCCAAATAATGTGTGGAGTGGTCACAAAAGGCAGATGCAACCCAGACAGGTACAGGTAGGGAGAACTGATCAGAGCTGGGGAACTGAGTCTATCTGGGATAAGGGGAGTTTGGCTGGATTAATTCCAGCGAGAAAGTATCCCAGAGTGGATACCAGCGTTGTCTATAAATAACACAAGGGCATAACACCAGGGAGAATTAAAAGCCAGTTAAAGGACAGAATTGGCAGCAAAAGCAATAAAGGGCCAAGAGTCGGTTAGAAGAAAGTTTGTATCAAAAGAGGTCTTGAACAATGTATCGTGAGATGCAATGGGAGCTGGGGTTACAGCTACATTGGAAAGCAACCTTTCATACTGTCTTTGCAAGCTACAACCCCTTGAAAGCCCTCTAATGCCAGAGGTACCTACACTGCTTAGCACTCCTTAGGCACTGAGAGTCTCCGGGGAGCTTCAGGACAAATAGCTGGAAACATCTGGAGTCAGCTTGACTGAGACCCATATGGTACACTGAGCATGCATCACTTTGTTAAGAGCTTGTTTTGATTTGAGGAGAGAATCCCATTGCCTGGGATTCTCTGACAGACACATGAATAGGCAAAGAGATTTGTTGGACCTCATGGATCATGGCAATGTGGGTAACACCTTTGTCCTATTCAGCCTTTGGAAAATGTACAACAATCAAATCAACCAAAGCATCACCCCAGTAATTAATTTCTTACTTGGTGTTCACTTGAACATACACAGTGAAATAGCATTTGGCTTCAGCCGGTGTTTTGCTCTAAGGAAAGAGTTCATAGCTGACCACCTTGGTGTAAAGCTGTTAAAGAAGTTATCCAAGGACATGCAGAAAAAGCTGGGTGTCATGCAGGATTAGCAGTCTTTCTGGCCTCATGCCCACACTATGAGAGTAAGAAGAGCAAGACCCATCTCTCATTTCTCAAAAGATGTCAGCCACTTCTCTACTCTCCTGCAGACCAAGGGAAGACACTGACCATATGTTAGTACTGATGACACTGCCTATCACCTAGGCCATGCAGGGCACAATTGTAGGTTGCCTTGATTGGTTTCATTTCAGTTTTGAACTCTGCTGCTGGCAAGTAGCACTACCAATGTAGGACAAGTCATCTTTATCAATAACAATATTACTAAAATTACATATTTTTTCAAGAAAACCATCATTACTTATTTGCAAGCAAAGACTGACCATGCAACAACTTTCATCAGATTTCTTTTGGTACTATTTCTAGTTGTCGATTTTCCATTGAGACACAATTATTTAATTCCTTGACCAAGTCAATGATACTGATGTAAACTGTAAAGGAATCAATTGTATTTGTTGGCATTATAATCAGGTCAGTTAGAAGAGCTGAGGGCAAGATGTACCTCCTTGTCTCAGCATACTGAAGGCAGTGATGTTGTGACAACTTCTTTAAAAATATATTAATTGATAATAGGAGAATTTTAATACTCTCATTTGTTTTTAAGTTTGATTCGTTTCAAAAACAATTACACTACTTAGAAAAAAGTCATGAAGCAAGGTAATTTCAGTATTTTTTGTTATTTCAATATTTCTTTTAGGTTCAATATGAAGTTAAATGGAAATGTAACAAAGAGGGTTTTTTTTTTAGTAAAGAGTACATTGTGTTTTTACAAATGGATCAAGAATTTGCTTCTGGAGTCAGACTTTATATGAGAAATACCAGGTTGCAGTGATGAGATTTTTTTTCCTAATAGAATTTGTAACCCTGGTAATAGCAATGATATGTGGTGCATAGCTCTGCTGATGGCATGATAGAAAATATGAGAAAGGGTTCTGTTGAAACACAGAAAAGAGTCTCTTTCACCACTCTGGCATCAGCAGTTTCAATGGAAGTTTTTGTCTGAGTGTTTACAGAGATGACTGCACTTTGAAATGTTCTGTGTACAAAATTAATGGGTGTTTTTACAAATAAATACACACACACACACACACACACACATATATATATATATATATAAATGGGCAGAGGTCCTCATGAGGACAAAGTGGACTAAATACAGAATGAGGGAATATAAAACAGATCTGTCCAGCTTCCTGACAACTTGGTGCAAAGATTATACTTCAGTACTACACTCAGGAACCGGGCAGCAAAAAATGTTGCATCATATTGCACATTGGAGAAAGGTTTTCAGCAGGCAGACAAGTTTTCTAACAGGGAGTTTCAACCTAGTACCAGCGCAGTAGCCTTTATTTCACACCTTGCTTTTAAGTCTACATCAGTGTTGAACTCTGAAGATTTGAAACTTTAGATTTCTGTGAGCCCAGATCTTGATAGGCCAGATTGATGTATATTTGTCAGTGTAATTCAGTGTGTGGGATGCTAAACAGCTCCTGAGGATTTTCTTCAGATGAAATGTTTGTCCTGCTTCCTCTTCAGAGATCAATTCAGTGGACATGGCTGCTGGAATCTTGGAGAAAGTGCTCAATCTCAGGTTTTACAGATGGGAAATCTACATGGTCCCAGCTACTAATTTTACACTGGGCCCAATATAAGTCTAGCAGATAGGGAATGAAAAATGAGGGTTGTGTTCTAGAATTAATACCATTCAAAATATCTTAAGTGATCCTATACATTTGATATGTTTATAGTTATAAATTTCATAAGTCTGGAGTCTTTTATTAGTGAGGGTGGAGGTCCTGGGGGCAAACTGCAAGAGAATGGTCTTGAAATGCACATGTCTGATGTGTCACTAATTCTTTTGGAGAGCCTCTTGATTAGAAAGGAATGCCACCATCACACATGAGAAGGTCTGTGCCACTAAAAACTTTGGCAGAATTTTGAGAAGACTGATGTGCAAAGCTGCTAAATGTAGGCAGCCAGGTGAGTAGGTATGGACGGCAACTTAGATAAAGCAGGTCAATACATATATGTCTCAGAACCCTGTAGTATATAAATAGACACCACAATAGTGGGCACATTACAGTTGAGGGATGGATTAGATAGACTCACATGTGAGCAGCAGCTGCACATAATCAGTTTCCTAGATCTGTCCCGGGCATTTCTGGGGCTCAGTCAAAAAGCTGTGCATATATGTGTTGTATTATGCATAGTGTTGTCCTGTCTTGCCACAGCTACTGTCTTGCCAAACTAATATGTATCAGGAATGGATATCTCAGGTAAAGGACTTTACCCTCTTTACCCAAGTACAGCAGATTTCCAGTAAGATGTACATGTGTACATGTATCTGTAAAGAGAGAAAGAGTGCTTAGTCATCTGTGTTTTTCATGACAGGAAGGTTAGGAGAGATAATAATTGTTTGTCACAACTAATAAAATATAATTACACTAGGGAAAAAAATATTGATAGTTTCTGGCTGGTATATTCTTTTTCATGTTTATGTACATTATTTCCAGTGTGTTGTGAGATTTTAGTGGATTTTGGCTGATTGCTTCGTCCTCAGTTACTCCAGTGTGACTCCATCAGCTTCTCTAATATTGGACCAATAAACCTGAGCATACCACAAAACCAATATTGGTTCACATTGTTTGTCATACAGATGTGATGCAAAGCAGCAACAAACAGAACCTGGGGCCAAACATGTTGTGCCAACAAAGATTGATGATGAAGACAGAATTGTCTAATTACTTCAGTGGTAAATCTTTCTCTTTAAAAAAAAAAAATATTATTATGAAACACTCCACTCTTATTCATAACTTGATCAGGGCACCAATAGCCAGAGAAATTCCATAACATAGGTGAAAATTTACACTATTGATCACTTTTTTTGTGGTAGGAGCGTTCTGGCTGTTTCCAGACATGAATGTGCCTGAAGCTCTGCTGGTGACAGGTGCTGTGCGGGCTGCCCTGATGAGTGTGCTGGCACATTCACTCAAGTCTTGCGTATGGGGCTTATTTGGTTTGGGTTTTATTCTGTGACTCTGTTTTGAAGCTAGCCACAACTTCCTGTGCAGCCTGAACTCAGCATTCACAGCGTGCCCCACTTTCATTTCTGTATGACTCAATGGGTCAAAAGCTAGACTGGTGCATGCAGCCTTGCTTTCCCCTTGCTGGGCTCTCAGTGCCAGCATACATCAGGGATGGAGATCTCAGCTCCTGGTGTTCAAATCCACACACAGGTCCGTGCTGGTACACAGCAAGAGGTGGTCAGAAGTTTTGACAATAGCACAGAAATTTGTGGCTCTGGGACTCATTGCTTCTAAATGTCACAGAGAACTTAGCTATATTCAAATTTGAGTTCAATGTTACACGAAAGCAGGACTGTGAGAAATAAATAATGGGGAAAATATTCTGAAAGGTTGCAAAGTGCCAAGCTTTGAATATTTAAGCCAGCGTTCATGAGGTAGCAGAATGTCTCTAAGGGGAACGTTTTGCATGCCAAATGTTTCTTGCAAGTGCTCCTAAACACCACTGTTAGAGTCAATCCACAGGAATCTACTTAAACTGACCTCTGATTTTTATGTAACAAACAACAGGATAAAATATTATATCAGAGGTTAATGCCCAATACATATCAGTGACCACAACTAATGTGACAGACATGATGCAAAATCACAGCAGACAAAACAAAATCATTTTCGTGAAAATAGTGTGCCAAACAATAAATTGCTCAGTCTCTGCAGCACTCCAGTTAAGATATCTTTGACACTGCATGCACACACCTACACTGGTATAAAGTGTAAGTAGCTTAAAACATCTAAACTTGGCTCACAATCCTAGGTCAAAAGGAAAGCACTAATTAGAAAAAGACGTAGTAAACATGATTTGAAAAGCATTGTGCTGGCATGTTCTCACAGCAAAGAGTCTTGAGAGCAAGCACAAAATGGATAAATAGGGACGCTGGACTACATGACCTCTGAAGGTCCCTTCCAGCTCTACCATTCCATAGTTCTGTGATAGATTTCCTTATATTGACATGGTAACCTGCCACGATCTGGTTACAAAATACTGTCCAACATGACGGGGAGAGCTTTTTGGCTGAGGAGACCGGTTAGAAGAGCTGAGGGCAAGATCTACCTCCTGTTACAAGCCAGGATGTGATTGAGTACCCTGCCCCCACATTCATGTTGAGCCTGCTTGTGCTCCCACCAGCTACTGGCCAGCTGTCAGGTATCAGCCCCTCCTTTTGGGCTGCACTGGCTTTAGCCTGCTGACCTAGGGAGCTGTTTGTATCCCATTACTAATGCCTTGAAACAAAACCCTCTCCTTGCTCATCAGCCACAAGAGCATCAGCTCCCTGCACTCCCTCAGTCCTAAGTCAGCAGCCCTGCACATTGCCTGGCTCTCAGTGAACCCTGATAATGACTTGATTTGCATTCTGCAGCTGTTGGCAACTTCATTTGATGGCTGGCAGCATTCAGTGTTTTCTCTCACCTTGGTGACCTCCTCTTTTCCAGGCTGTAACTCCAGGGACATGAGTGGACAGGGATTCTGTGCACCAGCTGGGGATCTGTGAGGACTTTTCTGCAGCAAGGAGCCATGGAGACTGCCAGCTGCTCACACTAGAGAACTCAGCATTGACGGTCATCACCCATACATGCAGAAGCATTGACAGCTCTGCCATCCAAGGCCTGGTGAAAACACAGTAAACTTTCCTTATCAGCAAGGTAGGCCTAGAAAAATGCCAAAGGACAAAAGCACAGCAGCAGCTCCATTGGAGAAAATGTATTTGGTTTATCACTACAGCTCTCTGTTATACCAAGTCAGCCTAGCTGAAGTTCACCTCTTTAGTCCAGCCTTAATCCATGTTGTCACTCTTGTTCTCATCTTATCCATAAAGGTGTTAAACTAATTTTCCATCTCATTTGCAGTTTTGGCATTTGTTTCACAGGTTTCTTCCCTGTGCTCAGGTTTTCCCAGAGCTATGATCTCCAAATACAGCTCAGAAAGCAAATTATGCTTAGTTGGAAGATCTGGGTCTGCCTCAGCCATACTAACTGGTGTACATCTAGCTCTGTCTTAACTGAAATAAACACACATATAACAAGCTACTTCTTAACTGTGAAACAATCTGTCTTCTTCTGACCTTAGGGTGTGAATTTTAACAACCATTTAACTCTACTCTTGAAGAATTAGAGATCTTCCACTTCAGTGGGAAAAACCTCTACAATTCTTTTCATTATTCTACTCTAATTTAATCATTCTCTTCCTTTTTAAGGTAATCTAGGCTGTTATACATAGATTACTATGGGACAATTGCTACTTGATACAAAAAAAGAAAGGACAAATACAGGGGGAAAAAAATCCTGTCTTCTTGCTTTTAGTGCTGTCTCTTCCCTCGGTATACTTGTGACCCTCATTATTGCACTGCCTGCATACCAGTTCAGTAGACGGAGTCCAGAAGCCTGCTGAATTAGGTAAGTGTAGAGTTATTTTTAACTGGGTTGAACATTACCCGTTCACATGGCATGTTGTATGACAGATATACGCTGGTGTCATATGACATTCTGTCCAGACACTTGTCCTAAGTTTAGCTCTAAATTTAACCTGAAAGATGTATGACAAATAATCAAATGTCAGCCCTGTAAAACAAAGGTGTTGCATTGTGATTTGAACTTAACAGAGGTGCAAACCTCTGGTCCTCCTTCTTACATGCTCAAAACAGTCAGTGCACAACAATGAAGCTCTCTCAATGGCAGTATAAAGGACAGTTTATTTGATCAGGGCTTCAAATATTGTATTTACTCCATATGAATTTGGCTGCACAGCAAAACCAGCACTGAGTAAATAGAGATGATGGTATAGTGTCCTTTAGCACAGTCTGTTCTGGTTCTTTCACATCTCTTATCTGCACAGCAGATGGTGATGTCCCAGGCCCGGCCATATCATGGTGGGAGCAGGCCAGTGTAGCATGGCAAGAATCAATGTGGATGACATCTTGCTCCCTTGCTTTGAGTTTCTGCTCCATGGCTGTGCACTCACTTCCAGTTGAGGAGACCTGAAGCCACCTCCAGCATTTATCACAAGTCAGACTGGAGCAAATCTCTTAGGAGTCAAAACCACTGACATCACCGTGGGGCTGTGCACAGGAGGGTCCTGCTCTACCTTGTCACTCCAGCAGCACCTGCTAGCCGTATTTTAACTTCAGCCATATAGAATGTAATAGTTCCTTGATCTTCATTGTGCTCAGAGTTACAGGTATTTCTGCAAACTTCTGATTTTAGGTAGGAGTATCTTTGGGGATTTTTTGAGAGCTGTTTATTTGTGGCAATATTAGAACAAAGACAGATCTGTAGCTACAAAGCCTGTTTTTGTCATGTTATTGAGAGAAGGCAAAGAGAACACAGTAACTCATATTGTATGCAGCAGGCACAGCAGGTAGAAACAAATTGGTCTTAAAAGAATGAAAGGCTACCAGACAAATGTGTCAAAAGAGACATCATTCATAAACTAGCCTAAGGGACTGATTGGAGAGGTAAATATTCTTAGTGTATTTCCAAAAACTGATTTCTAAAAAAAAATGTGGAAAGGGTGGTTCCCATCAAAATTGATTTCACTTTCCCATCAATGCCATTCTGGAATCACTGTGTTTCCTAGGACCTCTGCTATCCCCAGCAGCTTATGCCTCTTATTGCCATTCTCATCTGCTGCAAGAGCCTCAGAGCAACAGGGTTGCAAGAACATCTCTGAATGTTGTAAATGTCAAGAAAAAGACAAATCTTCCATTAGAATTCTTGCCAACATACATTATAACGTAAGTTAAATTATATTTGCACAGCAAAAAGTGACTAAAAGATAATGTTTATGCTTTCACACTTCCTCCAAGGAACATGTATTTGCTTATATAGTCTTTGGGTTGTGTTCCCTTCGTATTAGCATTTCATGTTCCCTCTGACTGATTCCTCTTTCAGTTTTATTCAGTGGATGTGACCTTATGCTGACATTTGCAGAGAGGCAGTGACTGCAGTAGCTGTATGCTTTTCCAAAGCTCAATGGCAGGGCAGGTCTGGGCTGGGTCATCAGGTACCTGAAATAGGGCTTAGGACCCTGAAGACTGAGTGTTCCTCATGTCATATTTCCATATTTCCATTTTGATTATAAGTTGTACACTGAGCCGAAGTCCACCCTGACTCGGAGATGTGAGTCAGTAGCCATTAGAATAGGATAAATTGCTCCTGAAAGGAGATTATGTTTTCAGTACATTGATCTCAAAGCACCTACATCTTTACAGCACTGAAATATTTATGCAACAGAATCAGCAAGAAATAATTTATAGTGTGTTTCTCAATGCTGAGCACGCGTGACATCCTCCATCTTTTCCCTTACAAACGCCTCTGGCGTTTTGCCTCTCTCGGGGTGCCGTGGCCAAAGCAATTGTTAGTTCTCACAAAGGATTTCCCCTGTGGCAGTTTCTGTCTTGCTGATGCAACGTGGGTTGTGTAGCAGGAGGCACAGGAGTTGCTTTTGGCTCTGCTGTTTGCATTTAATCTTCAGAAGTGTCTGTTAGAAGCAAAGCAAAGCAAGACTGAATGCAAAGGTCTGCTCACTGGTATACAATGGCAAAAGGTACAAGGATGTGTGCCCTAGGTCTATAGTCTCAGTGAAATATGCCTACTCTAGCTGATCTTGCTTTGGCAGGGGAATGGGACTAGATGATCTTTCGAGGTCCTTCCAACTCCTAACACTCTGGGATTCTGGCATTATGGGATTTTCTGCACAGGTACTGTTACTGTCACAAGCAATCGCTATTTTCTTTTCACCACAACCATCAATGTTTGGATGCAGCAGTTAGTCATCATTGGTAGTAATGGACTATGGCCAAGAACAGGGCTTGTGTTAACATCCACTCTCACCTGCATTTCTTCATGTGATGGCACATTTGCGGCTGCTATACACACAGAATGAGTGTGTAACAAGCTCATCCTTCTCCTGGGATGCACTTTGTTTTTTTCATCAACCTCGGTTGCCTGATTCAGTTGTGAGTAAAGCTGAAGGGCTTAGCGGAGATGGAGGGCTACTTAATTCAGCTATGGAAGCAGACTATGAATAAATCAAAGAATACAGGCAATGTTAAATGTAATTGCTTAACCTAACTTCTGCTGGCTGTTTTGAGGAAATATGAGGAATAAGGCAAATATTGCTGTTCACTTCAACCTTTTGCTCTTTTCATGTGGTCATTCTTCTTTGTCTTCTCTCAGATTCAAACCTCTTTTGTTGTGCCCTGTGACCCTGGCTGACTCAGCATGAGTTGCCTATTGCCAACATTTTCTATTTAAAGAGAAAGCAAACAGATGTAATATGCAGTGCCTAAGTTTGAAATCTGCCCTGGAAAAAAGTGTAAATTTATGTATTTATTTTTGCAGGTGACATTTTGTAATCTCTTGGAATGTCTTAGGGTTAAGCCAAAAATGAAGATATGTAACTGTGCATGGCCCAGGGGAAATGTTAGCAAATCTGATGCAATGCTAATAAATCATAATTATTGTTATTCTTACTCTTTGGATATGTTGTAATAAAACCTTAACATTGTTTTATTGGGAAAAAAAATCCCCAAAAGTATGATTTCATTCTTACATAGTATTATTTTTGTAATTAATATTCCAAACTTCTATGAGGTCTTCCTCTGAGAATACGAATGTTTTTCAGAGTTACTAATTAAAAAAGATTTTATTCTACTCTCTCTATCCATATAAGTACTCTTTCTGTCTTCCCATCTATAAGGAATTTTGGATTCTTCTCTGAAGTGAATGCATTTTACTGTTTCCACTTCACTAATGTAGAAAATGAGACACAGAGGAGTCAAATGATTTAATCGAGACAAAAGGGAGAGTTAGTGGTATCTGAAAATAGATCTTCTGAAGCAGTGTACTGTGCTTTTATTGGGAAATGGTGCAGTAGCATTCAGAGGAACTCAAAATACATCAAAAGCGTTCACCGTTCTTTGCAAGGAAATCCAGGAACGTGGCAGGGAAGGAAAATGATGTGTGCTTGGCATGAATGGCATGGGGAACTACCTGCAATGTTCACAGCCAATGGGACCTCGACCCTTGGTGCCTTTTTTCTAATCAAACAGTCCATCCTGGAAGCCACAGGCGCTCTTGCCTTTACCAGGCATGAATCCACATCACAGTATATCATTTCCTTTGAGTTCAGTGGGACATCAAGCTGGCTGCAAGAGTGCAAACAGTGTGAATCCAATGAGGGACTGCCAAAAGGCAAGCAGAAGGGTTAAATCTGGCAGATATTAATTTCTGTTTTCAAGCCAAGGCTGGTTACAGTCTTAAGGTAATACCAGGGAAAAATATGCTGGGTGTTGTTTAAAAGTCAGGAGGGTTGGCTGACATGTTGTCATGGGCGTAAGACTTTCACACGCTCCTGGTGACGACATCAAGGACTGCTTTGCCTGCCACAATAACTGCTGAATGCCCTTAACTCTGAACAAAACAAGAGCCCTAGCAGTAACTACAAGGGGCAGATGGCTTTGCAGGCAGCAGGAAACAAGAACGTGTGATGTACCGGGCATTCTGGCATGCTGGAGCAAGTCAGATCAAGGAGTGAGCATGGTGAGGGAATGATGTTGGTCCTGAAAGACTCAACAAGTGAAGAAGGTGAGTTTGAAGGGATCATGCATTATTTGATTACAGAGTCTTTCTAACGTGGTTCATTTCAAGAATGCTCTTGCTAAGGCTTAGATGAGGAGGTGTTTATGCAGTGACCAGGTGAGTACAGCCAGCCAAAGTACTCAGAAAGGAAATAAGACACATTGCAATCTAGGCTGTATTCTCTTTATATATAATGTTTTTCCACAGCCATCAGTGAAGCAGGTGCATAGGCATCATTTTGATATACATTATAGTTTCCCTTCATTCATTGCATTAGCTAGACCTTCCAAACTGAATATTATTCCCATGTTCCAGCTAATCCAATCTCAGTTCTCCTCTATGTGCCTGACTCTTCTAGTTCATCTCTGGATCAGTACTGTCTCTTCCTTGGATAGTTTGCCCTCTGCCAGATGTGAAGAATATGGCTACCATTTCACCTTATGGAGTCTGAAGAGGGTTTGCCGTTCACATTTACCCAGTATAAGAACAGTTATTTTCAAATAGTTAGCTCTTTAAAACACTACTTGGAGTGGATTCATAGCTGCTTTTGTCATCTTTTGGAATTGTCAAGTCTCAAACTTGCAGCATTAAAAATATATTAATCACTCTGAAACATCAATAAATACGCATGTAATGTTTGGCTGTTTTGTTTAACAAGCAGCAGCTACAAGAAATATAAATGGAGCTCCATTTTCCTTAAGGTAAATAAAACTCTCCAGGACAATATATTTCACTTCAAAATTATATGGCAAGTTTTTTCTTCTTTATGCTCAAGAAACACATCCATATATGGTCTACTTGTCAGGGAAAATAAATAATGATGCAATAGAAAGGTCAGGTTTGTGCCATTTAGCTACAGGATGCTTGATGAAGTGAAGTGCTTCTGATAGTGCCACAGAGAAGAACTTTAGGATGGGTGAAAGTTTCTGCCGTGCATCTTCAAAGAGGAAATCTGAGATTCAGAACAACTTATATTTTGGCTTGTATTCACTGATCATGGGGTGATCCAGAAATAAACTCCAGGCTTCAAAGTGAGAGCATTTCAAAGCTGTCCTGCAGTTGATCGAAACATCCAGGCAAAGCAGGGAGTTGAATACCAGCAAGGATTTTCTGAATTAAGACTTAATCAAGGAAAAACCCATTTCAGCAGTGGAATTACCCTTTCATTTCAGAACAAAAAGGTAATGCAAATATGCATGTTTTAAACTTACTTAGCATTTTTTAATCTGTCAATTTGCTATGTCTGTACAAATATTTATTGCTGGAGCAGCTTGTAACCTACTACTCTAACTCAGCCTTGGGAGCTGTGATTTGCTGTTGGGTTTTTTGGTTGTTGCTGGTGCTTTTTTGTTTGGTTGGTTGTTTTTTTAAAATTTATTCAAATAAGTCACAAAACACTCACTGGTGTTAAGCAGAACTGTAATTCTGTCCTTTCCTTATTTTTCTTTTACTTGCAGGTGATGCACATATCTTTGTCCCTAGAATAGCTTGCGCAAAAATAGTTGTTGTAGTTACAACATAATAAGGTACAATGTAGCTTGCAAGGCAGTGTGAAAGAAAAAAAAAATTACAGCAGCAAATTATTTCTTTCATTTATAAATTTTCAGTTGGTGTAAGATGAAGCTAATATTGCACTGATTGCTGTGTGAATTAATGCTTTCTGAGAAGAAATAAAAGCTTGCAGGTGTACGCATTTCCAGTAAAGCATTTGTGCAGAATTTGTTTGCATCATAACATATGCCAGTCTGATAGGTGACGTGTTTTGACAGCTGGAGCTAGGCAAGGGGATTTGTTTGTTTTGAGGACTCCTTTAGGAAGCTTGGCTTTGCTCCTTCAGCACTGGAATAGAACTTGAAGTTTGCATAAGCTGTTATTACAAAGTATGTGTGCCCGTTGCCATAGCTGGAGAGTGTGAAGTTTCAGTCTTCTGATGTCTCAGCTCTGGCAGATCTGACGGGCACTGGGATCTTTCTGTTTTGTAGCAGACCATGTGCTTCCCCATAGTAGTTATCCAATAGAATATGTCCTTGGAGATCTGCAAAGATTTATCTGAAAAATTACTTAAAATACAGCAAAAAGCGCGAGTACTTTAAGTCCTGCAAACCGGTCTAGTTGCCACTGCCAGAAGTGGATCTGAGCTGAAAGGTACCAGAGTAAGAGCTAAAGTGGAGGCCTGGTTTATTATGAAGAGTGCCAGCCCTGTTCACCTTCCCCCTGTGCATGCTCCTGCTGTTTTCAGAAGTAAAGGCAAACATGCATCTGCAGAAGCTGGGGCGCAATCAGTCAGTGCAAAAGGCAAAGCAAGCAAGCAGCTTCTCTTCTGCAGCCTCCAAAGACATGGAGGTTTCTTTGAAATGTGGTTTATCACACCCTGAGCCATAAATCCTGTACTGAGTTACAAACTGATCGGGATAAACTCGGTGTAAAAGCAGGCAAAGTCTTTGGTTCTGCTCCCTTAGTGACCTTGTCACTCACCTGCCACCCTCCACTGACTGTAATAAGTAATTCTGCTAATTCTGCTGCCTCCATCTATTGAAGGAGGACAGACAGCCTTGCTAAGCTTTTCTTTAAGGAAGTGCTATCAATGGGGACTAGTTGTTTCAGATGCTAATGGTATTGAACAGCATGGTTCTGCATGTTCAAAGCCAGCTGTAATCCTCGTTGTTTATTTATGTTGCATCAGAGATCAGAGGCCGTTCTCCCAAACACTACACGTTGACAGAGCTTGCAGTACCAATACAATAGTAACCTAATTGTGTTTGTCTGTGGCTTTTGCTGTAAAGTAAGTGGTAACTATCAGTCACCTTGGTGAGAAGTATCTTTGGTTTCAGAAATCTGCCAGATACAGTTGCTCCCTAAAACAGGGCAGAGCATTACAGCTTGGTCCTGAAATGAGCATTTAATTTTAACCTTACCTTCAGATTGCTGAAAGCAGCTTAAGTTATCCTCTGTATGGCACAAGACCCTCACTGAAATGGGGATGACAAAATTAAAGAATCAGGATCAGGCCCTAGATGAAAATTATAATAAACTTAGATCCAGCAGATCCTGTCAGTTTGAGCTATTAAATGGCAGCGCAGGTGTCAGCATCTGAAGATATGTCTCTGGCAAGAAAGATCACTAGTGGGGCCATTCAGACCTGAAGGCAAAGTGATCTCTAAGGAATAATAAAGGAGCTACGCCTACATCTTTAAAAATCAGATTCTGCTATTACAGTAAATGCAATGCTCTGTGCTACCTGTGCATGAGGGTGGGCTTTTGGGCTGACAGAGAAATGCAGGGAGCAGCCAAACATTAAAACTCCCCCAAAATCCTGGTTAGGGTGAACAGCAAACCTAGCATTTAACATAAATCTGATTGCAATATTTTAAACATACAGGCTTAGAGCAAGCAAAGAGATTCAAGCTGCGTTTAGAAAAATCACTTTGCCCAGATCTTGCTTGGTTCAATGACTCCCAGGAGAAAAAAACAAAAAACCAAAAAAACCCAAACCTGTTGATGGTTTTTTTTTTACATCTTCATTACAGAAACTAGAAAGTATTTAGCTTATAGTGCATTAGTCTGGTAAACTCTCATGAGGCTGTGGTTGGTAGTTCACACTAGTCTCAGATGGTGTGAGCTTAGCCATGCTGTGTGAGCTGAAACAGGGCAGGTCCACACTGCTGTGCCAGCACCAGATGCTACTGAGCTGAGCCACAGTGAGAGAAGGTTAAACTGAATCAGGTCGTGTTGCGTTAGCCTCCAGCTGAGGGCATGTGCTTCAGCTCAGCTGCTTCACCACGGCTTGTTAGAGGAATAACTCAAACTCAGTGCCTGAGCCCTGTGACAAACTTCAAACGAAAGTACCGGCAGTTGAAAGGGGAGGCAGAGTGGTGGCTCTGCTCTGCTCTGCTCGGCTCTGCTCTGCTCTGTTCTGCTCTGCTCTGCTCTGCTCTGCCCAGGCCTGTCATGACTCCTGCCAAATTCAGTCTTGCTACACAGGTCCATTTGAGTGAGGAGAGACAGGTGATGGGATGCAAGAATGGCTTCAAACCCAACTAGAACAAGTCCTGCAAGGGTTCAGGGCAGTCAAGGCTGTCCCAAAAAGCCAAAAATCTCCTGCAGCCCCAGGATGTGACCATCAAACCTTCACCAGGGTTGTGGCAATTAGATGAGCAGAACTGAAAACTTTCTCTATTTTGGGCCCTGTGAAGCTTCTTTCTTCTGGATGAGTCAGTGGTGGGAGCTGCAGCCAACACTGCTGTTTCTGCACTCTGTAGGACTCCCGTCAAAATATTTAGTGAGGATCACCAACATGCTAGGTAGATTCTCCCTTTCTCTGCAAGTGGGTGGGACCCAGTTAACCCATACAAAGAATAAAAGGGTGAAATAGTAGTGATCCCCAAATTCAAAATCTTCCTTTTCCCTCCTTGTGCCCTAATGAGGTGTAGGGGAAAAAAAAAAAAAAAATAGGGAAGCATGCCCAGAAATGGTCTTTATACCTAGATCCATTAGGGATTTAGTGAGTCACCTAAATCAGTTTGCACCTTTGTGCTGGAGTGGGCAGTCACATTGACAGTGGTCCTCACTACATTCCTCATAGTCCTGACTGTCCATGAAGCCTGGTCAGTGAGCCCTGCCCCACCCAGACCAGAAGCACAATGAAGATGCACCTACTGCCTGCTCTGCCTCCTGTGCCATCAAGACATTAGCAATGAGGCTGGGAAGGAAAAAGTGGAGAGATCTATGTCAGAGGCACCTCTGGTGCAGGTTGCTTTCAGAGAGGAACAGTTTCGTTTCCCCTCTTTTCCCCTCTAATGAATCATTTTGCATCACCTCCATTGCAAAGTTACGACCAGACCCTGCCCTCTCCATTGCCTGCTTAGTTTAGGTCTCTGAGTTACCACCAGAGCTAGGTTCCTACATTGAGGCATTGCAGTGCTAGATGCTGCAGACAAGCCCTCTTATAAAGCCTATGGATTTCACACACCAGCAACACAGCTGATAGTGAATACCTAGGATAACGGACTGAAAGTGCTGCCTAGTGTGCCAGGAGCCTAACAAGTCAAGCAGCAGCCAAAGCTGCTGGGAAAACAAAGCTGTGTCATTGTTCTTGGCTAGCTGCTATCTGGAGTGCAGCCAGGGATAGGTACCAGAGTGGCTGCTGCATGAGGCAGGGAACAGCTCTGTACAGAAGCTATCAGTAGTTTGGTGCTTGGGCTTGGTTCCTTGGGAGAGGAAGATCCTTAACAGAACTGAGACACCCAGAGAAGGTAACCAACTGCAACCATGGGAGATTTCACTGATAATTAAAAAATCACCCCCCCCAGCACACACACAGAAACCGAAAACCCCACAAAGAAACAAAAAATAAACAAACTCACAAACAAACAAAACCAAAATAAACAAGAGAGAAAAAAAATGAAGCAAAGTTGGGTTGCATTATTTACAGCAACAGAAAGTTTAATTTTGGCAGCTTTTCATGGCTAGAAAATGCATTCTTTGTTGCTAAAGTTCATAATGCCAGTCTGAAATATACTAGGCTTCCCTTTACCCTGAGCTCTTCCCTCTTCTTGCTTGGAGTCTCAGGTGGCTGTTGATGTGGGAGGTATCACCATTTCTGAAAGTGAAAAGCTTAAATCCAAGCTTTTAAGGCTTGATTCAAGCTCTTGCAATTTCTTTAAACTGTACTAACTTCTTCTTTTTTAGGAAAAAAAATGGTTAAAGAAACAAACACAAATTCCTTGGTATGCACAGATATGCCTCTGTTGCCATTTGGAGACCTCCTAGGTCAGGACTGTCTCTTGGTCATGCACATAGTTGCAAGGATTGCTAGAGCAGGACAGTTTCCTGGAGTGAAGCTCATGGTGTGCTGGAGCCCCCTGCCATCAACATGAGTGCAAGTGTTTGAGAAGTCAGGGCACAGGGGGCACTTGGTGAGCCCAGGCCCAGCACCAGCCATCTGGAGAGAGCAGCTGCATGGAGAAGAGGAGCTGAAGGCTTCACTCTGTCACCAGTGCCAGTGTGGCAGGAGGCAGGTCCTAAGCAATGGGAAGCTTCATGGCTCTGCCATCCTTATGCATGTGGCTCTGTTAGATGAGTGACCCAGTTCCACAGGACCCATGGCTAGGCAGGGTAGGCCTGTGCAGGGCTGGAGGCCAGCCCTGCGGTGACACCATGGGCATAGAGACTGACAGCCTCAGGGTGGGAGCAGGAACCTTTGTCCTTAACTCTAGTGGTGAACTCAGCCAGCCCCTCACCTCTCTGCACCAGGGGGGTCATGCAACCCCAGTCCCATTCTGCTGGCTCCCTGAGCTTTCCTACCTGGTCCATGTCTTCCTAGGCAGTTTGTACCCATTGCTTCTCATCTCAGTATTCTCTACTATTTTACATAGTTCTTACTCAGTCCTTATAAAAATCAAATCTATTACTCCTTGGCTTTCATCTTCTTAAAAGAGACAAGTTTCCTCATTTCCTCCCATGACTCTTGGACACTGTTGACCAGAGTGCTCTCTGGCATCCAAAGTAGATCCTGATAGAGCATCTTACCATTCACCACATCGGTACTTCCCTATCACTGCTGGAAATACCCAAGTGTTTTTTATTGTCTTTGCCTTTTTTGAGTTCACACTGCAATGATGGTTCAGAGTCATTTTGTGACTTCTGACCATGCCCTGATGTTTTCCCCTTTTTTCATTTTCAGCTCACAACCACTGTTTTTTAGAAGTCTTCAAACTCATGACCTTGAACTTTTTTCTGTGAGAAGCAAGAAATCAGAAGTGAAACCATCAGAAGTGAAACCATGTCATGTTGCTCTCTTTGCTGAGTGAAACAAAGAAAGTACTTCAGGGAAGAGTTTTGCATGTTGCTTAAGGGATCTCCAGATAAGGTGGAAAAAATTACTCCATGAAGTCTCCTTAACAATTCATGATGGAAAATCTGCCCTTGGAGAAAACCAGAAAAGAGAGAGACATTTTCCCTTAATTTTCTGCAATGAGAGCAAGAAATAAACCAAAATTAAACACCAAAAGATATATCAATTGGTGTTCTCCTAAAGAAACTAATTTCAAAGCTGTACCTTTTTATATTATTGGGGGGGGGGTTTACTATTTTTCTTTTCTCTTGAGCTGTGGTAACCAGAATAATAGATAAAAATCTGCTTTGCTTGCAGCAGCTCCCTTCCCTTTTTAAAATACTATGTAAACTAGTTACTTCTCTGTGATAGCAAGGAGTTAATTCATTAGGTTTACACTTAGGTTTTAGTGTTCTCTCCCTGGTGAAGGATTTCTGAAGGGAAATCCAGAAGGGTTTTCTGGTCATTGTAATCAAGAGGCAGAGCTGAAGATGGTTGACTTTCTTTTTTTCAGTTTCCAGATTTTGATGATCACAATTTTCTTTTACAGGAAAATAAAAAAAAAAAAAAAAACCCAACCAAAAACAAACCAATTTTAAAATGGCTACAAAAGCAGCGAATACTCAAAGACAAATGATCGGCTGTGAGGAATACAGTCTGTACAGTAGCTTGAGTGAAGACGAGCTTATAAAGATGGCCATCCAGCAGAGCTTAGAAGAGGACCCCATGGGTCAGCCAGCTGCCCAAAGCTACCAGAAGCCAATGGTGGCTGGTCCCAGTGAAGTTGCTACCCCTAGCCGTGGCAGCAACCACCACCTACCCTACCGCATCTACCCTTGGCAAAGGTGAGTGAGCACCTGCATGAGTTCCACCATCTCAACAAAAACCCTGCCTGGGAAGAGAACAACAGCTTCCCCTGTCAAAACATGTGCTTTCTAATTAGCTTCACTGAAGCAGTTGCCCTCTGTGTCTGTCATTAGTTTGAAAGCTGGAGTCTGCTATAAATCCAATGAAGTCAACAATTTATGCCCTCGCAGCAAAATGAGAATTTGCTTGATGTTGTCTGTTTTAAACAACAAATAAAATAAAAGGGGCACTGCTACAAGCTTTCCCGAACAACAAAATCCCCATCGAAGCCAGTGGCTCCTTTTCCCAAGGGGAACATTGAACACTTGAGCTTAGGTTTCACCAGAGAGGGAGCACAGCATCTGTTAGAGGAAAACATAAGAGAGGCCTAAAATAGGTATATAAACCAATGTGAGCTGACACCTTTAGATACTTCAGTCTTTAAAGGATGCAGTTACTGCAGATCAAAGTCTGACCTCAAGCACGCTGCTCTCAAACAAGAGCATCTCCAGATACCAAATGGTGGTAGCATCCCCCTCCCCTGCAATGCTGGGATGTGGATTACAGAGATCTGCTGACAGTTTCAAATCCATTGTTCCCCTTTCAGTTTTTGAAGGGCAGATTTCTCAAGGAGGGAAGTAAAAGGTTACAAAGTGACCCCAAAAGCAAGGAAAAATATCCTTTGAAACTCATTTTATTTTAATAAGCTAGGAGTAACTGAAGTTTTTTCCTACTGCTTTCTCATAATTCTGCTGTCCTCTGACACTTCACTCATTACTGTCTGTGACTATTTGGTTTCCAAGGGTAGGAAATTGGGGACAATTTGATGAGCAGTAAACATGCTTCATAGCTGCAAATCAAGATACTGTACAACAGACAGTCCTGCTTCCACCAAAGGTTGTGGTCTCTCCATGTTGTTACCATGGACTTACACTGTCAACCCTGCCATAGGGACCTGATCCAGGAAAGAATAAGGGCTTCCCTTGCCATTTGGCCCTGTTCTCCTTGAGGGTGCTTTGACACCTGCTACTTTGGCAAGAGGCATCTGCTGTTCTGTGCATTAACTTGTTCTGCCTTTACCTCAGCCCAGCAGCTTTTGACCTCCCACTGCAAGGAAAGCCTTTGCAGCTTGTAGGTCCAGATCTGCAGCATTGCTGAACTGTCCTGCCACCTGGGAGAGCTGAGCTAGAAATGGAGTTGGCATCCAGGGGACCCTGAGTCTTCCTCTGCCTCTGCCTCTAACCTGCTTGCGTGGCACTTTGGAGGTGATGAATGTCACCCAACCTCACCTCACGCCTGCTTCCTGTGTGGTGGTGGTAGGGTTAACCTCACTGTTGTCTTATATGGTCATTTGAATCCCCTGACGCTTCCTCAGAGGGCCAAAAATAATCTTGAGCCGAGCAAGCAGCTGAATCCAGCACAGAGCAAACCGTGGCCATCTGCTTTTATTCAAAGCCCTGACCGGCAGGGTTTTTCACTCTGTCTCTGTGGATGTGTGCCTTTGTTTCTGCCTCAACATGACCTGTTTCTCCTACTCGGAGTATTTCTCTTTATTTCATTCATGTCATCGCCACATCAGATTGGCAGCCCAGCCGAGAGGCCGTGCTCAGCCATCCAGCTCAGGGGCAGCCTGGGGGGTCAGGCGAAGGTACGACGGCAGCCCGTTCAGCACATCCCAGCCCATGTAAGTGCCTCTCTCTCCCTCTCCTGCTTTCCCCTGCAGTCAGAACAAGCCTTGCTACCCATTCTTCCCCCAAGCCAGCTCTTCTGAGTGGCAGTAGTGGTTGATGGGCAGAAATAGTGGTGTTCATCTGGAGGTGGTCTTGCTGATACCTGCAGCACACTCACTGCTACCTTCCAGCCACCCTAAACCATGCTCAGGCTCTTGAGAGTGATCCACTTCAAACCTCCCCTGCTCTTTTCTCACCCTTTTCCCCTCTTCATCCCACCAGTGCACGTCCTGGGGATACTGGGCCATTCAGTAGCTCTGAGGCGGCACAGAGAGAAGGAAAGGGATGTCTGTGATGTGGTTTATTTACATAGACTGGCGTCTGTATCAACACAGTTGGTGAAGCAGGCAGCTACTGGTAGTAGCTGCATTGGTATTATTTTATTTATGTTCCCAAGATGCTATGCCTGATCCCAGAAATACCTGCATTGTCCTGCCACTCTGAGGAGGGCTGCAGGGGAACTGTACTCTGCCTTGCCTGCCCAAAGAGACTTTGATCATCTTGGCCATGTTTTGCTTTTGGCAGAGACCGAAAACAAGCTCAGGTGAACACATTTGTGGAAGAGGAAAACAGGCAGGCAAGGGTCTAGACAGAGTCCTGTCCCAGTGCTTTTAGGTAGTGGAAATGTGTGGATCATGATGGCTCTCCGTGGAGCAGAGTACATGCATGCAACTACCTTTAACTACCACAAGACAGGGAAGTGCTGCAGGCAGTACCTCTCTATGTCCTGCAGAAGACACTTCCATGACTTTTTTTTTTTAAATCTACTCAGTCCAAATTCACTTTGTTTTATCAATATTATAAGTCCCTTCCTGGATGCATGCTTGCAGCAACAACCCTTCCACCACTCTTCTTTGTTTCGTCCCTCACCCTTCTCTACAATGTTCCCCATCTCACCCTGCACCTTGACTGATCAAGGCTCTGCCCCTGTCTCTCTACTGACATTTCTTCATTTCTTTCCTGCCACTGTGAAAACCTCCTTCTGCTGAGACATGAAGCCTCCCTCATGCCTGTCACCTGCCATCTCCCTGTAGGCAGAGAAATTGCATCCTCTTATTAGGTTCTCTGCACACCTTAGATGCCCCTCTGCTGTTCTGGGTTCAGTGACTAGAGGGCAGGCTTTGCTTCTCCATCACATAGCTCAGTGGAGTTTAGTCAACAAGAAGGCTGGGTAAGGCTGATAAACAAGCTCTTCCCTCCTGCCAGGTGAGAACCAAAATGTGGCTAGGAAGCCACAACAGAGCATGATGGCATCACTGTTTTATAGTCTCAGAGCCAGGCAGAGATGACAGTTGGCTTCACCTGGAGAGAAGTGATTTGTTCATGCTGCCTGCATCTCATCAGGCTGCCAAGAAAAAAATGAGCTTCCTGAACATTTCTATGTTCCATCAAACCTCTTCTGCAGCACTGATAATTGATCCCACCATACATCTCATCTGCAATGAGTATTTATTATCTTGGCTACTGGCATTAAAATGCATTAATTCCTTTGAGATACTTGAAAGTTTAAGATTTAATCAGATTTTAAGGCTTCCTCCATAGCTTTAATACTAATTTTCTGTATATCTGATGAAACACAAGCAGAAGAATGTGTTGGGTTTTTATAACAGCCAACTGTGAGCCAGGCAGAAAACAAGGATTTCAATAGAGTCATTAAACTTTCTGTACTGATCTGGAATTTGCTTGGCTAAAGCATCTGCAGTCCAGTCCAGCAAACCCCCTCATCTGACTCAGGAATCATTTAAGGTCAAGGAGCCCAACAGAAGTTTGCTTCATTCAACATCTGAGGGCTTAAGCAGAGTACTAACTGATTCTTCACACATTTTTAACCCTGCCACAGATCCAAAGGACCCTCTGCTTTCACTGAGTCTCGGATAATGTGATTCACCTTGCATCTGCTGTGTGCCAGCCCCACACACAAACTCTTGCCATAACCCACCCGGCATGCAGTACCACACCAAGCACTAGTAACTCTATCGTGTGACCAAAAGCTGAGGTTTCAGTGAGCAGCTCTGCACATGTAATATGAACCTTTGCACAGAACAGATGGTTTCATCAGCCTTGTGCCAGAGGTTTATAAAGACAAAGATCCCCCACCTCCGCTTCTTCTCCCAGCCAAATATGCCAATTGTTGCTGTTAACTGACTTCAACAAAATATTCCATTTCAAATGCCTATATGAAAATCTCTTATCTACATAAGGTTCACAATTTTAGGTCTAGTTCCAGGGTGCTCTAAATAATATGGAGATACAGCAGTGACCTTGGGACCTCAGCACAGCAGTTATCAGAAGGTCAGTGGATTCCTAGTGGGTGGGCTGTGGACAGAAAGGCAGTTGCCTGCTCTAGCTGTTGTCTCCTCAGGAAAAATGCCTCGCTTTGTGTCCCATAGCTCCCTTCATTCCACTGTTGCTATTTTTGTGACTGCTGTCCTGAGATCACTGCTTCTAGCCATAGAAGAAGTGTCACCAAGTACTTTATCTCCTGGGAAATAGTGTCTTTTTCCATTCCTTGGCACGTGTTTTGTTCACCTGTTCTGATCCAAACCCTGAGTTTAACTTCAGAGAAGCAGTTTGGTGAATTTTCTTTCAGTACTATTATCAGTGTTTACGGTATCTCTGGGCAAGCTGAAATCAATGATGGATGTGTGAGTTTCCGACTGCTGGCCTGTCCAGATGCTGAAAGGTAATGAAATCCAGTGCAGTTCCTGTAATTTGCACTAAATGCAGAGATCATACCAATGATCTGCATTTGAGGACTCCTGTGCTCAGCTGCCCATATTTTTCTGTCTCTGATCTCACTCTGTTGTGGCATTTTAGACCTTCTCCCATAATCTGGCTGTTCCCATTGTCACTGCCCTGCATGACCTTCATCACATGCTTTATTCCTCTCCTGAGACTCAGACCTCCCACCCCAGTCTATCTGCCTTAAAGGCTGCAACATTTTATCTTTTAGATAAAAGGGTCAAGCCACAAACTTTCCTATGATTTCAAGTTCCCACTAGAACTGGAAAAAATACTTCTTCCTTTGTAGTGTTTTCTGTGCTGCAGCTTAGCCATTTAGTGCCTCAGAGTAAGGAAGCAGTGGTTGCCTTCTCCTAGCAGAGATAGGCAGGAGCACAAGCAGGTGCTAGCACTGGAAACCACAGGAAACCACTGTGAACAAAGCTGCTCTGCCACAGGCAAGGCTGCTGTCTTCATCTGCTGCAGGCTACCAGCTCCCTGCCTCTGCTGCAATGTCTGCAGTGGCAGATGGTGGAAGGAGGGAGGCCCTGCTGTAGGCACTTCTGATCAGTGGTATGGTGACTGTCAGGCAGTGTTGTGATTCCCAACTCCCACAGCAGCTCTTGCTGTTTCTCTGCAGAGGAACTGGTATGACCAGGTCAGCCCTATTCTGCAACTGCTTTTGCAGAACTTGGAGAAATGAGTTGCTGCTCAGACTGCACAGAACGTGTGCTTAGAAAAGGAAAAGTCTGTCAGAACTAAAGTCCCTTGTATGCTGCTCCTTATGTCTCACTGCTGAGTGGCGTGAGCCACGTTTCATGCTTTTTGCAGATTCTCACACTGAACTTCTTCTTGAAAGGTTCACAATTAAGTAGCACTATAACCAGCTGACTTTCACTGAAATGCTACTTTATGGTGATTTTACACTGAAGAGGCTTTAAAATAGTTCCTCCATATTATATTTTCATTCCTTTTAACTCCTTGCACTCCTCCACCTTGTGTAATTTGACAGTGGTTTGCTGAGTTCAAACTGGACACAAACTACTTCACCAGGTCCCAGTTGTGGTTCCAGAGGCTCCTGACTGTTGCAGTTATTTGGGGAACTGCTAAGTTGGCTAAAAGCTTTGCAAGAGTGTACTTGTCAACAGAGCTAATGGGTCTGCTCCCAAGCAGTCTTCTAAAGGCTAGATTTTCACAGGTACCCACACCTAATGTGCCTTACAGGGACACTGAACACACATTTTTGAAGGTCTATAATGTCAGAAGTGCTTACAATTTCTGAAAATGTAAGTCCTCAATGCTGAAATAGGAACTGGGCATCTCTGAGGCATGGTCATGGATGGTAGCTCAGAATTTCATTTGGGTGGGTGTTTGTTGGGGTTTTTTTTCAGCCTCCCTGGCTTTAAACAGTCCAGACCAATGCCCTTAATGTTCATACGGTCTAAGTAGAGCTCTCTTTTTTTCAAAACTGAATTGGCTAACTTATGAGAACAGGCTTGAGTAAGAGAAATAGGAAGCATCTTTAAAATACAAGAACAAAATTTATTGGGAATTTCTGCTTTCGGACCAAGGTACCTGCAAATCCAATTTAACACTTTTTTTCAGGGATGTACAGGGGTAATTCTCTCCAAACCTGGTCTTATTTAAGAGATTACATATGAAACATCTTGCCAGGTAAGACAGTAAATGGCAGGGTGAGTTAAGTGTCACAACCATGGACACTCAGGGCACTGTACAGAGCAAGGGTAGAGTGAGTCTCCTCCAACTCCAGATATCTAAAATATAAGTGCCTGTGTCAGAGATTAGTCACACCTGCGTGTCTCTTACACTTTGACAAAAGAGATCAGCACCTCCAGATAGTGATTCAACTGGCCAAATTAGAGCCATAGTTCTATAGGCTTGTAGCAATGCCTTGTAGCAAGACACCTAAGGGACACTAGTATTTATATAAAGTTCACTGTTTAGGTCAGACGACACACTGATACTGCTGGGGAAAAAAAAAAAAAAAAGAAAAAAAAAGATTCTCAGCAACATAGAAAGCAATAATCAAGTTTTAATCTTGTTTTAAAGAGAACTTGATCCTGTAGTGGCAGCAATCAAAGATGGAGATGAAAAAGCAGTATGCAACATGATGAAATCAGGAAAAGACCTTTCTGAACCTAATAAGGATGGCTGGATACCCCTCCATGAAGCTGCCTACTATGGCCAAGTGGGTTGCCTGAGCCTGTTGCAAAAAGGTCAGTGACGTTCAAACTAAATAATTACAGTAAGGAAAAGAAGAATATTAATAAAGTTAAAAGCACAGTTAGAAGCAGTCTAGTCCTGTTGTGGGACTGCATGTGAAGCTTTTTTCCAACCTCTGTTGTTGTATAGTGATTTCACCTTCTTTTTTATAATAGGTTTACAGACTGAAATCTTTAAAATTTAGGAAATTCAGGATGAAGCAATACCTGAATAGATCTTACCAAGCCCTGAATTTCTCACAGTAAAGCCTTGGAGCTCAGCTCTCAGCTGTTGTGATCTGTTTGGCTGCCATAGCAGAGAGCAATTCCCTCACTTCCTCTTAGCTGGAGATCCCAGCCAACAACTCTTTGCTGGTACTTGAAGATGGTTAGTTATTGTAGTTTGTTTTCAAACTGCTACTGAGGAGAAGTTACTCAGCATCTTTCTGCACCACTAGTGGCTGTAGCTGAACATTTTAATCTAAACCAGTGGCTGATTTAGATACTTAATCCAAGTCATAGCAACTTTATAGTATATTTTTAACTTTGCTCATGGATATTTTTAACTTTGCTCATGGATAAAGGAAATAAATAACAAAAACTCACCTGGATCTCCAAGGATTTTGAAAGGCAGTGATGCTGCAGATACTTGTGCACTGCATGCTGTAATGTCTTTGGCCTCAACATTTCTCCACAGCATACCCTGGCACAATTGACCAGCGCACCCTCAATGAGGAGACAGCTCTCTACCTGGCCACTAGCCGGGGCAACCTGGACTGCCTGCTCACCCTGCTGCAGGCTGGAGCTGAGCCTGACATCTCCAACAAGGCCAGAGAAACACCGCTTTACAAAGGTCAGTGCCTGCTTTTGCAAGGCTGTCTTTTGACACCATGAAGACAGAGCTGCAGGATTGCTTGTACAATGTGGGGCGGAAACTCAGCGATTATCTCCCATTTTCTACCTCCCTTCTACCAGCAGTCTTATCTTTCCTATGTCAGGCCTACCATAAAATCATAGAATTGTTTTAGTTAGAAGAGACCTTTAAGATCATCAAGCCCAACTGTGAACCTAACACTGCTAGATCAACACTAAACCATGTCCCTAAGCACCATATCTGCACACCTTTTAAATACCTCTAGGGGTGATGACTCAACCACTTCCCTGGGCAGCATGTTCCAATGCCTGACAAAATTTCAGTGAATAAATTTTCCCTCATATCCAATTTAAATTTTCCCTGGTGCAACTTCTGACCTATCTCTGGTTACTTGAGAGAAGAGACCAACTTCCACTTGACTACAACCTCTTTTAAGGTGGTTGTAGAGAGCAATAAGGTCTACCTTCAGCCTCCTTTTCTCCAGACTAATCAATCCCAGTTCCCTCAGCTGCTCCTCATAAGATTTGTACTCTAGGCCACCAGGTTTGTTGCCCTTCTTTGGATGCCCTCCAGCACCTCATTGTCTTCCTCATAGTGAAAAATGAGGAAGTGTAGCACCATAGTAGTGTGCTACCATACTTGTCTACAGAGAGCTTTATCTGCAGTCCAATGAAATAAGATACAGGTTTTGAACAGAATTTGGAAAGTGTTCATGTCATGTGATTTCTGCAACATGTTTGTTCTTCATAAATTATTTCCCACACCTTGTCAACTCTCTGTGTCACTGTGGTGTCCAATTGGTACAAATGTGATGGCCTGGATTGCCCTCAGTACCAGGCTTGACACTTAGTCTCCTCCAAGTCCCAGTTGAGGACTGTCTTTGCTGCCATATCCTTTACAAGCTCCAGACAGTGCCATTTGGCAACAGCCTTCCATATTGACCTAGTTGGACTCTTGGTCTCACTCACTATGGCTTAGTTGTATTATGTTGCCCTAAGCTACTTGAAATTGACACCACAACACATGGAATCTTCTCAAAAGCCTGTCCTAATCACTTCTCTTTCTTCCAAAACAGCTTGTGAGCGCAAGAATGCAGAGGCTGCAAGACTCCTGGTACAGTACAATGCTGATACCAACCATCGCTGCAATCGAGGATGGACTGCTCTCCATGAGGCCGTCTCTCGAAATGACCTAGAGATTATTGATATCCTTGTGAAAGGAGGTGCCAATATTGAGTCTGCAAATGCCTATGGGATCACTTCTTTATTTGTGGCAGCTGAGAGTGGGCAGTTGGAAGCTTTGAGATACCTCGCAAAATGTGGTGAGTACAGCTGTGCTATTATATGCCTTTACTTGTATAGCCCTCAATATTTCAAAGTTCTCATTAATTCTTCCTGTCTCAGGTTTTCTGTCACTGGGGACAAAGCTTAGCTGGCAGAGGTGTTGAAACCCTATTGCTCCAGGTGGCTGAATAGTGTAAGGTCTTTCAGAGACCATGGTTCTTCAACATTCATTCAAGGTCATCTACTATGAGAAGTAATATGGAGCTCTCTAACTGCATTGCTTGACAGCTTCAAAACTCATATTGCTGACACTTACAGCCTAAAATCCAATCAGTCACAGAAGAAAACTGTAGGTTGTCATATATTGAAACAGTTGAATGTTAGCCAACCCCATCTGCTCATGAACAGGTGCCGTGATGGGCGAGGTTAGCTATCCTCCACTAAGGAATCCTGCGAAAACAGAGAATTACTATTGTCTAGTTAATGGATTTACACCAAGAAGAAGCAGGCTCGCTCTCCCCATATGTACATGCTTAAACACAAAACCAACAAATTTGGTTTTAGCTTGGACTAAACCCACCATTTACTGCTCCAATCATGTAAACAGCTTTACAATAAGCGCAACTTGCTTAACTACTATTCTGAAGCACATTTTATTTTCACTGAGAGCTAATGGCTTCAGCGTAGGTAAGAGATGGCTGCTGCACTTGTGAAACAAATAATGAACAGTGATGAAGATAAGACAAACTTCTATAGCAGCTGGTATGGCTAAAAAAGATGTGAGAATTGGGGGGGAAAAAAAATGTGTTCTACTGTCCAGCTACCATTGTCAAGTCAGTTTTATTTGACCAGTTAGTCCATCATACTGCCTACAATTTTAGAAGCTAAGCCAGAATGTGATTTGTGTTTCAACTTAGATATTAAGATTTCCTTAAAGTTCAATTTTGAGAAAAATACACAGGAGGAAATCCAATAGAACTGTCCAATTGTTTCAAGCCCTAAAAAGCTCCTCTGAGAATCCCAGCAATAATATCATTGCATTATTACGATAAGCAACGTTCCTCATAAAAAAGAGTTTATTTTTAATTTCTTTTTCATTAGGGACGTAGTCCTGTGTTATGTTCCGTCACTGCAATTCTCCTGATGTTTCCAGCTACAACATTTTCAAAGGGCCAAATACAACACAGATGTTTTAGTTTAGGGTGAGAGCACAGGGAAAATGTTCTCTTTGGCAGGGAGTTTTCGTGATCAAACGTGAGACTGATTGGCTTCTTTATTGAAGTTTAAAAGCAAAACTCAGTGAACTGTTATTCCCACTTAGGATACACATTGAACAGCTTTCCTGAGGACACCATGGTACAGTATAAAGCAGGTGAAACCCAGGCTTTCAGGCCTTAAATTTCTAGCACAGAAAAAGCTACATTCCAAGTTGTGGCCAAAAAGTAGTAAGTCTCCATTATTTGTTATGTTTGCATCATATTAAAAGCCAGTGGAAAACTATGATATCACTGTATATAACTGCTATGACTTGATCACATCTGATATTACCTCATTCGCATCCCATCCCTATCCAACATGTTTTGTAGTTCAATGTCATGGAGATGTGTCCATTCAAAATACCTTACTTCCATCTTATTTTAGCCTTTTGGTGCTAGGAAGATTTTTCTTTCTTCCTAGGTGCTGATATAAATACTCAAGCCAGTGACAATGCCTCTGCTCTTTATGAAGCCTGTAAAAATGGACATGTACATATTGTGGAGTTTCTTTTGTCCCAAGGAGCAGATGCCAACAAAGCCAATAAGGATGGCCTGTTACCTCTTCACATAGCAGCAAAAAAGGGAATTTGCGAGTAAGTTTTAATTAATTTTGTAGTTTCATCTTTTAGACAAAAATACAGAATATTTATTTAAAAAGAGAGTTTAATATCCCAGATCTAATCCTGAGCATTGTGAGCAAAGGACCCACAAGCCAAGAACAAGGTGTTCCACTTGTAGAGCTTAGGTTGGAAATTATAAACTGAAGAGTGTGTTTACAGGTTGGGACAGGCTGAGAAGGAATGTGAGGAGTGAGATTGCTTTAGGTTTGCCAAGATATCACCTATTACAGCTGAGTAACATCAGATGTCTTAGAAGTGGATTAAACTGAGCTCCACAAAATATGATTGAGATGGAATTAAAAAGCTTCTCTGTGTGAAGGGGTTGTGGTGTTAGACCTCAATAACGACTCTCTAGGGCACTAGTGAGATTGTTGCTAGAATACAGTGTCCAGTGCTGGTATCCTCCCTTTCAGAAACCTTTCAGGAAATGGGAAAGCCTTCAGAAAGAAGTACAAGAATTACTCATGATCTGGAAAATATATTTTCTTAGTCAGTAAATTACTCCTAAATGTAACAGACAAATACACAGAGATGCAATACTTTGTCTCTGAAATGAAATGTGTTTAAGATAAAGTTGAGCACATTCTTTAAACAGTGAGAAAAGTAACTAATAGAGAAAATTACCATGAACTGGGTAGATTTACTACCTGAAGCTAGAGGTTTTTATAGTAAGGGGAGAAACTCTGCAGCATAGAACAAAGGATATCAGTTAGAAAGATGCTGTCTGGGGATGGGATTGTTACACCGTCATGTGTGTAGTGTCTACCTAGCTCTTTTAAGACATGAGACATGCTCAGCATGCTTCTGAGCCTGACCTCCATAGCATTTACTTCTGGTTCTAGGGCATGTTCTAGCTCCTGCCTTTAAGCTCTCACTACTGGTAGGGTGAGTGGCCCGCATCTATTTTTGCAGGACAGTCACATTGTGCATTGACAAATTCTTTTGGTATCTGAACTCTTCTGTCATTTTCTATCAAAATCCTTCCAGCCGTAGTCAAAGGAGAGTGTATATCCAGCTGCAAAGATTGTTTCTGGGTAACAAAGCAACTTTGAAGACAACTGCTGAGCAAATTGTTATATGTTACTGAGGAATTAAAACCCTTGCATCACAACACTGTCCCATAGCATCTTTTACTCTGGAGTTTACCTCTGCTTTGGAATCTCGAAGCTTCTTATGCCACTTTAATAGACTTGATGTTAAAATTTTCTGTAGGTTGGAGTAGACTTGCTTCTTTGTGCAAGCTGTGTATTCTAGAGGAGAATTTAGGTAATGGCCTCATACGCTTCCAACATGTACATGAATAGTCTGCATAGACTAACACAGGCATGATTCAGCATTTTCTCTGGGGTTTGAGTCACAAAGACATTTCCTTGAAAACAAACACAGTTTAGATAAGAAGTGTGCCAGAGACAGAACCTGTTTCCAGTTGCTCATTTTCAAAAAAATTCATCTGAAAGTACAAATGGACAGACACAGAGTCTGGACCAGCTCTCTGAAGCTTTTCCTCCCCTGAACTGAAAGAAAATTTACATGGAAAATCTGCGACCCAAGTCCATCCTCAAGTTATAAAAGGAAGGACCTGGTTCAGATCTCACAAATATGAGATAAGAATTCAGCCCAAACTCTGAGTTCCTTCACTTGTAAAAGGCTGAGCACAAATTTCTTCAAAACTGCTGCAAACTAAGTGAGGAAAAAAGACAAACCATCTTTTATAAATATTTATTTAAATGACAAAGCTTTAGCCCAACTGGCTGATCGTTCTTAATTCCTTTGGTATTCAGTAAAATAACACCCTTCAGGGTGACCTCTTTGTATTCCTTCAGATTTAACATGTAATTCTGCAGGAATTTCATGCTTCGACTTTTTGCCAGAGCATTGAAGGCTCCCTACCATCAAAAAGCCAAGAATGTGGTCCCAAGGCTCAACTGTCAACTCTTGTTGCTTGATATTTGTTTATTTTAAATAACACCTTGTCAATATTGACCTGAAATTCACAAGGGTCATCTCATCAGCTGTAGCAGTCATTTAACTCCTTCCCCCTCAGAACCGAGATGCTTAGAAGGGAAGATTTTGTGAAGTATGGGCAGATTTATTAAGCAAACAGAAGTCAGTAAATTCTTGGCACGCTCTAAGAAAGGACGTTCTGCCTCCTCCTCCATATAATTCCTAACAAATAGAAATCACAGAAGCAGGTGTCAGGGATAAGTGGAAACTCAGCACCAGTTTGAAATGGTACATGAAGCTCAGGCCTGTGACAAACGTGGAATGTGGCCTGATTTATCCTGAGATGCCTTTCCCTCTCGACAGATACTGAGCCAGCAGTGTGCACTTGCAGCCCAGAAAGCCAACTAGATCCTGGGCTGTATCAGGAGAAGTGTGGCCAGCAGGTCGAGGGAGGTGATTCTCCCTCTCTACTTCACCCTAGTGAGACCCCACCTGGAGTACTGCATCCAGTTCTGGAGCCCCTGTTGCAAGAGGGATGTGGACATGCTGGAGCGTGTCCAGAGAAGGGCCTCGAGGATGATCAGAGGGCTGCAGCACCATTCCTATGGGGACAGAGTTGGGGCTGTTCAGAAGAACAGAAGAGGAGGCTCCCAGGTGACCTTCTGGCCTTCCAGTATCTGAAGGGGGCCTACAGAAAAGCTGGGATGGGACATTTTAGGCTCTCAGGTAGTGACAGAACTAGGAGGAACGGAGCAAACCTGGAGGTGGGGAGATTCAGATTGGATGTGAGGATGAAGTTCTTCACCATGAGAGTGGTGAGGCCCTGGAATGGGTGGCCCAGGGAGGTGGTTGAGGCCCCATCTCTGGCAGTGTTTAAGGCCAGGCTGGATGAGGCTCTGTCCAGACTGGTCTACTGTAAGATGTCCCTGCCCATAGCAGGGGGTTCGGAACTAGATGATCCTTGTGGTCCTTTCCAACCCTGACTGATTCTATGATTCTATTCTATGAAATGGAAGAGGTGGAGGCACTGTATTTCTGAACCAGCCTACTTTGGAGTATGAGGAAGAGAAACAGGTTCAAGCTATAAAATTAAGCACTGATACAAACTTCATGGTTCTTGCTTTTCCTCCCAGAATAAATCTGGGCTACAGGGAGTGTATTGAGCTCTAGAGCATGGCAGTATTTGGATGCATAACCCAGTGTGGCACCCCTGTGGTGAGGTTCAAGTTCCTCTTGCAGACAGAAATGATGCAGTGCCTCTTTAAGTCAGATCCAAAAAGCTGGCTGAAGCACATATGCTGGAGAGAAAGAACAAAACAGACCCTTAAATCTTCAAAACAGTTGATCATGGGATGACTAATGCTGGTACTTGGCATGGTGTCCTCTCAGTACTCTGTGCCCTTTTTGTTATTATGGCTTTTACAGAACATTTGCTAATGATGGGAAGTTGCCAACTCACCAGCACCCAAACCTCCTGCTCCCTGGTGAGCCTCACACTGCTAGAAGATCAGTGAGGTTACTTGGAGCAAAAAATTCCATGCTTAATTCCTCAATATGTTTACATAATTTAAAAAGTCTTTTTGTTTTAAAATGAGATGTAGAAATAACCTGGAGACATCAACAGTCCATTGTGTAAACAGGAACATAATCCTGTAAAGTGTTATGCATCTTCAGCTCCTATTTCTGCTCCTGGGCATGTTGGAACTCAGTCTTTCACATCATCATTTTAGTACATCATGGACAAATGTGTTCATGAGACTAGCTTATATTTGGGTTAATTCACAACATAAATGTATGTTTGAAGTCTCAGTGCTGGGATCAGCCATTGTAGTCAAGCTGAAGGTGTGCAGCAGTTTAAAGGAAACATGCTACATGCTAGGAAACAGAGCTTCTGTGTTAAGAAAGCTACTGACTGCTAGACAGAGGGGTCTGCATGGCAGAAGGAAGAGTAAGAGGTGTGCTTAGCTTCCTGCCTTCCACAAGTCCCTTTTTAGATAGCCCTCTCTCCACAAACTTTATGTAGCGAGCTTGGGGATTTCCTGAGACAGGAGGCAGACTCAAGTTGGAGATTCCTAGTCTCTTTCTGGAAATAGCTTAAGCTGACTTGTCTGTGTGTACAGAGTCAACATAGTGCCTTTAGCTAAAACAAACCAACTCCATGAGCAGGAAATTAGTGTTTAACCCACGGGGCTGGTTGCATGTGTCCAATGACACCTATGGAGACATGGATTCGTGACTGCAGAACTCCTGTACATCATATACTTGAACTTTCTTATGACACAATGAGAACACCTTGGTTTATGTTGCTGTGTTTAAGGTCACATCACACTTTGCAATAGCAATCTTTGATTATTGGAGTTTAAGACTTGGCTGTACATTTTTTTTCTCCCTGGGCTAAAGCATGGAAACAAACCTGGAAGGTGCATTTACTTCTTTTTATCCCCTCTCTTAATTGTATTTTTGGCTTACTGTGATCTGGGATGGATGTTGACAGCCCTATGGATTTGCCACAGCCAAAAGCCACACAATGAAGGCCTCCAGGATGTGGATCAATCCAGGGTAATAACTGAATTGTAAAATTGGCCAAGGAGGCCTGGGATCAAAATGTGTCATTTATCCTAGCTAAGTCCTGCAGAGAAAGGTTTGGTGCACTTCTCTTCTGAGCAATCCCAATGGATGTGGGGAGATACAGTCTCTCTGCTGGCACCGTAGCCCAGAGGCTGCACCCCTGTTCCCCCAGTCCTACCCACAGCACAGTGAAGATGCAGAACATCTAAGAGATCCTGTCTGTATGCCAGTTGGGCTGTGAAAGTGCTGTTCCCATGCCCAAGTAAGAAGGCTCTTTATTATGGTTACAACCATACAGCTACACTTTGCTCTATGGTTGTAGATCTTCTGGATCCCCTTGAGCTCACTACTGTTCCCTGACTATCCACCTGGCAGGATTGTCTCCATGCTGATCCCTGTGACCAGCCGCACCCGTGTCAAGCGTAGTGGCATCAGCCCACTGCACTTTGCAGCCGAACGCAACAATGATGACATCTTGGAAGAGCTGATTGATGCTGGCTACGACGTCAACACCACCCTCTCTGATGAACGGTCCTGCCTTTATGAGGACAGACGCACTACTCCCCTATATTTTGCTGTTTTTAACAACAACATCTATGCCACAGAGCTCCTGCTGCAAGCTGGAGCCAACCCCAACATTGACCTGATTAACCCATTGCTCATATCCATCCGCCATGGCTGCTTGAAGACCATGAAGCTGCTCCTTGACCATGGAGCAAATATTAATGCTTATATATCAAGCCATCCCACCACATTTCCGGCCACCATCATGTTTTCTATGAAGTACCTTTCCGTGCTGAAATATCTCCTGGATCTGGGTTGTGATGCAGGTTCCTGTTTTGTGTGTCAGTACGGAAATGGCCCACATCCTGCATTAAATTACAGACGGGACAGACTTAACGAACCTCAGCTCTCCAAGGAGCCAGCCATAGTGCAGGTAAGCACTGCCTAGTCCACCTACAGTACTTTTGAGGGCATCTCCTACCCATGTATCTTAACAACTTAAATGTATTTTTTTCCCAGCTTTTCTGTGAAAGAACATTACTTTATTCCTATTTTTTTTACAGAATGAAAAAGGTTCAATAAGAGTCTGTGAATGTTCCAAGTCCATATTCAATGACAGAACGATGATAGGCAACAGCTTCTATGGCCCTAGCTCGAATTTGCAGTAAATTACAGCCATCTTGACAGACTTGCAGTCAAATCTACAGTATTCTTTTCCTCCGAACCTGAGGTGCCAGGATTCATGAAAGGCAGCGTCATGTGGGTGGTAGAATATGGGAGATAGCATATGGACAGTACATATCTGATTATTTTATTAGCTCTGTAATATTTGGGTTTGTCTGGCACAGAAGTTATGTCCTGATTTAATGAAAAATATCTATGATCTTTGAAGTCCCTTCCAACCTAAACCATTCTATGATTCTATGATTCACTTTCTGAGAGTAAACTAGCAAATGTAAATATGTGTTGTTTCTGATTCTACTGGGTAAGCAGCCCTGGAGAGGGTTATATTAGCTATATGGCTGTCCATTATATTTTTAATTTTCCAAGAATATTAGGAGATTTAGTTCCATGACTTCATCTTTTCAAAGCCACTTAAAGATTTTACATATCCACCTTTCATATATGTATCTTTGTAGTCCTTTCCAAAGCACAGCTGGGCTCAGTTTCTATTGTGCTGAAACTGGACTCTCAGTCCCTTACAGGAATTTACAGGACCTCAGACTGTATCTTTTCCTGATCTCTGTGTGCTGGTTTCTTCTAATATATCTCAAACAAAATCTCAAAACCAAAACTGAAGTCTCCCTCTCTGGAGATATTCAAACCCTGCCTGGATGCATTCCTGTGTGATCTGATACAGGTGATCCTGCTCTGGCAGGGGGGCTGGGATAGATGATCTCTCGAGGTCCCTTCCAACCCCTAACATTCTGTGATTCTGTGATTCAACATGCAACACAACAAGGAAATTTTGCAAATAGTTAGGGAAGAAATGAATCAACTTCTATCTAGTTTAAGTGCCCCTTTGAGGGATTCAGAAGAAAGCGTCATTTAGCCCAAAGAGATGGTCACCAATAAATGCTCCTTAGTGATGGAAAGAATAAAGGAACCACCGAAAGACCCTAGGAAATCTTGACCTATTAGTCACTCTTGTCTTCCAAAAGACTTTATTTTCCAGTAACATGTCTGGGAAACAAACAAAAAGAAATTTTAGAAAGAGGATTGTAAAAGTCCATCGAAAGAATCACTTATCCCAAACAGAGCTTTCTCCTTGAGAGTGTTTGTCTCAGCGGAATTGCTTCAAGATACCACATTTTTGTCAAAGAATACTAAAGAAAAATGTATCATCTCTCATTCTTGAACCTTGATTTGTTAGCATGTAGAGTGAACAAAGGGCTGGAATTTCAAGGTAATAAGAGAGGGCTTGCCTTTAGCCCTCTATGGTATCCTAGGCACTCAGAAATACTCCTCTTTTTCCTTGCTCACGTTATTTCTGTGTGGACATCACCTAGAAGTAGTTTTAGTTTCTAACAAAATATTAGTTCACTCAGAGAGTAATCATCTCAGTGGCAAGATCACATTAAGTAGCAACAGCTGTCTAAAATTACATCTGTGCCTAAAGAGACATTGGTGAGAGACCGGAAAATGCATATAGGAAAAAAAAGCAATCCCTTCCCTCCAGTAGTATTTTAAATTTGCTTCTTATTGCTAGGAATTCGACTAACAGTAAGGCTTGTGTGGTGTAGCTTCTTGACATGGTTGTGATACAGTTTGTATTTTGAAATATATAGCATCTTGCCAAACTATATCCCTTTCCACAAATAAGATCTGCATTTTTTATTTTCTTACATAAGATTACATAAGGATAACAAATCTGAATGACCGTGGGGAGTAAAATATCTTGCTGCCGCCAGAGGGCATTCAGGGGCCCACTGAGACTGCAGGCTCAGAGACACTGTCCAGAGTCAATCTATTGCCTGCAGCTGCAGGTTTGCATTACTTTGTTTCGTTTTGCTGTGCTTCTTTTCTTGCAGCGTGTTTTGGAACATTTTTATTTCAGAAAACATTTTTGTAGACTGAGATTGTGAAGAGGGAAGACAGAAAAAGGCAGGCAAGGTCTCTGGTGGAGACAAGAAGAAGAGAGCAGGAACATCCAGTGTTTTATTGCCCTGCACATGTCCTCACTTAAACTTTGTCAGAGGATGTAGTGCAGGTCCTCATTTTGCATGTCCTGTGAAACTGTGTGGCAGTGGCATGTACACTAGAGAATAAAGCCAGATATCCTAAACTGAGCTTTCCATAAGCAGTACAGCTAGGAAATTATGGGCTATCTGTTAGGATACTAGTGACATTACTGTATCTAATTTTCCTGGGAAACATTACGTAGTGATGCTCAATTAAAAAAAAAAAAAAACAAAAAAAAACCAGAATGAGCTTAAACTGAAAGAGCTTTAAACTGGTGGGGTTATTTTTTCCTGTTTGTGGTGGTCTTGGAGGCTGCAGTTTCAGTAACTAAGCTGATAGATGGTGCTTAAGACACCATTATTCAATTGGGTTTGGCCACATGCCTGAGTTCCTATCCACACTGCATGATTTAACTCACACTAAAGTTTCATACTGCTCACATGTAGATAAATCCACAGATATCATCATATGCAGCACCCTGACAGAGACAGATGACCCTGTCTAGAACATATTTAGATTAAAGAGGGAAGGAAATTCACTGCTTTATTGAAATGAAACTTCTTAAAGTCAGATCTCTAAGTCTGTCCTTCGGCATCTCCATAACCAGCCCCCCATACAGTGGCTCTGAGTACTCTGCAGCTTGCACTGGAGGCAATAGAAAATCTGCCCGATCCAAGACTAAGTAATGATGATGCCTCTCTAACAGGCCCAGGTTAGTTCTGTTATGAGCAAGTAAAATTTCCCGGAATTCAACTGTGCAGAGACATATCCAGACTTGCTTCTAGTAAGGTGTTTGTTCCCCACATGCAGGAGGTGCTGTGCTCTCCAGAATCTCCCTTGCTCCCTAAGCTTCCTTTCAGTATTATTATTTTATCCCCCTTCTCCCCTATCTCCCTCCTTTCCTCTCCATCTCTTGTCACCCATTTTCCTCCTTTTCTTTCCAGCTCCTTCCTTTCCCCCTTTTTCCTCTTTTCATCTCCATCTCCTTCCTTTACCCCTGCCTTTTTTCATCTCCATCTCCTTCCTTTACCCCTTCCTCTTTTCATCTCCTTTTCAGCACCTCTTCCCCTTTTCCACCACATCTGCCCCTTTCCCATTCCACACTGTGTTATTCCCGTTTTGCCCCCAAACCCAGAGCACCTGGGTTCTGTTGGAGTTTCCTCCCATCCTAGGTGTGACCACTTTGCCTTCCCTGCCCACTCCCCTTTTTAATCCACCCCAGGAAAAGCAGAAGCCCTAAGATGTGCTCAACTATGCTGAGGGATTCTCCTCTTGTTGTCACTGGTGAGTCCCCATGGTGCACACTGGGTAAACAGAGGTGGAACAAAGCTTAAGGACCTGGTGGCTCCCTGGTCAGACAGGAATAGGCTTGACAGTCATTCTAACACCACCCATGGATGCTGGCTGGGCTCCTTTCTGTTTAGCTTCTTCTTTCTGCTCATTTAGGGCGAGCTTAAGCATTTGGCTGAAGTGGGAGCTCATGGGGGAGTAGTATTGTGTGGCCATAGAAGACCATACTCAAATACCCTCCCTACTGCTGCCTGTTCTTGGTCAGTCCTTTGGTATTCTGAAGATATACTCCATGTCTCACAGTACAATTACAGAACTTTAAAGGTTGTAAGGGACCTGTAGAGATCATAGAATCCAACCTCTGTGCCAAGGCAGGATCCACTAGTCTAGTTTACACAGGAATGCATCCAGGTGGGTTTTGAAAGTCTCCAGAGAAAGAGAATCCACAACCTTTCTGTGCAGCCTGTTCCAGTGGTCTGTCACCATTACTGTAAAGAAGTTTCTCCTCGTGTTAAGGTGAAACCTTCTATGTTCCAAATTGTAGCCATTGCTCCTTGTCTTACTGCTGCTGATCAGTGAAAAGAGATTGGCCCCATCCACTTGACACCCCTCAGATATTTGTATGCATGGATAAGATCTCCTCTCAGTCTTCTCTTCTCCAGGCTAAGCAGCCCCAGGTTTCTCAGTCTCTCTTTGTAGGGGAGATGCTCAAGTCTCCCAGTCATCCTCATGGCTCACTACTGCACTCTTTACAGCAGGTCCCTGTCTCTCTTGAACTGGGGAGCCCAAAACTGGACACAGTATTCCAGGTATGATCTTACCGGGGCAGAGTAGAGGGGGAGAAGAACCTCTCTGGACCTGCTGGCTACACTTTTCCTGATGCACCCCAGGATGCCATTTGCTCTCTTAGCCACAAGGACAAATTTCTGGCCCATGCAGAACTTGCTGTCCACCAGAACTCCAAGGTCCATCTCCATGGAGATGCTGTCTAGCAGGGCAGCCCCGAAACTGTACTGGTGCCTCTTGTTATTCCTCCCCAGATGGAGGACCCTGCACTTGTCCTTATTGAACTTTATAAGGTTTGCCTTCACTCAGCTCTCCAGCCTGTCTAGATCTCACTGGATGGCAGCACAACCTGACAGACTGTTGGCCACCTCCTCAGTTTTGTATCATTATGAACTTTCTGAGGGTGCACTCAACATCCTCATGCAGGTCATTGATAAAGATATTGAACAAAACTGGCCCCAGCAGTGATCCCTGGGCAACAGCACTGGCTACAAGCCTCCAACTTTATTCTGTGCCACTGATGACAACTCTCTGAACTCTGTTGTGGAGCCAGTTTTCAATCCACCTCACAGACCAGCCATCTATGCCACATCTCCTGAGCTTATCTACAAGGATGTTGTGGGAGACAGTACCAAAAGCCTTGCTGAAGTCAAGGTATAAGACATCCACAGCTCTTCTTGTATTTACCTGTTTGGTCATGGTATCATAGAAGGTTATCAGGTTAGCCAAGAAAGATCTTCCCTTGGTAAGTCCATGTTGGCTACTCCTGATAGTCCTCTTTTCTTCTATGTGGTTAGAGATGGCCTCCAGAATGAGCTGCTCCATCACCCTTCCAGGGATGTAGGTGAGGCTGTAGTTGCCTCTGGTAACTGGTCTGCAGTTGCCTGCATCTTCCTTTTTGCCTTTTTTGAAGACTGGAGTGACATTGGCTTTCTTCCAGTCATCAGGCACCTCTCCTGTGATCCATGACCTCTCAAAAATCATGGACAGAGGCTCAGCCAGTTCTCTCTGCACTCGTGGATGCACCTCATCAGGGCCTGTGGATTTGTGTGTTTTCAGTTGGCACAAGTGATCTCTAACCCAGTCCTGACTCACCAGTAGAGTGTCCTCTTCTCTTCAGTTCTGCTCTCTTGCTTTGAGACTGAGGTTCCTGAGAGCTCATCTTAGCAGTAAAGACTGAAGGAAAGAAGACATTCAGCAACTCTGCCATTTCTGCATCTTCAGTTACCATATCTCCCACATTGTTCAGTGGTGGACTCACCTTTTCCTTGATCTTCCTTTTGTTATTGATTTATTTGAAAAAGCCCCTCTCATTTTCTTTCACCTCCTTGGCAAGACTCAGCTCCAAGAGGGTATTGGCCTTTCTTGTCGTTTCTTTACATTCTCTGATAATATTTCTATAATCCTCCCAACTGACCAGGCTTTTTTTCTACACATTGTAAACCTCCTTTTACTTTTTGAATTTTCCCAAGAGCTCCCTGCTTATCCATGCAAGTCTTCTGCCTCCCTTGTTTGGTTTTTTTTTTTTTTTTTGGTTTGTTGTTTTTTGTTGTTTTTTTTTTCAAGGGAATAACTTTTTCTTGAGCCTGGAGGAGGTAATGTTTGAGTATTAAGCAGTTCTCTTGGGTCCCCTTTCCTTCTAAAGCCTTAGTCCATTGGACACTTCTAAGTAGAGTTTTGAAAAGGACAAAGTTAGCCCTCTTAAAGTTCAGAGTTGGAATTTCTTATCATCCTGCTTCTTTCTGTAGTGATACTAAACTCTAACATGTCATGGTCACTACAGCCAAGATTACCCCCAACCTTAACATCTACAACCAGTTGTTCATTGTTTATTAATACAAGGTGCAGCATCACGCTTCTCCTTGGTTCTTCAACAATCTGCAGGAGAAGGTTGCCATCAATGCACTGCAGGAACCTTTTAGACTGTTTATGACCGGCTGAGTGTTTTTTGCAATTAATATCAGAGTGACTGAAGTTGCCCATGAGCACCAGAGCACTCAACCTTGAGGATACTTCCTGTTATCTGTAGAAGGCCTCTCGACAGCTTCTTCTTGGTTTGGTGGCCTGTAGTAAATGCCCACAACCATGTCGTTCATGTTTGCATGTCCCTTGATTCTTACCCATAAGCTTTCAACACTTTCTCCTTCCCAGGTTAAGCTTCATGCACTCTTTGAACACAGTTGCCCCACAGATCACTGCCTTGAGGCAAAGCTCCTCTTACTTCCTGTTCCTGTGGACCTTTGAACTCTGTAAATAATTCAGCATCCTGTCCATACTTCAAGGTTAGGCCTTCTCTAGGGTTTTGTGTCCTGCTGTGGTTGTAAAGAGGAGATTCTACCTTCTGTTGCAAAAGGGAAAAAAAGGCTTTAGCTGACATTTTCTGAAGGGAAACTTAATTTCTGTCACAGCTGGTAGAAGCATGAGACAACCAATAACAGCCATAAAGGCTACTGCAATTGTTGGAGTTCCCACGGGTGCATTCACATCCCACTAACTACAGGCAATCTGTTTCTCATTGAAGTTTTGTGAAATGGTGTCTACTCCAGAGATAAGTCGCTGGGCTGGGCCGATCATCGATGTTCTCCTGGATTACGTGGGTAATGTGCAGCTCTGTTCCAGGCTGAAGGAGCATATTGACAGCTATGAGGACTGGGCTGTCATTAAAGAAAAAGCAGGTATGGTCACCCAGGGGAGAAGCTGGCGCAAATAGTCCCACTGTGGGATTCAAAATCTCAGACATCATCTCCTCTTAATATTCACCCTTTATACTTGATTGGATTTCCCTACTGAGACTGAATTATATTTTGGACCGTGTATGAAGCACTAGAAATTGCTGTAGTGTCACTGACTGATGTTGAATGTACACCAGCTGTAGATCTGCTCCACTGGGAATGAGCAATGGCAGTGCAGGAAGGCCTGTACCTGCAGTGCAGGCAGATGAGGGCAGGTAGCAGTGTGTAACAGCACTCCATAGCAGCCCAGCAGGCACCAGTGGCTTTAAAGCCTTTACTAATATCCTGCTTTCCTAGATATCCTTTCTTTTAGGATGCAAAGTCTTTCACAGGCATTATGAGAACTAGTTTTCTGACACTGAGTTCAATTTGGTACATATTGCATTTCCTTTCAGCACCCCATCCTCCAGTTCCAATTCTTTTCCTATGCCTCAGAGTAGGTGAGGTGCCCCCAATGCCAAACATGTCATCTCTCCATTACAAAAAAGCCTCTCCATTCCCCCCCACCCCCCACCCCCATTCTTCCTTCTCCTATTTTCCTCTTGCCACTGATGTGGCCAAGCGAAACTGTCACTTTCAAGTTTAAACCTGTTCTGCTCATGTTTCTGACCTGCCTGTCTTTCAGAGCCCCCACGACCTCTTTCCCATCTTTGCCGCGTCAAGGTACGAAGCCTGGTTGGAAGGAACCGCATTAAACTTCTTGACACCTTGCCTCTCCCAGACAGACTGATTCGATACTTACGGCATGATTACACGCAGTGATCCCAGGCACACTGGACATGCAGCAGCTGCCCAGCGTGGCACTCAGTGTCATCAGCATGGCAAGGGCATACATCATGCACAGTGGGGAGGAATTGCTGCTGGCTTGGTTGAGTGCCCTCCAATGACTAATCTAAGAGAAATATGCTTCTGAGGCATGAGTGAGAAGAAAAAGGAGGTGACAGAAAGCTAAACATTGGTCTGTTTGTAAGTTTGTCAAGAGAAAACACATATAATTCACCTCAGTTTGGTCTGCAAAGAACAAGACACGAAAGCCAACACTGAAAAATGAGGTAGTGCCAAAACAAGTATCAGTGAAGAATTCAAAGGTATTCTGGGGTGTGATGGACTTCAGCATCCTTGCTGTGATCACAATTCAGAAATTGTCAAGAGTCAAATTATTTGGGAAAATAGTCACATTTCCTTCACTGACTGAGATTTTTATTTTAGTTTCTATAGTGGTGTTTGGATTTCTGCTAAGTGTGCTGGTTGGTAATTCTCCAATACCTTGGTACCATTCTTGCTTACACTTTTACTTTCATTTTTGGGATCTTTCACATTAAGCACTTGATTTCTAAACATTCAAATCTCAGAACATTTTTATCGACTAAAATCCAGAAATTATAATTCCTTTTAAAGTCAGTGAAAAGTTTAAGAAGGATGTACAAATTGTATTTGCATGTAGTGAATACAGTTCACTTTGCATTGTATTGCAATATGAAGCAGGTGAAATTTTGATTGAGAGAACTTCCTAGACTGGGAATTTGAAATCAACTCTGAATATTTTTTTTTTCTTTTTTTAGTGTAAACTAGAAGTAGCTCCACTGTAAATAGTAGTGTTACTCTGCCACATAGCTACTGTCAGAATAGAAAAAAGCCCTAGAGAAACAGGAACAGAAGTGAAGGAGAGAGGTAACACTATGTAGGGAGAGGTAACACTGTTAAATGAACTTTACCTGTTCCTACCCTAGAAGATCTCATCCTTACAAAATTCAGCCTCTCCTACTTCCTTGGACTACTGTGGTTATAGCAATACTATCACTGGAAGAAAATTGACTATTTCAAAATTATGAAAATCAGACTTAGAGACTTATGAAAACAAATACCTAGAATTAGGCTTCTAAATCTGTATTCAGGTGTTCAAAAAATGCTTATGCCAGGTGTAGTTCCACTTAAGCCAATGGGCCTACATGTGGTGTAAAATATTACCGAGGCAGAATAAAAGTCTTAGGATTTAGCCCTGAATTTCCTAACCCTGGAAGTTTGAAGTATCTGTTAACTTTTATCCTTGTCTAAGGGAGTTATCTCATCTTTTTTGAAAATTAGGTCACCTATTTACAGCTCAGATTCACAACTGATTTATGGCAGCTTAACAAGTTACCATCTATCAGTTGAACTGCTATAATTGTCCGTGAAATTCTTTTATTGAAGTTTTTAACAAGTCACATTCCCTCACAGCTGGGGAGGCCAAGGAGCCCATGAACTGTTATTGACAGTGACCACAGCTCAGTTGACAGGTGTGACTTGTTGAACTGATTTCATGAATGCCTCCTTCCTGAGTTGGCACCTAAAGTGTGGGTGGAAGAGCCTAAATTTGGAGCTATATCTTTGCAGATCTTATGCTAGAAGCACACTCGTTACCTAAGGTGACAAAGGAGCTGTGCACTATGGTTTGTTCAGATTCCCCACCAGCAACCTGACAGATTGGATTGTTTGTTGGCCTGGATTACCATCTATGGAATCAGACAGAAATACAAGTAGGGAAAATGCATTGCACTGAGTTTTATTTCTGTAGAGTTTTATATCTTAACACAGGACTAAAGTGTGTTGCACACATACAAGTCTGTCTGGGCACACAAGGTCAGTTTTTGTGATTTTTATTTTTTTTTTTGAGATGCCTTCAATACTTAGTATACTATCAGAAGAACTGGTTGCAGCTACAGACACTGTATCCATAGCCGTGCCTCTTCCAAATGCAAAAGAAGTCGAAAAACCAAGTTTCAATTCACACTGAGCAGTGATCTTCTTGCAAAGCTTTGAAATATCTGGTGAGATTCCTCCACTGCTGAAATTTCATCCAGTGATGTCCATTAGTACCAGTTTACAGTCTACCCCCTTGTCTCTTATAGCATGAACAGAGAATTGCTTCAATTGGAAAAAGACTGGGCGGAGTCAAAAGGGATATTAGTAAAGTCCCTGTATTGACAAGCAATAGTTTGACAGAAAATCACCTGTGGAGTATGTGCATCTCACATTTTATGAGACTGAGCAGGGAAGGTCTGGGTCTTATTCATATTGATACAAATTAGAAGACAGTTTCTTGAAATTAAATGAGTGTAAGTGAGCAGAGTCACAGAGGGTGATGGATAAAAGCAAAGCTTGGTGGAGACCATTTACTGAAGTGCATGTTTGGTGTGCAGTGACAGCCCTGGAGACCACTGGCTGATAAAAAGATTCACAATCACTAACTGCATGTATAACCACAGGGATGGGATTTCCTAAACTGTCCCAAGCTGGGAGTTGCCCCCGAGCCATCAGTGTTGGCCCCATAAGCTGCAATATAGTTTTCTTTCCTTGGAAAAGTTCAAAACTAGGTTTGAATGGAGCAAATAAGGAAAGTCCACTTCTTCTTTCAACCAAGAGACCTCCATAACTCATGGAAGACACATGTCCTGCTTGATGTCAACCATCTCTACTGAGCAGGAGAGTTACAGAGCAGGAAAGTCACTGAGATGGAGAGCATTGGTCTGATGGGAGCATCACATAACTGCTGTAAGGGCACACTGCCCAGAAACTGATGAAAGGAGTCTATTAGAGGGGGAATCTGGTAATTACAATGTTATTAAAGTCCATTCTCCCTGATCTTTACACCAAGCTTCACACAGTTTACATTTATTTGCACTAAAATGGAGCCCACTACCTCTCCACTCATAGATACAGCATTTTGTGCACAATACTGAATCTGCATCAATTCAAAGTGCATTTGATGCATTTACCCAGAAGTTACTGTGAAAAGACAAATAACACAAATCCAAACAAAACAGGCTTTGTAAGCAGATCAGTAGTTCTAGTGCAAAGTGAAGTGGCTCATTTTAGTAAGTGTTCTAGATAGACTCCTTCAGAAGTTATGACTTTATGTGAAATGTTCTAGGAATATTTCATGACCAGGTTACTTTTTTTTTTTTTTTTACTGCAACATGTGCAGTTCACTTGATGTTCTTGCGCACTTTTTTGATTTTTATTTTATATGAAAGCTTTTTCACTTTCCTCTCCCCCCACATTATTTATAAAAGCTATTGTGGTTTTTAACAGGTTAAATTTGCATTGTTCTAGTAGATAGCAGCTCTCAAATGCCGTGTTTCCATCTTTCAGACAAAGTATGAATAAACAAGTAGATTCTGATGGGCTATCAGATGTCCTGAATAGCAACACTGAACAACTAAACACACAAACAGCCAGGAAAAGTCTGAATTAATCCAAGCTCGAACAATTAATAATTTTTATGTTAATCTCAGGGATGAGAGAAGAGTAACTACTGCCAGAGAGGAGACAGAGTTGCTATTCTTTGAAAACCTTTTGGAAAGTCTCACACATCCCCATTCAGTGATTCTGAATATACTTAACAATTGTCTTCTGTTCATTTGTGTTTTACTTCATGGCTGCTCTAGTTCAGAGCTATAACACAGCCCACTGCCTGCCCTGGGCTGCGGAGGGTAGTTCCATGTCACAAAAGATTTTAAGGATTTTTTTTTTTTTTTTAAGTTACATGAGCCTAAATATGAGGGTAAGTGCATAAATATCTGTGTGCCAGAGGTAATTTGGAATGATCTGGTTCAGCCCTTCATTGTAACTTTTTTAAAATGGCTATTGCTGTTGTATTACATGCAATGTACATTTAAATAAGAAACAGTTTAAATGAAGGAGAATAAAACAAAGAATTTAATATCCAAAAGGTAGAAACTTAATTTTAACTCTCTTCTTTCTCTGGATTTCTTCAGAAATAAAATTCCTATAGAGGCTGTTCACTTTGCCAAGTATTTTAATTTTGATAGAAACACATCTTCTGCTGCGATACACAGCACTTTCAAATGCCTTTTCTGAACTCATGCAGGAACTCATGTCCACAGCAGTCACCGAAATACCTATGGTTCATTCCATGATCAGCTCTGGTCACTCAGATAAAATCCAAGCTAATGCTAAGAAGGTTGCTTTGCACTGACAAGAGAGACTGAGACAGAGTTCAGCATCTAGCTTAATCTGGATTACAACAGTGTCACAGAGATATTGGTGTGATGAAGCACCCCTATTCACATCTCAAAAATTCCTTGCCTACAGATCTGCAAGTCAGAAGCCATAGTTCCCCTCCTATTTTCTTAAATGGGTTTACTCCCTCTGATTTCCGTTAAGAGTTTCCTTGCAGGTTTTTTTGTTTCGTTTTCTACAGACAAAAAGGGAAATACATTTAAGTATATGCATATTTTCGCTTCTGGATCAAGAGGTAAACTTATGTCTTGAAGCCTTAGTTCAGCTCTTTGTCACTGCATGTTATTGCAGATATGTGCTACCAGATCCACTTCCTTCTTTCTCTGATGTCAGCACAGCCTATACAGGCTTGCTACAATATTAAGTACTGGTAGCAGAGGGAAAGCAATAAAAGCCATCTCTGTTTCTACTTTTGGCCTGCTAGACTAACACATTACAACCAGATGTACTGTGAGGTTTGGGAAAAGAATGAACTAGTTTTGGACTGAGAATAGTTCATATCCACCTGAAAATTACAGCCTGGTTATACAGCACAAAGTCCTGTCAGGAGATCCAGAATTATAACCTACTATTGCTTAAAATAATTTTTTCATGACATTATCTCTTTTTGCTGTTATGGAGATACCCAAAGTCATAGGGAGCTACACTAGCTGGAGAGCAAGCCACTCAAGGTCACTTCTTACTGAATCCTTGTAGTCCCCATTAGTCAAGCAGTATAACTGAATAGAGACATGGGCCTGCAGTATTAAACCTTCCAGATCTCATGTTACATGCTTTAGAACCACTTTCTTTATGGGATTAAGAGAAATATAACTTTTTAAAAATCCCTTATTAACTTTTTAAACATCAGTTAGTTAAAAATACTTGGGAAGATACCAGGAAAATAATTTGCAGCCAGGTCTTGTGTTAGCATCTTGAAGTCAGGCAAAATAAAGATGTCTGTGAGCCATGAATCGAGCCAGGCTACTCTACACACTTTTTTCATTTATCAAATTTTATGATCTTGTATTCAACTAATACAATTTCTCATTTGTTCTGCTGATACAAAACAGTTCATGATGTGGAAATTTATTCTGCTTCCATCTGAACCAGCTTAGCACTTAAGTAATTTCCCAGCCCCAGAAGAATTACTTTTGCTTTATATCACTCCCACCCATTGCAAATCAAACCTGTGTCTACCCAGTGGGGCAAAAATAAACAGATTGCATCTGCAGAATCACCAAAATAAAATTACCTCATTTCTTCCCTTATTTTTTCTTTTAATTCTCTCAGTATTTACATACAAAAAGACCTTAAATCTATTCACAAGTGTAGTTTCTACATTAAATAATGTCCTTCCAGTCTCTTGGGCAGAAAAGGAAGTGACCTGAATATCTTGACTTCTCTGGAATTACTTTAAAATACAAAAAACCCTTTGAATGGGTTAAATTCATTTCATTTTGCTGCCACCGCCGCAGGGCAACCCCAGAAAGATGTTCCCACATGGAGGAGGTCTCCTAGGTGTTACAAGTACAGCTATGAATGGCTTGCAGTTCCACTCGCCGTGGCTCAGACAATGCCCATCAATGAAAGAGCCCTGGTTTGCCTCATGCTCCATGCCACTGGCTTCATAAGACTTATTCCCAGTTTACACCCATGTACTGAGAGGAGAGTGGAGGTCTAAGTTGCTTCACAACAGTTCCTAATTCACTCCAGCTGCCCAGGAGGAAGAGGATGAGATTGCTGCCCTCCTTCCCCCTGCCACTCCACGCTGCCAGCAGCCCATGACTGCTGCCTGACCAGGCGTTTCGATTTACTCTCAGGAGCTGTTGTGTTCAGCGTGACTCCAACAGCGCCCTGGCTAGAGATAGCTGAAAACGTTGAAGATTGGTGGGGCAACAGTGGGCTTAGTGGGGATGGGTTTCAAAACCACGGGTCGGTGAAGTTTCTGCCCCATGCCGTCACCCTCCTTGCAGAAGTGAGGCATCTCCACGGGCAGTGCGGCTGCACTCTTCCTCCACAGACCCAGCCCTTGGAAGGGTGAGGGAGGAAGTGCACCTGGGGGCTGGTACACCCCTGGCCCAGGGCAGGGGAAGGGGCAGTAGGTCCACGCACCCACCTGGCCTGAGAGGACCCCAGCAGGGTCCTTCTCCCCAGCATGTGGGGCAGGCTCAGGGGAGCTCTCTGGGCCGGCAGTATCTGGGCTCTGTTTGCTTTTCTTCCCCTCATAGGAAGGAGGGTCTCTGGGGGCTGGGAGCCCCTCAGGGCCAGAGGGAAAAGCCCTGGCTGGCAGGCTCTGGGATGGCCTTGGCTCTTCCCAGAAGGAGGCAGGGAGCTGTCGCTTCCTCATGGGCACCTGATCCGGCCTGGTGGCCTCTGGATTTTGCTCCTGCAAAACCCGTTCCCCAGCGAGGCTCTCTTCTGCCTCAGCTGTCTGTAGCATCTTCTCAGCAGCAGCCCCTGCATGGGAACTGAGGTCAGGTGTCTCAGGCTGGGGGCCACGGCCTCGGTCCTCAGCAGCCCTGCGCCAGCCACTCTCAGGGGGTTTGCTGGGATGGCACCGTGGAATCCGGGAGTACTTCTGAGAAAACCGCTTGAGCTGCTTTTGCAAGTATTTTCTGTGGTCAACCGACCGGCGACAAGGAGCTGATTTATCCAGAGCCGCTTTGATATCACTGGAGGCCAGGTTGACAAAGTTCAGTAGGGTTTTTACCTCGCTGTCTGATGCCATCTCACAGGACATGCCGTGCAGAATTTCCCATTAAAAGTTTATAATCCACTTTTGGATAAACCTTGGCAAACCTGCGAAACACAATGGACAGACCTGAGAGCGAGAAACCTCAGTTCAAATAGCACCAAGCAAAGGGAGGGCGGGGAGGACACGACGTGTCAGGCTCCTCAATCACACAAACAAGTTTTCCGTCCGCTTGCCTCTGTGCTGGCAAGCTCCCGGCGGAACTGCCCTACACCGCTGCCTACAGCTCACTGCCCTGCACTGCTGCTCCAACGCGCACCAACACAAGGACTGGCTGACGAACGTCGGCTAGCTTGGTGCCTAATCTTATTAGTGCCTAGGTGAAAAGAAGCCGGGACGGCTGCTCCCGCCTCCCTGCAAGCAAGTGCGGGTACTCACCCAGCGCCTGATGGCTTTTCTCACCGGTGCTGGTGGCTGCGGCGTCGCTGCGGAGAAGAGTCCGTCCCCGCTAATCTCGTTAGGCAGGTTACACACCGCCAGCCTCCGTGGAGGCAGCCAGAGCCCGCCAGTGTTTGGACGGAGTTTAGCAAGCACTTGAGCGAGCTGAATGAATATCGACTCCAGCGAGTTCGGGGCTCTCCCAGGCCAATCAGAAGCCACTTTGCCAAATACAAAGCATCCCAATCAGGCATCAGCCTCCCCTCCTCACATTCTTTGCCATCACAAATTATCACCATGGGGACAGCCACAGAAAGACAGCTAATAAATACAATCATTTCCCCACAATTTCTACCGTTCTCCCTATCCTTTTCGCCCTTATCAAGGCCCTTCTTTTAAAAAATTACACGATCCAAACTGAAAATGCCGGGGATGAGTTGGTAAAAGTTGGACAACCTTTTCTCTGCACTCCCTGAAGCTGTCTGGGGGCTGACACTAACCATGCTTCATTGGCACAGGACAATGTAATACAGGGAACTAGGCTAGCCTACTTCTAACTGTTCCCCATCAGAGCTTTTTTTTTTTTTTTTTTTTTTTTTTAAGGGGAGGATGATGTCAGAAAAAGGTAGGAAAGGAACAAATCTCTAAAGAGATGTGCAGATATCCATGGAAAGGGAGCTTGAGCGCTCAAGAATCTTGTCTTTATGTTTGCCCCCTCAATTGAGTTACACAAAAGCTGAATTACCCATTCAAACTACCCGAACAAAAGGATGGAGTTGGATAGTACTCTTGCATCTGTAGTCAAACAGTTAGAGACTTAAATCGAGTCGTCATGATGGAGAAAGAGTTAGACAAAGCCCATAGAATTGCCATCAGCAAACATTTTCCTGTGTCATATTAGTGGGTCTCCATGACTCCCCCTGGCCTGGAAACAATAGCACAAGTTTGCACACTCGACTACTGTCACCCTGCCAACGCTGGCAAGGAGCAGAAACAGGACAATCCTTTAAGGGGAAAGCATGCCCACTGCAGGGAAGGTAAGAAGAGAGGGAAGAAAAGGCGTGTGAAATGCTAATTGAGCTGCTTCCTTTACTGATCCAGAGTTATGCAAGCCCTCTGCCTTCTCACAGGCTTGTCGCTAAGGGGTGGCAATAACTTAATAGCATGGTAAAACTGAGAGCTGTAGGAAAAGGATAGCAAAAGGGCTGCCCTTGGTGTGCACTGGACACTGATGACACAGAGCTGGCGGCAGTCTGTGTGCCAGCCTAGGGCCTGCTGCCTCCCCCTCTCCAGCCTCCAGGCAATGGGAAGAGTGGAGAGGGGTACAGAGCACATGCACCCACATTCAGAGACTACCAGCTCTGGACGAAGCACATGCATGCCCTGGGAAAAGCAGGGACTGAAGTCCAAGTCATTTTGCAAGTAAAATCTGCCTAACTGATACAAAGCATCAAAGACCTGAGCACTAAGGGTTGAAAATCACCCCATTTTACAGGCATTTTACTATATTTCCCGTATTCTGGATTTCCTCTGAGGAGGAGGAGAGCTAGACTGAGCCATTATATCAAACTCTGGGCAGAGGCCACAGGGCTTTCAGTGTCTTTGCACTGCTACATTCAGTGCTGTCATCCCTGTTCATATAGTTTCTAACCATCTGTCCTGAGTCATGTATGCTGGATCTCAGGCTCATGTGTTTCAGGTCTAGGGAAACACCAGGGATAGGCCATCCTGCAGCAGAATGTGCTGCAGACCCTTTGGCACCATGGTGGGCTGTAACATTCTAGCTGATTTGCCACTGCAGATGTACCTCTGCCCTCTTAGTTCTGTTTCAGAAGCACTTCATTTTCCTGTGAGAGCTGAGGCAGCTAGTCCCGACTGCATCCTCTATCACTGCCTCAGGTCAGTCACAAAATCTCAGCAATCTTCTCCATTTATAAAACTGGAGTGTGTGGGAGATATAAATTTCCACTCATCTGTCTGACTGTCTCTTTTGAGATATGCTAGCCAAGGCCCAGCCTCTCTGTGACCTGACACAGATCCTTCTCTGCAGCTGGAGTTATAGGGAGAAGTTTTGTCTTGCTCATTGAATGAGATGCACACCAAGGGATCACATCTCTGTTTGCAGGAACAAACTGCCTCCTGCCCTTGAGTTTTTGAACCCAACCTGGACACCGTATTGCACAGTGCAATATCCCAATAGAGTTAGTTCATTGTCCAAGGGGGTGAAAGGGACAAGACAGAGGTGCCTGGGAGCAAAGGATTGCCTCAGGATGTTAACAAACTGTGTCCTCAGAGGCCTGGGAAACTCATGGTGTGCCCTGAGGCTGGGAGCTAGTGGGTCAGTTAGATTGAAGAGGGTGGATATGGCTTGTCTGCATCCCAGGGGATAGGGGAAACTTGGTCCCCATCCAACACACCCACTGCAGAAGCCCTCTCCAAGCTCCAGACTCCAGTCATGACTGTCCTCCCTGGACGGACACTTGCTCAGAACGTGGCTCCTTGGACACCACAGCAGCAGCAGTGAGGGGCTCCCTATGCCTCACTGTGTTCACTGTTCCAGCATCCTATTTCCCTGCAGCTGGGTAACAGTGGGGAGTCAGAGGAGAATGAACTGGTGAACAGAATTTAAAAACCAGAGCAACCCGCCCCTTCAAGGTCAGACTCAGGTTGAGCTGCACAGGGTTTTCTCTAAGAGGCCACCGGAGCCCTTTTGTTCCTCGCTGCTCTCACCATGTTCATCCCAATGTACATGTGAAAGGAACAATTAACAATAGGGCACTCTTCTCCTAGGATCCAATGCACTTTGAAGTGTCCACCAACCAAAGGCTTGAGAATGATACATCATTTTCCACTGTGAACATGTCAAAGCATTACAGCAATTGAAAAAATGTCTCCACATGCCTTCCCAGCATGCAGACAGGGACCAGCTGGACAGCCACTTCATATCTGACATGTCACCCCCTGACAGATATCTTCTTGGGAATTTTTGGTATGTAAAGTTTTCTAACTCCCTTGTTTTTATTTTATTTTTTTAAAGAAAGCACATGAAGGGTTAGGGTTAGGGAAAGGCTTAGGCTTAGAATGAGGGTAAGAGTTAGGGTTAGGGGTTAGGGTTAAGGATTAGTGTTAGGGGTAGGGTTAGGTTTAGTGTTGGAGTTAGGGTTACAGCTTCATTTTGTCACCAGGGAGCATGCTTGTGCCCCACAGCCCCATCAGTGTTACACCTGTGATTTGGTGGTGGAACAAGGTGCAGGCAACCCAGGCAGTATTGCCGTGAGGTGTCCCTCTGCAGTGCTTGGCAAGGAGGACAGCTCTCTTGCAAGGCACTATTGTGGGCTATACCACAACATAGACATCTTTGCATTTCCAGATGCGGCATCTGCCCACCAGCGCTGCTGAAATGCTCCATGGAATGTAGACCATGGCAAGAGCTTTGCCTAGTGGGCAGGCATAGCCTGCATAACTGGGGGTGCATCAGTTCAACAAAGGAGGAGGTAAGAGATTTTGAGGTTTGCCTAAAGCAGCATTGCCACCCTGTTTAAGAGTCAGCAAGGTGGTGTTTGAGCAAGAAAGGTGTCTGATTCTTTTACTCTTCTCACATTAACAGGCCTTAAAGGGAGGTTGTAGCCAGGTGGGGGTTGGTCTCTTCTCTCAGGCAACCAGAAACAGAATGAGGGGATACAGTCTCAAGTTGTGCCAGGGGAGGTATGGGCTGAATATTAGGAAGAAGTTCTTAACAGAGAGAGTGATTTCCCATTGGAATGGGCTGCCCAGGGAGGTGATGGAGTCACCGGCCCTGGAGGTGTTCAAGAAAGGACTGGATGGAGCTCTTAGTGCCATGGTTTAGTTGATTGGATAGGGCTGGGTGACAGGTTGGACTGGATGATCTTGGAGGTCTCTTCCAACCTGGTTGATTCTATTCTATTCTATTCTATTCTATTCTATTCCATTCTATTCTATTCTATTCTATTCTATTCTATTCCATTCTATTCTATTCTATTCTATTCTATTCTATTCCATTCTATTCTATTCTATTCTATTCTATTCTATTCTATTCTCTACAATGTTTTTGTGGCATTGCAGTTCTAGCTCAGACTGTGTAGCACTTCCTTGTTTGGGGTACTTTGCACACAACATTGATACAGAGAATAAAAAACAAGCTAACCCTAACTACAACTTTAGTTTCTCTCTGTTGAGAAACAAAGTTAGAAAAAGCGTGAGACAAACTGGAATAATTCCCTTCTAACTTACAACAACAACTAGAAATAGCTGATCAACTACATCCCTGATCTTCAAACTTTCCTGATGGTCTGCAATATTTGAGCTACTGGGGAGCTCTTCCAGGCCCAGGTGTTCCTTCTGGAAAGATTTTAGCATGAAGGTTCAGTGTCCAGCCTAGCTGGACTGAATTATCCACTCAGAAAGCCTACCAATAACTTGAGAGACATTTAAATCTTCTCTGTGCTTTTTGCTATTTTGACTCTTAATTTTAGTGCTATTCATAGTTTGGAAAACTCAAGCTCCTTTGCTGTATCCAGCAGTTGCTCAAGGAAGTAACACCATCTTGCACCAAGTTCAGCGTAATTCCTCCATTCCTGTTTTGGAAATGTCCTTCTCTAAAGCTGTCCTTATGCTTCAAAGGAGGAAAGGTGTCGAAAGAGCTGCAGGTGCTGTGGGTCAACCCAAGAACCACTACAAAGGCTGGTGGGAAATGAGTGCCAAAAAATGTGAATGGCACACTGCACTTGCTGAGCAACCTGCAAACAAGGAGCCTTGTAGGGACAGCTATTCTGCAAGGTGGGTGGAGGAAGAACCTTCCCTGAGAGATGCAATGGTTATCATATGCACAGGAGAAAAGGGTGCTTCTCTGCAGTCCTGACTGCTGTCCCTCACTCTCTGACAGTGTCCAAATGTGTGTGTCATAGAATCATAGAATCAGTCAGGGTTGGAAGGGACCACAAGGATCATCTAGTTCCAACCCCTCTGCCATGGGCAGGGACACTCTACCCTAGATTAGGCTGGCCAGAGCCTCATCCAGCCTGGCTGCAAACACCTCCAAGGAAGTGGCCCCAACCACCTGCCTGGGCAACCCATTCCAGGGCTTCACCACTCTCATGGTGAAGAACTTCCTCCTCACATCCAATCTGAATCTCCCCACCCCCAGCTTTGCTCCATTCCCCCTAGTCCTGTCACTACCTGAGAGCCTAAAATGTCCCTCCCCAGCTTTTCTGTAGGCCCCCTTCAAATATTGGAAGGCCACAAGAAGGTCACTTGGGAGCCTCCTCTTCTCCAAACTGAACAGCCCCAATGCTTTCAGTCTGTCCTCGTAGCAGAGGTGCTGCAGCCCTCTGGTCATCTTCATGGCCCTTCTCTGGACATGCTCCAGCATGTCCACATCCCTCTTGTAATAAGGGCTCCAGAACTGGATGCAGTACTCCAGGTGGGGTCTCACCAGGGTGGAGTAGAGGCGGAGAATCACCTCCCTCGACCTGCTGGCCACAATTCTCCTGATGCAGCCCAGGATCTGGTTGTCTTTCTGGGCTGCAAGTGCACACTGCTGGCTCTTGTTGAGCTTCTTGCCCACCAGCACCCCAAGGTCCCTCTCTGCAGGGCTGCTCTCCAGCCCTGCCTGGATCTGTGCTTGGGATTGCCTCAACCCAGATGCAGGACCTTGCACTTGGCCTTGTTGAACCCCCTGAGGTTGGCTTGTGCCCACCTCT
>VWZI01020303.1:84957-122208 GCA_013396835.1 Psilopogon haemacephalus | reverse complement strand
GAGAAATGTCCCTCTCCCTCCTTTCCCGAGAGTGTGAAATGCATTTATAATTCACACAGTCTTAGAAATCCCATGGCTGATGGAACGTTGCTACAAAATGTGCTTTCACAAACCACAAGTTCTGAGAAATGCCAATTTAGCACTCATGTTACTGCCTCCATTTGCCAGAAACTGAAATGAGAGTAAGGTACAACAGATTCTGTACCATCAGCAGAGCCTTAGCATGTCTGCAACTGAGAAGACATCTTTGGATGCATTTGTGTCAGAAGAGAAAAGCATAAATTACTGATAGGGAGTCTCAGAGGCAGATCCAATTGGGTCATTATAAGAAGCAGATTACCTCTGCTGTCAGATGAAAAAAAAATATATTTGAAAGAACCAGGATTCATGAAGTGCTGGTTAAGCATGATGCACAGTGATCTTATTGTGGCCTCCTGGTATCAGAAGGGAGCCTACAAAAAAAAACTGGGGAGGGACTTTTTAAACTATCAAGTAGTGACAGCACTAGTGGGAATGGAGCAAAGCTGGAGGTGGGGAGATTCAGACTGGATGTGAGGAGGAAGTTCTTCACCATGACAATGGTGAGACCCTGGGATGGGTTGCCCAGGGAGGTGGTTGGGGCCACATCCCTGGAGGTCTATAAAACCAGACTGAGTGAGGCTAAGGCCAGGCTGAGTGAGGCTGTGGCCAGCCCGATCTAGGGTAGGGTATCCCTGGGCATGGCATGGGGGTTGGAACTGAATGATCCTTGTGGTCTCTTCCAGCCCAGACTGATTCTATAAGAAAATCTGCTGCAAATCAAATGGATAACAGGTGCTTCACAAGTTTTAGGAAGGAGGTTGGGGCTGATAGAAGCTGTTGTCATTGTGCTTGCTGCCACAGAGAGACTGAAAATGGAGAGACTGTTATAGCAAAATAAATGTGGAACCGATAGCCTGGAGTCTAGATTAGAAAGTGCTCCTTAGTGTAAATATTTTCTGGTTAGAAATAGTATATTCATTAAACCAAATGCAAGAACTGTGACTGACATCATAGGAAGACTTACATTTCTATGAAATCATATATATAAGTCAGTAAAAGGATTAAAGCAAGGACTTCCCATTGTAAATCAGAGACTGAATTTGGGGAACTGCTCCTAAACACCCTTGCTGAGACGTTAAAAAATTACATCCACATAACTTGTTTCTGATATGCTTGCTATAGATAAGCTGGTGGTAAAGATATAGTCGACAATCCAAAGCTTAAACCAAGCAAACCCAAAAATGCTGGGTTTGGTAAAAGGAGTTATGGCTTCACTAGTAACACCATGTGGATCACTGTGAGAGAAAGGGAACAAGGAAAAGACAAAAGCAGGGCAGCTGAAGCCATCCCAGAGAACAGCCCCACATTACAAAGGGAATCAAAAGGATGTCTCAAACAATCACAGAATCACTATGGTTGGAAAAGACCTCTAGGATCATCAATCCAATCATTATCTAACTCTACCAGGGCCACTCCTACATCATATCCTTGAGCACCTACACCATATTCTTGAGCACCATATCTAGATGGCTTTTAAATGCATCCAGGGCTGTTAATTCAACCAGTTCCTGGGCAGCCTGTTCCAGTCTTTGATAACCCTTTCCGTACAGAGGTTTTTTTCTGGTGTCTAACATAGACTTCAGCTGACCTAACATGATGCCATTTCCTCTTGTCCTATCAATTGTGACTTCTGAGAAGAGACCAGCCCCCACTTCTCTACAGCCTCCTTTCAGGTAGTTGTAGGCAATGATAAGGTCTCCTCCCACCCTCCTTTTCTTCAGACTAAGAAACCACAGCTCCCTCAGCTGCTCCTCATAAGACTTATTCGCTAGACCCTTCACCAGTTTCAGTGTCCTTCTCTGAACCCACTCCAGTATTTCAACATCTCTCATATATTGTGGTGCTCAAAATGGAGCACAGTCCTCAAGGTGTGGGCTCATTAGTGCTGAGTACAGTGGGATAATCACCTCTCTACTCCTGCTGGCCACGCCATTCGTGATGCAGGCCAGGATGCTATTAACCTTCTTGATCACCTGAGCATGCTGCTGGCTCATGGTCAGCTGGCTATAAATCAACACCCCCAGGTCCCTTTCTGCCAGACAACTTTCCAGCCACTCTGCCCAGGCCAAGCCATGTGTTGCACAGGGTTGTTGTGACCCAGGTGCAGAAACCAGCACTTGGCCTTCTTGAAGCCCATGTGATTGGCCTCAGCCTATTAATTAATTCTGATCCAGCAGATCAACACTCCCACCTAACTTGGTATCATCTGCAAACTTACTGATGGTGCTATCCATCTTTTTGTCAAGATCACCAATAAAGACATTAGACAGGAATGGCCACAGCACTGGCTCTGGGGAACACCACTTGCAGCCAGTGGTCAGCTGGTTTAACTCCACTGCCACTCTCTAGTCCTGGCCATTCAGCCAGTGTCCAATCAAGCAGAATGTGTGCATGTCCAGCTAGTGCTGTGGTGACTCACACATCTTCTAGAGGATCTCTTTGTATTAGCATTTCAGAAAGGAAGCTGAAAATTATAGATTTGACATGGCATTTGTCATGGACTGGGAGAGATCAGTAAAGGCACTGTAAGAAGAAAAATATATTTCTCTTCCACAACAAGCCCACAAGGCACATGGTCTAAGAACAGAGACCTTTTTTGTGTAGTCCTATTTATAATTCAGGAGTCATCAAATTATGACCTGAAGGGTGAAAAGATACTGGAAAAATTCACTATCCAACATATTAATGCTTCCACTTCTCTCTCTAAAGACCACCGAGGGGAAATTGAGCTTCTGAAGCCATCACGGGAGGATGTACATACATGGATTGTTTCACATGATCTCCAAGATTATGGGACCAAGTCAAGTATCACGAAGAACAGAGAAGAAGCCTTGTATGATGCTTCAGATTCAGCAGTGCTGTGCTGCACTGGAGTATTGGAAAACTGCAGCTGCTTGCTTGGTGGTGGTTTTTTATTTATTTCTGAAACACTGTCCTGGGGAAGGTTCACTGAAATAATAATCATGCATATTCCCTGATGAGTGGCTTTTGGAATGTGACACAGTTCATACTTATTTCTGCAAGCAGCAGTGTCAGGAGCCCTGCAGGCACAGACCTTTTGCAGGCTTGGATAACTGTGGGTCTTCCAAGGAGAAGCTGTATGTGTTGGTTTGAGCTAATTGGAGAATTTGTGTGAGAAATTAGACTGTTGCCTGAGAGTTGGACATAGCGTGCCACTTCACCCAGTTTTGACTGAGAGAGAAGAAAGAAGATTGTTTTGAGAATGTTCCCAAAACATCCAGATAAGCCAGTGTGCTTGTGCAGTCAGTCGGCTCTGGGTCCTCGCAGGCTTCAGCAGCTTCTTTCCTATGTCTCTCTGCTTTTGAACTAATTCAGAGTAAAATTACTAAAACCATTCATTCCTTCCTGCCACTAATCTTACTGACCGATCTTCAGCTTATCTGCAGCATCATCAAGTGGTGAGATAAAGCTGGGGGGAAGGGGGAAGGTGGCAGGGGGGTTTGGTTTCCCTCTCTTGGGGATTTTGGTCTCCAGGAGGGGTGTGGTGTCTGNGTTTTTCTGAGTTTTAGCCAGGGTTCTAAAAGGTGGGGGGGCAGGTCACTGCAAACCCACTACACTGTAGAATACCCATGTCACGGTATGAAGTACAGCTGATGTCACTGAGCACTGATAGAAACTTGCCTGTGACAAATGCAGATGCAGGGTGGCCCAGGGAACAGGAATTAACTCCAGCCACTTATTCCCACACTGTAGCTACCAGCACTCAGGCTTTGGATGGGTGCTTGGAAGTGAGAAAATGAAGATAGTACCTGGGAGGGGACCAGCTATGCTGTTCCAACCAGCACTGACTGGATCCTTGAGGGACATGCAGGAAGCATGAGCACTATGTGAGGGGCTCACCACAGACCAAAGGCACCCTCAAGTCTGATGAGATGGGAAAGTAACTGATGGACACGAACACCTTAGCTAAAAGGCTACAGTTCAACAAGTTGTGCAAGATGTCAGTGCAGAGCAACCCAGAGGCTTTTGGCAGACACTTATCTAGGATGCACTCTAATTTTGATAGAGATTTGAAGGAGAAGAAATATTAGTGTGGCTTGAACTTTGCATCTTGTATCACAGAAGTGCCTTTCAGTGTGTATTACAGGCCCTCACCTAGGGAACATTTTTTAAATGCTGCATTTAAACAGTGAACGTATTTACTTGTATTTAAAAAATTCTCTTTTAACCATAAGTATTTGATGTTTCAATGTTATTGAACCGAATAGATTTTGTCACCGATGGAAGGTTGTCGCCAGAAAAAAAAGAAGAAAAAAACAAACAAACAAAAAAAACCCAAACAAAACCCCCAACCCTACAAAACTCTTACAAATAGGAGGTTATAATATCTACGCCAAGCCTGAAAACAGATCTCTAAAAAAAAAATGTCTTTAGAACTTGCTGCTTTTGATGGTGCCAAGAACTAAAATTTCCAAACTTGCTTCTTTAACTGCAGGATCACATAAAGAACAAAAGAAGTGTCGTGCTCTGGCTTGGTTGTTACTGCATTAGCATCTGAACAAAATCTCTTCCAGCCCCTCTCACCTCCTCAGTTGCCCTCGCACAACAGATATATGGGACTAGAGGTTGAAGGTGAGGTGATTTTGTTGGAAGCAGAAGTAACACTATCTGGGGCGTGGACTAAAGCAAATCAGTCCGTTCCCCTCCCACATCACAACTTCTCCCCCTCCAAAAAAAGAGGAGGGTAATTGTTACTGGTGATTCCCTTCTGAAAGGAACTGAGGGCCCCATATGTCAGCCAGACACCTCCCACAGGGAAGTCAACGGGTCAGGGATGTTACCAGAAGGCTGCCTAATGTAATGCAGCCCTCTGATTACTGTCCCTTGTTGGTTATGCAGGTGGGAAGTGATGAGGTTGATACCAGAGATCTAAAAGCAATCAAAAGGGACTTCAAGACACTGGGAAAAGTAGAGGGCACAGGTAATTTTTTTCATCAATACCCTTTGTTGCAGGTAGGAATGCTGAAAGGAACAGGAAATCTGGTGGCTCAGAGGCTGGTGCCACCAACAAAATTTTAGGTTGAGGAACATTCTACAGCTCTGGGTCTGCTATCAACAGATGGGGTACATCTGTCTCAGAGAAGGAGAAAAATCCTGGCACGTGAGCTGGCAGGGCTCGTTGATGGAGCTTTAAACTAGGCTGGAAGTGGGAGGGGGTTAAACATAGCAGCACTAGAGATGAACAGAAGGAGGCTGAGCATGGTAAGCCAGAGACAGGCACAGCAGCCTGGCTGAAGTGCACCAGTGCATGCAGCATGAGTAGTAAGCAAGAGGATCTGGAAGCCTTGGTGCAAGAGGCAAGCTATGATGTTGTCACCATCCCAGAAACATGGTGGGATGACTCACACAACTGGAGTGCTCTAATCAAGGTCTACAGACTCTTTTGGAGAGACAGGTGAGGGAGAAGGGGTGAAGGAGTGGCCCTGTATATGAGGGAGGCATTGGATATCATGGAAGTAGAGATTAAAGATGATCAGGTTGGGTCCCTATGGGTAAGAATTAGGGGGAAGGCCAACAAGGCAGACATCCTGTTTGGAGACTATTATAGACCACCCAACCAGAAAGAAGAAGTTGATTTAATATTCTTTAATCAGCTGGAGGCTGCCTCAAGATCACTTGCCCTTGTTCTTGTGGGTGACTTCAACTTGCCAGGCATCTGCTGGGAATTTAACACTGCAGAGAAGAGGCAGTCTAGAAAGTTCCTAGAGTGCACAGAGGATAGGATCTTATCCCAGCTGTTACGTGAGCCTACCAGAGGTGCAGCCTGCTTGACCTGCTGTTCACAAACAGAGAAGGGCTGCTGGGAGATGTGGTGGTCGGAGGCTGCCTGGGGTCCAGTGACCATGAAATAACAAAGTTTTCAATATATGGTGAAACCAGGAAGGGCATCAACAAAACCTCCACACTTGACTTCTGAAGGGCAGAGTTTGGCTTATTTAAGAAACTAACTTGGAAATTTCCTTGGGAAACAGTGCTTAAAAACAAAAGGGGTCCAGGAAGGCTGGACCTACTTCAAGAAAGAACTCTTGAAGGCACAGGAATGGGCTGTGCCAGTGTGCCAGAAGGTGAGCTAACAAGAGAAACAGCCAGAATGGATGGGCAAGGAGCTTCTAAAGGAATTAAAGGAAAAAAAGAGAGCATATCACCTTTGGAAAAAAGGGTAGGTATCCCAGGAAGAGTTTAAATACGTTGCTAGGTCTTGTAAGAAAAAAAATAGAGAGGCAAAAGCCCATTTAGAACTTAGACTGACCACTGCTGTAAAGAAGAAGAAATACTTCCTATAAACATATCAATGGGAAAAGAAGTGTCAAGGACAACCTCCACTCTTTACTGGATATGGAGGGGAATATAGTAACAAAAGATGAAGAAAAGGCAGAGGTACTCAAAACCTTTGCCTCAGTCTTCAATAGTGGGACAGGTTGTCTTCAGAACTGGCAGATGGAGCCAGAGACCAGTATACTCCCCATGTAATCCAGGAGGAAGCAGTAAGTGACTTGCTGAGGCACTTGGATCCTCACAAGTCCATGGCACCAGATGGGATCCATCCTAAGGTGCTGAGAGAGCAGGCAGATGAGCTGACCAAGCCCCTCTCCATCATTTATCAACAGTCCAGGCTCTCTGGAGAGGTCCCTGAAGACTGGAAGCTTGGCCCGATCCTGTTCAATATCTTTACTGATAGCCTGAACAAGGGAATTGAGTTCATCATCAGTAAGTTTGCAGATGACACCAGGCTAGGAGCAGATGTTGATCTGTTGGAGAGTAGGAGGGCCCAGAGGAGGGACCTGGACATGCTGGATGGGTGGGCAGAGGCCAATGGGATGAGATTTAACAAGACTAAGTGCAGGCTCCTACACTTTCACCACAACAACCCCAGAGAGAGTGATTTGCCATTGGAATGGGCTGCCCAGGGAGGTGATGGAGTTGCCATATCTGGAGGTGTTCAAGAAAGGACTGGACGGAGCACTTAGTGCCATGCTCTAGTTGATTGGCTAGGTCTGGGTGATAGGTCGGACTGGATGATCTTGGAGGTCTCTTCCAACCTGGCTGATTCTATGATTCTATAAAACACGACATATATAATGTTTCTATGATTCTATAAAACAATAAAAGCCACTTTTAGCCATGTTAAAATTGACAGTATCCTCAAAACTGGAACCAAGGGGAAAAGAACCAACAAGAATATGTGGCAAGATATTACATTTAGCAGCTAGTCAGTACTTGCTGAAGCTGTGTTTTAAGATTTTCGTATCTAACGACTGAATAAATCCATCAGATCTGAAGAAGTTCAATTAGAAAATTTGAAAAATACCTTCTACTGTTTGTAAATTAAAGGAAAGGAGTGAGTAGTATTTCCTTTGTTTAGTAATTTAAATGCAGCCAGGTGCCAGTGAAAGCAATGCAGCAAATAAATCACGAATATGAAACATTGCCCTCTCTATTTTTTAATGAGTTCTTTTCTTTATCGAAAGTGCTTGGCACAAATTAGTATCAAGTTAATTTCCTTTTTTTCTACAGGTGCTGTATCATTCAGTACATTAAGAATGCAAGAATTAAATATTCAGATAAAAGTATGTTAAAGTTACTAATTATTTTAGTAAGCATGTCGTAGTAGCTTAAGACTTGCTGAAAAACTGGGACTTTCCCGAAACCTCACTGCAGAGTGTAAATAGAGGATTGATGGTAAGAAGGAAAAAATAATGCTAAAGTCTGTGTCACTCATTGGTTTGCTAATTGGGATTAAAAAGGCAATGCAGAAATTTTTTTTTTCTTTTTTTTTTTTTTTTTTTTTTTTTTTCCGTGGCTTTGGTCTCCTTGCAACTCTCTGCTTCACACAGCTCCCCTTATCTCTGTCCTAACCTCGCTGCTACAAACTGACTGGGAGGTAATGGGTGAAGAGAGGGAGAGGGAGGAGGGAGTGGATCTGGTTACTGGAAACCCTTCCATGGGAATGTGTGTGTGTGTGTGTGTGTTATTTCTCAATTGTAAATATTTGTAAATATATTCTGCTCTCGTCAGACCCCACCTGGAGTACTGTGTGCAGTTCTGGAGCCCCCGGCACAAGAAGGACATGGAACTGCTGGAGAGAGTGCAGAGGAGGGCCACGAAGATGATCAGAGGGCTGGAGCACCTCTGCTATGAGGACAGGCTGAGAGAGTTGGGGCTCTTCAGCCTGGAGGAGAGAAGGTTTCAAGGAGACCTTATAGTAGCCTTCCAACATCTGAAAGGGGCCTACAGGAAGGCTGGGGAGGGATTATTCACAAGGTCTTATAATGACAGGACGAAGGGTAATGGGTTCAAACTGCAGGAGGGGAGACTTAAACGGGATGTTAAGATGAAGTTCTACACAGTGAGGGTGGCAAGACACTGGAACAGGTTGGCCAGGGAGGTTGTGGCTGCTCCCTCCCTGGCAGTGTTCAAAGCTAGGCTGGATGAGGTCTTGAGTGTCCTGATCTAGTGGGAGGTGTCCCTGCCTATGGCGGGGGGTTGGAACTGGATGATCTTTGAGGTCCCTTCCAACCTAAACCATTCTATGATTCTTGTCTATATGCATTGTATTATATGCTTGTAAATTTTAGCTTGCTGTAAATCCAGCTTAGCTTCGTTGAATTTTCTTCCAAGCTGCCTGAGCTGGTCTGGTGCTTTTATTTGGGGGTAACTTTCGACCCACCACAAATGTGTACAAACTTTGCTTGCAAGGAAGAAGTACGAAGTAATGTAAAACTCTATGCAGTTGCAAAATGACCTCTCTGAATGGCTTTGATGCAATAGTATTCGGCTTTTCCAAATAAAAAGAAAATATATATGAAGGGATAAAAAACCTTATGACAGATTATATAAATCAGGCAATATTCAGCTATGCTTTAAATCATTACTGAAATTAGTATGCATTCAAAATTACAATTATTTGGTACCAAAATTTCCAATTCATTACAAACTGATTTTTGCTTTTTTTTTTTTTTTTCCCCTCCCTCATACCAAAATTGACATGGGAATATTTCTTTCGTCAGAGCTTTTGAAACACTAACTGCTGAAATGCTCACGATTGTATGCAGACAGGTACCCACATGCATCTGAATAGATGAAGTTACATTTTGCCTGGCTCACAGCACTCCAGAAATAATATGTAGACCAAGGATAAACAAATTGCCTTCCCTCCCTCCCAGGCAGCCTGGGCAGCTTCTAATCTGCAAGCTGTAAAATACAGCCCAGGGAGCCAGCTGGGACCCAGAAACAAAAGCTCAGGTTCACAGGTAGCACAGCACCCTGCACACCTTCTGCAGTGTGCTGCAGGGAGACACAACCTCACCCAAGACTGCCTGCCCTTGTTGGGTTTGCATCATACAACTAGCAAAAGAGTTGTGACAAAGTCAGACAGAAGCTAGTTGGAAGGAGCCATCAGTTGCAAGGCCTTGTGCCTTCCACCTGGATGAGCAATTTGAAGCAAAACTGAGCTGTGTGACAATGGCTTTTGACACACTAAAAGGTTATCTTTGAGGTCCAGCACTGATGGATGCCATCAGCTTCTTTCAACTTATTTAAGTAGCAATAAAGCACAAAGGAGAAACTAATCTTTCTGGTTTGGATCCTGATTTTAAAAAGATCAGAAAAATCAAAGAATCATAGAATTGCTTTGTTTGGAAAAGACCTCTAAGGTCATCAAGTGCAATGACTGACCTAACACCACCATGCCCACGAAACTACATCCCAATGTGTCATGCCCACACATTTCGTGAACACCTCCAGGGATGGTGACTCCACCACCCCCCTGGGTAACATATTCCTATGGTTTTTCCTAATTTCCAGATTTTTTTTTCCTAAACCTCCCTCCCCTGGCACAATTTCAGTCCATTTCCTCTCTTTCCATCACCTGATATTAGACAGGAGAGACTGAACCTCACCTCACTACAGCCTCCTTTCAGGTAGTTATAGAGAGGAATGAGGTCTCCCCCCAGCCTCCTCTTCTCCAGACTAAACAGTCCCACTTCCCTCAGCTGATCCTTGTAAGACTTGTTCTCTAGACCCCTCACCAGCTTTGTTGCCCTTCTCTGGAAAGATTCCAGGACCTCAAATTACTTCTTGTAGTGAGGACCCAAAACTGAACACAGTATTTGAGATGTGTCCTCACTGGTGCTGAGTACAGGGGCATGATCACTTTCCTACTCCTGCTGACCATACTATTCCTGACAGAAGCCAGGATGCTGTTGGTCTTTTTGGCTGCCTGAGCACACTGCTGGCTCCATCATTGCTGTAATGTCATATATCAACCTGCTTTTGTTTCACACCTGCACAGACCAGCTTTCCACACGTAGGACTGCTGAAAGTATGAAGAAGGGAAAAAAGCAGAAGTCGGTATTATGATTTGCCTTTTTGTCAGATTCACAAGATATGAATTCTTTACAATATTCTGTAACTGTGCAGTTACAGGACAAGTACTGATGATTACGGTGCTTCATAAAACATCCTGAACATGGAATTTTGGGAAAAGGAGTTGCCATTTCCAACTGGAGACAGCTCATAAAAAGGCATGAGATCAGCTCAAATTCTGCCAGGAGGGAGAAACAAGAAGGCAAAGGGATCCCAGGGTGGTCTGTTATTGGCATGGATTATTTGCCTTGATTCAAATTTATGACATGTTTAACAAAGTGGATGCTTTCAGTTATTCTTTGGAGACTTTAAAAATAATTTTACTCTGCTTTCTATAATGTTTTCTTCCGTGGGTTTAATTGCTCAGGCCTCCTGGGTTCTGCTGTGACACACCAACATCTCAATGCTTATTTAGATACCTCTGAAGTTGGGATGGTCCTCCCAGTTTTTATTGGGCATTAGTTATTTGTAAAGTACAGTGGGACACCTGTGCCTGAAAAGTGTCTCCTGTGCCATTTAATTGACTTCTAAGTAATTTCTTCCAAGCCTTCTCAGTGTGGCAGCCTCACTAGTTAAATGGAAATCAATCCTAAATTCACTCAAGGATGTTCAGCTTACTGAACCTACCCTTCCCTGCTGTGTTTCTAGCACTGGTAACAGGATGATCTCACCAAGCAGGGCTCCATGGCTTTTGCCTTATTGCTGGTCCATGTAAACAACCTTTGCTTATTGGGGCAGAGCGATGAAGACATCTTCTGGCAGTGGATGTCTGCACCGAAGTGTTTTCCACTTAGCTGTTCCTTGTGAGCCTAATTTATCATCTATTAAAGCTACAGGAACCTGCATTGACCATAGTTAGGAGGGGCAGCAGGTTTGGGCTGCTTGGGTTTGGGTTGTTAATAGGTTTTCAAATCTTCAACAGCAATGTTGGACTATCAAGGGCTGTACCTGTGTAGGGAGTTTCTGGCCATCAGCATGGATGACTCAGAAGAGGGGAGTTTTGCTTAAGTTATGCTTTGAAATGTCACTGATCTATTGAGGAACTCTCTGCACTCTTGGATTGAAGATTTTCTGTGCTCACTGTCTGGAGATTGCATGCATTTATGATAATAATATACAGCTACACCTAACTATACCCTTAGCAGTGTTTCATTTTATAGCTATTGCTTTACAAAACCTGCTGTTCAAAGGAGTCTGAAATTATTAAGCCAGGAGTTTAAAGGCAGCTTCTCTCAGAACAAAAAAACAAACCCAGCAGCACAGACAAATGTACTGCAGAAAACCAGAGCTGATTAAGACAGGCCTTAACACAGAATAATTCCCTGTAATTGCCTTATCAAAAAGAGGAAGGGAATGTCACGTTCATGTTGTTTTCTCTTCCCCTGAATGAAGAAATGGAATTAAGCAAAAATGATGCAATCACAGTTCCGATTTGGTCATGATTTTGCAGCTGTGCCTAACAGTGACAACTGTAATCTCTGTCGTGCATACAGCTGTGGCACAATGCAGGGAGTATGGGAGGCAGCTCCAAGTATTATTACAGCTCTCTCTGAAGAAAATACCTCATAGAATCATAGAATGGTCTAGGTTGAGAGAGACCTCAAAGATCATCCAGTTCCAACCCCCCACTATAGGCAGAGACACCTCCCACTAGATCAGGATGCTCAAGGATTCATCCAACCTGGTCTTGAATACATCCAGGGAGGGAGCAGCCACAACCTCCCTGGCCAACCTGTTCCAGTGTCTCATCACCCTCACTGTGAAGAACTTTCTCCTAACATCCCATTTAAATCTCTTCTCTGCCAGTTTGAACCCATTCCCCCTCGTCCTGTCATTACAAGACCTTGTGAATAGTCCCTCCACAGCCTTCCTGTAGGCCCCCCTCAGATACTGGAAGGCCATTACAAGGTCTCCTTGAAGCCTTCTCTTCTCCAAGATTTAAAGCCTCAACTCTCTCAGGCTGTCCTCATAGCAGAGGTGCTCCAGCACTCTGATCATTTTCATGGCCCTCCTCTGGACCCTCTCCAGCAGTTCCATGTCCTTCTTGTGCTAGAGGCTCCAGAACTGCACACAGTACTCCAGGTGGGGTCTGAGGAGAGCAGACCAGAGGGGGAGAATCCCCTCCCTTGCCCTGCTGGCCACACTGCTCTTGATGCAGCCCAGCACACAGTTGCTGTCTGGGCTGCATGTGCACACTGCAGGCTCATGTTGAGCCTCTCATCCACCCAGACCCCCAGGTCCTTTCCCTCAGAGCTGCTCTCAGCCATTTGCCACTCAGCCTGGAGTTGTGCTTGGGATTGCACCGACCCAGGTGCAGGACCTTGTTGAATGTCATGATGTTGTCCTGGGCCCACTTCTCCAGCCTGTCCAGGTCTAGGTCCCCTCTTGTACATTTGTCCCTTTCTTTCCTCTCCCTTTTGTGTGCACTAAGCGCTTTGTATGACAATGTTATATTCTATAATGACTCAGAAAACATGCACAAACATTTAAGGTAAATGCACATAGTAGATGGTAGTTTTGTTTGCCATTTGCCTGAATTCACCCACTAGTTAAGACAAAGTCCATATTAATTGGAAAGGGGAAGGATGCTTTCCAAACGCTACTGTCCTCCCAGATTCAAGGCAGAAAGGAATCAGTCACAGAGGGGGGAGGGTAGGGAGGTGATCTTGTCAGCCAAGGGGACAGAGCAGTGTTTTGGGTGATGGGGGGCAAACAGAGGCCTGCAATCTGTGGGGGATCCTGCACAGCCAGAAGCCATTATTAGAAAGCAGATAATAGAATCATAGAATCAGTCAGGGTTGGAAGGGACCACAAGGATCAGCTGGTTCTAACCTCCCTGCCATGGTGAAGAACTTCCTCCTCACATCCAATCTGAATCTCCCCACCTTCAGCTTTGCTCCATTAGCTGTAGTTCTTACTGAATAGGAAAGACAGTCAGCAGTTTACTCATGCCCCATGCAGAAAGGCTCTGACACATTAAACAGCACAGTCATAGAGGAATTTCTTCCTTCTGCTTGCGCTTCCTTCCCCCTGCTTCCAGTTGCTCTGCTTCTGGGAGCTTCATTACTCGTGTTAAAGAGAATATTCCTTTTTAATCTACCTACTGTTTTTAAGACTAATTTCACAGCATCATTGTTAAGATTTTAAAATCAAAGAAAAAAAAAAAAAACAACAAAACCACTACAAACATTTTCACATTTGACTGTAAGAAACCAGCACTGTCCAAATATGCCAGGTTTTAGGTTGGTTTCTTGCTTTCTTTCTCTGTACAAAATTTCTAAACACAAAGAAGGGCAAAAGAAAAAGAGAGAAATGAAGAGTCAAATGCTGAGAAACCAGATGTGGCTGATAAATGCTCTTGGTTGGGAGGATAGGTTAGGATAGCATGCACATGTAGTGCAGAAGCTGGGAAAGCACAGAAAGAGAACAAAACATTACTGAAAAAATATTCCAGTTTCTAGGATTATCAATAAAGATTTGGAGTTCTCTCTTCACTTAAAACACTGCTCCTCACCTCTGATTTGGAAAGCCCTTATAATCTTGTCACGTCTGGGTGAGCCTGAATGTGAAGAAACCTTCCTTCCTACCCTTGATATGTCCTTTGTGTAGTATCTGGGTACTTGCCCCAGAATCATGGAGAACAGGAAGGGTTGGATCAGTGGATATCTGTCCATGTGTATATAGAATCATAGAATCAGTCAGGGTTGGAAGGGACCACAAGGATCATTTAGTTCCAATCCCCCTGCCATGCCCAGGGACACCCTACCCTAGATCAGGCTGGCCAGAGCCTCATCCAGCCTGGCTGCAAACACCTCCAGGGATGTGGCCCAAACCACCCCCCTGGGCAACCCATTCCAAGGCCTCACCACTCTCATGATGAAGAACTTCCTCCTCAGACTTCCAGTCTGAATCTCCCCACCTCCAGCTTTGCTCCGTTCCCTCTAGACCTCTCACTCCCTGATAGCCTAAAAAGTCCCTCTTCAGCCTTTTTGTAGGACACCTTCAGATACTGGAAGGCCACAATAAGGTCACNGTTCCAATCCCCCTGCCATGCCCAGGGACACCCTACCCTAGATCAGGCTGGCCAGAGCCTCATCCAGCCTGGCTGCAAACACCTCCAGGGATGTGGCCCAAACCACCCCCCTGGGCAACCCATTCCAAGGCCTCACCACTCTCATGATGAAGAACTTCCTCCTCAGACTTCCAGTCTGAATCTCCCCACCTCCAGCTTTGCTCCGTTCCCTCTAGACCTCTCACTCCCTGATAGCCTAAAAAGTCCCTCTTCAGCTTTTTTGTAGGACACCTTCAGATACTGGAAGGCCACAATAAGGTCACCTGAGAGCCTCCTCTTCTCCAGCCTGAACAGCCCCAACTCTTTCAGTCTGTCTTCATAGGAGAGATGCTCCAGCCCTCTGATCATCCTCGTGGCCCTTCTCTAGACATGCTCCAGCATGTCCACATCTCTCTTGTAACAGGGGCTCCAGAACTGGATGCAGTACTCCAGGAGGGGTCTCACCAGGGCAGAGCAGAGGGGGAGAATCACCTCCCTCGACCTGCTGGCCACACTTCTCCTGATGCAGCCCAGGCTCTGGTTGGCTTTCTGGGCTGCAAGTGCACACTGCAGGGTCATGTTGAGCTTGGCAATGGAGTGGTATGAGCTAAAATTGTTGATGATTTCTCAGCAGAAGCCACGAAAATGTCAAGTCTGCTTTCAGAATGGCAACCTGACTATCCAGGAAAGGCAGACAATACGTATTGCAAAATTCACTTTGAGAAAAAGAAACCCAACATCCTGCCCTACATAAACACAGAGACCACAGAAGTAGCTCTCTTCCTCTCCTGGGGCTCAGCCTCCTGGCCTAACTCAGATCATAGAGCCTTCCAGCCTTAACAGGGCATGCATTTGTGGTGATGCACATTAGCTTCAGCACCACAGCATCGTGTGACGTGTAAGAAATTTTAGGACTTTTGCTGAAGTTGCAGGCTACTGACTGAAAATTCCTGAATTAGGAGCAGGAGCCTGTCCAGTCTCTGAGAGCAATGCACAGATAGTTTGATGTGGACTGTAGTTTGGTTCTCCAACTTGCATGCAGACAGAAACCTGTGCAGCGACGGTGGCCTCACGGCAGCAGAAGGAAAACCTATCCTCAAAGGAAGTAAACTTGACTGAATCATTCGGGATGTCAAGACAGCAACAACTGATGGGAAACAAGAAGCAGCAAATAAGCATTGGCTTAGCACAAAATCATGCCTGAAGACAAATTTAATCAAGACATCAAAGACGTCACAAGGATGTCTTTAGTTTTCTCTACATCAGCTTTTGATGACAGGGTAATAAATAAGATTTGGGGTTTCTCAAGTAGCTCACCTTGTTTAACTTAATAAGGAGAGAACCATAATTAGATCATAGGCTGCAAATACCTAACTACATGGGAAGAGAAATCTGATAAATGAGGCTTTTTCATCTACCAAACAAAAAGTCCAACTAAGTAGCCAAAGCTATAAACTCAAAACTGTAAATGACAAACCAGATTGGAAAGTGAGAGTAGGCAACCATCAGCAATTTATACTGATGCTGGAGTTACTGTTTGTGGCAATCCACTAGAAAGCTGTAGCAATGGTTAGGGTGGATTTCCTACTTCTGACAATCTTAAAATTGGAAAAGCAAAATCTATATTTGGGTTGGTTAGGCTTTTTTTGAGCGGGTTTCCCCTCAAAAGGTATGGTTCTAACAAGATTATTGGGAAGGTGCATTCTGCTGTAGAGATGCTTACCCTATAAATTCAAAACTCCATGTGGTTTATGATCTGCAAATCCTTCTTTTATGTGAATTCATCTGTTCAAGGTGCTTAGCAGGGTCTATCACGGGTTAAAGTGGTAAATTTTTGCAGAAACTGCTTGTCAAAATATTGGCAGCCCCTTACTAAGGCATCCTCATTAAATGCAGCTCCCTTTGAAACCACAAATATGCATGAGAAAGACCTAAAACTGTTCAGACCATTACTGATAAGATGACAACGTTCTAGAGATTTTTTTCTCAAGTGTATCTAAACAGAAAGAAACTTAAACAGTTCAAAACAGAAAGGGGAAGATTTGTAGTTGAAATTAACTGTCACATCCATCGAATCATTGGACATAAATTTGATAGTTTACACAAAACATAAATTCCCATCTGCCACATCTAAACAGGCTGGGCTAAACAGACCATAATGTTAGCAAAAAGAGAATAGATCAGACTGGGCAAAGAGTAGCAGGAAGGCTAAAATCTTGACAACTGGTTTAGAAAAAGAAGAAAAGTTTCAGCACAGACTGGCCAGTAGCTTAGTCCAGTCCCAGTACAAGCAAGTTTTTGTCCAGCCTTCTTCAGTGAATGATGCAATCACACAGTAAAATGGGTGAATAGCACTGCCTGGTCATGTGAAGTGTGAACAGGTAAAAATCAGGGCAAAGATCCAATGAAAAGGAGACTTTTTCTGCCTCTCTTCTCCTTCCCCATCCAAGGTATTCAGAAGCACATTGCTACACAATCAGAAGCTCAAGGCTTTGGGCAACCATGTATGACAATCACTGTTTTATGAAGGGTATGTCAGTGTGTGTAAGAGTAGACTACCCTCTAGGTCTACCAAGATATGAAATGCTCTCCTTGGTTATTTGTACCCCTTGTTGTTGCAGCTTTTCAGGACAGTACCAGAGTCTGTCCTCTTCTAACTAAACTACGTAGCTCTCTCTTAAAACAGATTTGGTCAAAAGCTGCTCTTTTGACCAAATCTGATCAAAGCTGATTTTGGGCAAGCTGCTCTTGTTTGGTTTTGCTTTTCTTTTCTTTTCTTTTCTTTTCTTTTCTTTTCTTTTCTTTTCTTTTCTTTTCTTTTCTTTTCTTTTCTTTTCTTTTCTTTTCTTTTCTTTTCTTTCCTTTTCTTTTCTTTCCTTTTCTTTCCTTTTCTTTCCTTTTCTTTTCTTTTCTTTTTTTTTTTTGGCAGAGGGAAAGAGATTTCACATCTGAATTTTAGGGACACTGATTCGAAATCTCAGAGCGATGTAATTTTCCCTGAGATTTGCTTGCAAACTTGAGGCATTATTGATTGTGCAGCAAGCTTAAAAATCAAATTAAAATCATTAAATGCATTATTGATTGTGCAGCAAGCTTCAAAATCAAATTAAAATCATTAAATGCTCCCAGGAAAATTACGTACAAAAAAAGCAGCTGTTTCTCTTAGTCTCCTAAAAAAAAACCCCAAACAGAACAAACAAAAAAGGAACCAACTCAAAACCAAACCAACCAAAACAAACCCCCATTGCTCACTTAAGACTCTTCCTATCTACCAGCATCTCTGTCTCCTTAGAGAGGATTATTTTTAGCTTTAATTGTGAAGAATACCACTGGAACTGCTCTTGAGTGAGTCACAGCAGGTAAGCAGCAGTGACAAAAAGCTCAACATGAGCCTGCAGTGTGCACATGCAGCCCAGACAGCAACTGTGTGCTGGGCTGCATCAAGAGCAGTGTGGCCAGCAGGGCAAGGGAGGGGATTCTGCCCCTTTACTCTGCTCTCCTCAGACCCCACCTGGAGTACTGTGTGCAGTTCTGGAGCCCCCAGCACAAGAAGGACATGGAACTGTTGGAGAGAGTCCAGACAAGGGCCAAAAAGATGACCAGAGGGATGCAGCAGCTCTGCTATGAGGACAGGCTGAGATAGTTGGGGCTCTTCAGCCTGGAGAAGAGAAGGCTTTGAGGAGACCTCATAGTAACCTTCCAGTATCTGAAGGAGGCCTACAGGAAGGCTGGGGAGGGACTGTTCACAAGGTCTTGTAATGACAGGGCGAGGGGGAATGGGTTCAAACTGGCAGAGGGGAGATTTAAATGGGGTATTAGGAGAAAGTTCTTCACAGTGAGGGTGGCGAGGCACAGGAGTGCATTGCCCAGGGAGGTTGTGGCTGCTCACTCCCTGGATGTGTTCAAGGTCAGGTTGGATGAGGCCTTGAGCAACCTGTTCTAGTGGGAGGTGTCCCTGCCTATGGCGGGGAGTTGGAACTGGATGATCTTTGAGGTCCCTTCCAACCTAAACCATTCTACAATTCTATGAATTTGTGCATCTTTGTATTCTGCTGTGCTGGTTTATGTAGCTGTGGATAGAACTTCCATTTAAACCTCCATTTCTTTCGAATCCTTTCTTATTCTCCTTTGGGGAAGGGTAAAGAGCATCTGACTCACTCCCTAGCCCCGAGGCACAGATGAATCTTGAGCAGGAACATGTCCACCCATCGCATCAAACTGAAATGCTTTCTACCCTAGTGCAGTCTGACACATTTGGGGGTATTTCTCTTTTCTCCTCTCCGAGGAATATAACAAACCAGTCAGCCTACAGCCGCCAAGGAGAGAGCAGGGCATAAGACATTTCTTCCAGGCTCCTTATGCAAAACCCATCAATCAACATCGAGCACTCTGGTACCTTTAAGCACTCAGGGCTGCTGAACTATGGAGCCTTAACTTGCTATTTAGACACTGGGATTGCTGCTTCTGTGAGCAATTGTATGTGAGATCTCCCTAATTTAGAAAGAGAGAGAAAAAAAAAGTGAAGTCAGACTCTCCTTTTATTTCCCTCATTCTGTCTCCATTAGGAAGACTTAACTCCTGGTGTGAGGGCCTGCTGAGCAACACCATCATGGTGTCTGTTTCCCATTCAGCACAGTTATTAGATGATCTGCAGCAATCCGTGATGGTTAATTACAGAATCACAGAACATTAGGGGTTGGAAGGGACCTCCAAAGTTTATGTAGTCCATCTGCCCCTGCCAGAGCAGGGTCACCTAAAGTAGGTCACAGAGGAAGGCATCCAGGTGAGTTTTGAATGTCTCCGGAGAAGTAGACTCTCTGGGCAGTGCTCTGTCACACTCACAGTGAAAAACTTTTTCCTTATATTCACATGGAACCTTCTATGTTCCAGCTTGCACCCATTGCCCCTAGGGTAGACAAGTTGCTCCCCATTCACTGCCCAAAACCTTGCCCCAAATGCCAACCCTGTCTGTCAGAGGGGAGCCCTGTCCTGAGCCCTTATAGCATGCTGGTGTTAGGGTAAGAGCAGTGCTGCCTGGGGATTTGGGAACCCCTGCTTCAGCTGCCACTATATCTCTGCTAGAAGGAGCTCTGCTGGGAAGGGGCTCTGCTGGAGAGGGTTCCTACTGTGGGCAAGGGATAGAGCCTTTTTTGAAGGGGCCAGGGTAGGAGAGCATGTCTTCAACAGCTGAGCATGTGTATGAAGAGAAAGAAAGGTTAATAATGAAAATGTGTGGGGTAGCTGGAGAAAAGAAAGGTTCAAAGTCAGCATAGGTGAAGGAGGTGTGATGACATGGACATGACATATAAAGAGGGAGGGGGAAATGGGCTTGGCTTGTGCACCCAACCAGTCTAAACCCTTGGCATTTATTCCCCTTCTGTCACAGCTCCTTTGGGCTGTACCCTTGTCGTGGGTTGGATTCAGATTTGCTGCTGCTATTCAAAACCATCCTGTGGGGAGAGAGATAAAGAGAAGCCTTGGCCTTGGCTCTCACACGGTTGGGGAAAACAACCTGACACAGACCTCTTGTTCCCATGGCAGGGCAGCTGCCTCCCACAAAGAGTAAGAGATAGGGAAACATCTGGTTAGAGAATAACAAGTTGTCATGAATATTAATGAATGGGACTGTGCTTAATTATACCAACCAATTAGTATGCTTCTGATTAGGATGGACAGCGTCCTGCAGAACTCATGTTACCAGTCAGAATTAGGTGTGTTGCCTTAGCTGCTAAGCTAAGGATAAAAGGATGATCCTATTCATCATACTGATGCGTTCATGTCGTTCCAGGCCCTGCATGTGAGAAGTGGACCCAGCACCATCCTGCCTCATGTTATCTTCAAAATGAAAGTTCTGGCTGGAGCAAAGTATTACAGGGCTTGAAGTTCAGATTGCAATATCAAAAGTTTTCTGCTGTGGTTGCTTCTTTTGGGTTCCAGAGTTTTGGATGTTGGCTTTCTTCCACGGAGATGGCAATAGGACAGGGAGGGATGGGGGACTGGCTCCCTGGCTTGGGCTTTTAATTCACTTGGTTCTGCTTGCTTCTGCTTGCTTCTGCTGTGTTTCTTCTGCAAATAGGCTACAGTAGTTGTGCACTGTTTGTTGCTATCTCATTTATTCAGTAAACTCTTGTCTTAACTCAACACTTTATGCCAACCTGGAGTTGGTTTGGTTTTTTTTGTGTTATGCTTCCCTCTCTTCTGTGTTGTGGCAGCAATGCCGTGTTAAACCAGCACAGACCTCAGCTGGGGTAAGGCAGCACGCCCAAGCAGAAGGCAATTAAACTTCCTTCTGAGCACCAGCAGGGACTCTTTTTCATTTGAGAAAGCACACTCCCCAGGGCCTAAATTGAACTTTAATCTACTATTGAGCAGCACGGTAGGGGCTCTGCTCTTGACTGGAATATCTGGAAATCACTGCAACATACACAATATTTTCATAATACTAACATAAGTCTGTTGTTACATTGCAAAGTCACATACTACCATTTAACAATCCTGGTGTAAGGCTGCTTGTGCATGGACTTGCAGAGGGTTTATTTGGGAGGGCTAGATAACTGTGAATGGATTACTCTGATGGCTCTTCTGAGGGTCACTTCGGTTGTGCTGTCTACAAACCAGCAGATCCGTATGGAAGATCCTGCTCTGAAATCGGTTGTTATTCAAGGCTCTTCGGAGAATTTCCCTGCTTTGCTTTTTAAAAATGGACACAATAGGGAAGGAAAAAAGGTACCTGAAAAATACCAACAAAACCCGAAACACTGTTATTTCTTGTGGGAGCATTTTCTCCTTCATTTTGCTACAGCTGCACACTACTTTCCTTCTTTGTAAAACTGTTTTAAAATACAGGCTGAAAAGAGCAGAAAGTGTATATTTTTGTTAAGTATTCCTAGTTACTTCAGAAAGCTTATGTTTTGGATAAATTTCCCAGGCAAAACCTTGACCTCACAGCCATTAGTAGTACCTCTCTGCTGATTTTGTGGGGCATTTTGTGGAGGGAAAGCAATCTGATGTTATGAAGTTGTTGGTCTGTCCTCTTTTCCAGAGGTACTATTTCAACACAACCCACAATAAGCAAAAATCCAAGCAAACATTAGCTTGACTTTTGGCCTTACACATGAAGGTCACTAGACTCAGTTTTGTTTAATCTGCATGTCATAGAATCACAGAATTGTCAGGGCTGGAAGAGACCTCAAGGATCATCAAGTTCCAAATCCCCGTGCCATGGGCAGGGACACCTCACACTAGACCAGGTTGCTCAGAGCCCCATCCAACCTTGGTTTAAAGACCTCCAGGGATGAGGCTTCCACCACCTCCTGGGCAACCTTTTCTAACCTGTTGATCTGCTTTTAAAAACTTCCCAGAATCTCATCTGGTGTCTTATCTCTGATATCCAGGGAGCAAACCTCCCCACTACTGTCATTCTGATGTGCAGAAGGAGGCTTTGTGAAATACTGAGTGAAAACCCATAAATTAATTTATTAATTAAAAAGAAAATGTACTATGTCTACATAAAGAAATAGAATCATAGAATGGTTTAGATTGGAAGGGACCTCAAAGATCATGCAGTTTCAAAATTCCTGCCATAGGCAGGGATATCTGCCACTAGAACAGGTTGCTCAAGGCCTCATCCAACCTGGCCTTGAACACCTCCAGGGAGGGAGCAGACACAACCTACCTGGGCAACCTGTGCCAGTGTCTCACTACCCTCACTGTAAAGACCTTCCTCCTAACATCCCGTTTAAATCTCCCCTCTTGCACTTTAAACCCATTACTCCTCATCCTGTCATTACAAGAACTTGTAATATCATTACAATAACCTTGTCATTACAAGACCTTGTGAATAGTCTCTCCCCAGCCTTCCTGTAGGCCCCCTTCAGATACTGGAAGGCTACTATAAGGTCTCCTCAAAGCCTTCTCATCTCCAGGCTGAAAAGCCCCAACTCCTTCAGCCTGTCCTCGTAGCAGAGGTGCTGCAGCCCTCAGACCATCTTTGTGGCCCTCCTCTGGACTGTCTCCAGCAGTTCCATGTCCTTCTTGTGTTGGGGGCTCCAGAACTGCACACAGTAGTGTAGTAAAACCCCCAAAGTTAGCATAGGTCACTCTCACAACAAGAGATACTAAAGGGCTGTGGAAACCAGAGAACTCCAGAAGACACCAAAGTTTTCATACTCTAAAACTGGTGGACACCAGGATTACGGTCATTGGCCTTATGCTTACCTGTTGTGATGACTTTCTGTTGTTACCTATTGTTGCAGGTATTTCCAGATGTGAGTAGCAATTAGAAATTTATGCTGAACCGTGAGGACTACAACAGTAATCAGAAAGGTTCTATTTCTACATTTTGCCTGTTGTGCAATTAAGTCGTTTTGCAATAAAGTAGTTCTTCATTGATGAAGTAAGTTGTGCTGCAGGTTAATTAATTTTTTTTTCTTCTTCTTCTTCTTTTTTTTTTTTTTAGAGATGAGTTAGTTCAACAAGCTTGGTAAATTATATGTTCGTGTTCCACTGCTTAATTACAGCACTGAACAGACAACTCCAGCAATGTCTAGCTTAATTTTGTGGTGAGCTCTGGAGGCCACTGTGAGCTGTCCTTTATAAGCCTCACCCCAAAAGCGGTGACAGTGATTGCTGTAAGGCTGAAAAGGTTGAGCAGAAATGTGGCTTTGATACCTGCTGACCACATAGTCTGTGTAATACACATCTGTGTTGGATGCATTTCTCTCTGTGCATCCTGATTACAGAAAACTTGACCCTGGCTCTCAGCAGACTCCACCCCAAAAGCGCAGCATTAATCATGTACTGCTTGTAATGGAATGGTCAAGGAATTCATTGAAGAAAATGAGTTTTAACAGTGGAAATGCTTCAGTGGAGGGCAGGAAACAACCCACATCAACACTCACTGTCTTTGCAAAGAACCTGTTTACCACATATGTGAATGCCATATTTATTTATAATCTTTCCTTAAGTATCTATTGTCCAGAAATGGATACAGGGCCTAATATTCTGCCTGGTCTAATACTAGGCAGACCTTTGGTTGGACCCATATGTGTGTGCTTACACACAAGCAGCTGAGATACACGAACCATTTCTCTCTGCTTTCCATGTGCATGTCCCTTGCTCCCTTCCTAGCTTGTCTACAACTCCTTGCACGCATTAGCTCTCACTCCCTGCCAGGTGGAGTAAAATCACCATCCTTACAAAATTGTCTTTCAATTGTCATCCAGGAAGGGGTCAACTAGACCATTATTAACCATCATGAATAGCACCATTGACTATCTAGGGAGTGACAAATTCTCCTGCTCCCCACCCCATGCTCCAAATATAGAGGTTGTCATATCACCTTCACTATCTTCTTCTATCTCAGCAGGCCTTTGACAAGGGAAGCCAACTTCTCCCTGGTTATTGTAGGGCAGTCCCTTGCCCACACACAAATGGGACAGAAGAATCTAGCTCCTTATTCATCCTGGCCTTCCCTGCAGCCACTGAGCAGGAGGAATGTTTCTCCTCAGAGTGTGCAGCTTAAATCAAGGAGGGGTTTGCAATACCAGTGCCACAGCCCCTGCTGAAGGCAGAAGTGCCTTTGGTACAGAGCAGATAGCTCCATTGTTCTTAGTCATAGGAAGACGAGCAGCAGAGCAAAAATGCTGAAGAGTGTTCTCTACACAGGCTCTGGAGCTTGGACTGTGTCTAGTCACATCTCCTCTGCAGAGCCAAAGGAAAAGCAATTACAGTATCTGTTCTTTGCTCACTCATCTGTTGAGAATGGTAATGTAAGCTGAATAACTAGGAAGACTACGGAAAGAAAGCCAGGAGAAAAATTGGTATTGTTTGTGCTCTTCAACAAAAAAATCCATGAGCTCATCATTCTTCTCCCGTATGATAGGCATTGCTGGTAGCCATACTTTTATAGCCATACTTGCCTGAAGGTCAGTCTCTTTTCCCTAATGTAGCAAGTCTCCTAAGAAAGATGAAAATGTGGTAATTTGCATCTCACTCCAAACTTGCTGTCCTACTGCAATCAAGACAAGCATTACTTTGCAAGAGCTAAAATGGTGCTTCTGCACATGTAGACAAAACTCAGCAATGCTTGAGACCAAATATCTCAATTTTGCTGTCTTCTCTGAGTCATAATCCTTAATGAGGCACAGGCTGTATAGCTGCAGCTCCCTGGGATGACATTAAGCAAAATAAACAATGCTCAGCAAGGAAAAAAGCTGGGGGAGCTTGGTTTTCTACAGACTTGCATACTACAACCCTGATCTCTTCAGACAATATCTCCTGCTTCCTTCCTTATGTCCTTTTCCTCACACATACTAATGGCTGCATCCTATGGATGTGCACATCCTACCTCCAAGTGTATGTAGGCAGAGTGGGTTAGGCACAAGTGGCCTGGGAGCAAAAAGAGTGTCACTAATTGCTTAAGCCAGCACCACTCTCAAGAACTTGTTCATCAGATATGCTCTGAATGTAGGAAAAGGCCCAGTCCTCAGGGAAACAAAACCAGCTGAATGCTGACACTGGTTATTTTCTCCAAATAAGGAGGAAAACTAAGATGTCTCTGAGCTTTAAGCATCCCTGCACTCCCTACAAGTCTCCCAGCTGTGACAGTCAGGGGGCAAAGGAACCCTGTGCAGAAGTAGCTGGCAGAGCTCATTTTCCTCTTGATATCACAACAATAGCAAAGCTCTGTCTGACAAAGGCAAAGAAACAACAACAACACATCTCAGTGCCTGGTAAGATTAAAAAATTCAGCATGTTGGCTGTTCTAATCCAAAGCCTGTACTATCCCTTAGGAGACAAGAAGAGCAGCTACATTCCTGCCTGTTTTCAAAGGCTGTTTGCACCCAGAGTTCTGTGCATAGAGGCAAACAAGCAAGCAAAAAGATGCTACAGAGCCTTCATCAGTGCTGTGTTGTGACCAAGCTAATAAACCTAAGCGAGAGACTGAGCCTGACCTCACATTCGTTACTGCAGCTCAGAGCATGAGCAAACTCTCCTCACATTGCTCTGCAAAAAAAGGCTGTGCAGAGCTCCTGTTACAAGAGGGATGTGGATATGCTGGAGCATGTCCAGAGAAGGGCCACCAGGATGATCAGAGGGCTGCAGCACCTCTCCTATGAGGACAGACTGAAAGAGTTGGGGCTGTTCAGTTTGGAGAAGAGGAGGCTCCAAGGTAACCTTATTGTGGCCTTCCAGTATCTGAAGGAGGCCTTAAAAAAAAGCTGGGGAGGGACTTTTTAGGCTGTCAGGGAGTGACAGGACTAGGGGGAATGGGTTGCCCAGGGAGGTTGCTGGGGCCCCATGCCTGGAGGTGTTCCAGGCCAGGCTGGCAGAGGCTGTGGCCAGCCTGATGTAGGGTAGGGTGTCCCTGGGCATGGCAGGGGGGTTGGAAGTGGCTGATCCTTGTGGTCCCTTCCAACCCTGACTGATTCTATGCTTCTATGACACATTCAGGCTTGAGAGCTTGACTTGGAGAGCTGCTGGAATCACTGTTTCAAATGGTGCTGATTATCCTCAACCAAGTGAAAAAAGGCAAGCAATGAACCAACTAAAAACTCCACACAAAAAAAAAAAAAAAAAAAGGCACAAGGACTTCTTAAGACATCTTCTAGGAAATGTGTACAGCATGTCCATCACCAAGTAAAAGTTACTCCTCTGTAGAGGTTTGGAACTGAAATGTCTGATTTGAAGGAATGAATGGAAATGTGTGTGAAAGCACCAGAAAAACAGCAAAACAAGGTTGAAAGAGCAGCCTCTTGCCTGTACCCAAGGACAAACTGACAGGAATGAGGGTGTTTATGCCAAGACCAGATAAAACCACAGCTGGGAAGAGGAATGCAACCAAATTATAGGATGTTGCATGGATCCTTCCTCTTGATAATACCACTAAGATACCCCAAATGTGGAAGCACAGACAAAACACAGCAGATTTAGCTAACATTCATGAAGGATCAAGTAAGCAGAATTCTGAGGCAAAAGGGTCATGCTGTAACTGTTGGCTTCTAGCAGGTATAAAAGGCCTTGTCCAAAGCCAGTTTGCCATCCCCAGTGAAGACAAACAGCAAACTTCTGGCGCTTGTTCTCCACATTACACACAAGAAGTCCTTGGCCAGACTACTTGAGCATACACATCTACCTCACTGCATGACTCTAACAGAGTATGAATACAGAGGGTGAAATCTGGACAAAAAATAACGAATTCAGTTCTGTTTAGTATGAAATCCCTTACATTTCCTTAAGACCTCTCTTTGGGCTCTGCTGTTCTCCTACGTCTGAAAGCATAAACGCAAATAAATGAAATGGTTCTGAGACTCAGGCTGTTCACCAGCTAATCCCCTCTCTCATAGCTTTATGCTAAATGATTACACTGGCCAGCTGATTTTTATAGTAGCATTTATTTTTATCTATATCTGAAGTAGCTGAAGAAGAGGAAAGGATTTAAAAGTTGGCAGCTTTACAAGTCTGTATCTGTCACCTCCCAGGTCTTCTTTTCCTCTCTCTTCTGCTGCTCTAATGGAAGTGATGGGCTGTGTCCCAGCTTCCTGATTCTCCTCCCTAATCTCTATGATAGACCTCTGTGTTGGGAACTGTTGCAGCAATAAGGTAAATTATCCTCTTCGACTAAGCTTTTCCCATTTCTTCCTTCATCTATTGGCAACAACAAAACATAGAGCTGCATGAAGCCAAATTTCCATCAAGACAAATGAAGCATCAGGCTGTGACCTGTCAAATCCCTCTGAAACCCTTCTTAAATTCCTTTCAAAAGAAGCACTTCCTGCAGTCCTATCTTGTGTTCAGTGCCTATTCTCTTTTGGCCTGAGTCTTCCAAATGCTTAAAGTAACCTCCAATATTCTGTGATAGTTATATACAAGACATGAACTTTATTTTTGTGGGTTATTTGTCATTTCTCTGGTACAGAGTAACCCCAGGTTCAGTGCTTCTTTCCTTTTCTGCAGGAAGTTCAGATTCAGGTCATTAGAGAACAACTACTGTCTTGATGGATGTCTTGCCATCTTTCAATGTGAGGCAAGAGAGGGCTTTTACCATAACAAAGCAATTAAAGCAGAGCCTAGGTGGAGCAGGGCAAAAGCATTTAGCAAGAGGACTCTGTCCTCCTGAAGACCTCTGAGACTAGCTTTAGACCCTCTACAATTTCCTGTCTTCTTATCTGCAAGGCTAAATGAGAGCTTTTCTTGCTGCCCAGTGTATTGATTGTGGGTGATTGAAGAGGCTGAATTTATAAATTATGTAGCTTTTATAATTTCCAAAAGCCCCACTCACAATCTGCGTGTAAATTGGTTTAAGTTTGGGTTCTAATTCGGTCGGGAAAAGTCTTCACAAGGATGCCTTTTGAGGTAATTCAGGAAAAATCAGGAAATTTGGAAAGGTTTGGGCATGAAACAGCTTTGCCCTACTTACAGATGGGAGACTGTCTCTTTCACAGCAGTGTCTGGAGTCCAGTGCCTGCCAGAGTCCAAGATGACTGTAGGCACAGCTTTCACAAAGCCACAATCGTGAAGCAAGGCAGGGGAAAGCCAGGGGTGCTCTGCGGTGTTCCCACGAATGGCTGCAGTTTACCGTTAGAGGCAGGTCCTGCAGCAAGAAGCCAGGATGCTCCTCAAGGTCCAGCTCAAAGTCCGTGCAAGGTTCGTGTCTCCAGGTCCGTGTTCAGGTCCGTTCAGGTCCTGGTGCAGGTCCCAGTGCAGGTCCCGGTTCAGGTCTGAGTGCAGGTCCCAGTGAAGGTCCGTGCAAGTCCTGCTCCAGTCTGTCCAGCTGCCATATATATACTGAGGCGATTTGTTGCCTCCCTGTTCAAGCCCACGGAGGGTAGGAGAAGGCACTTCACACCTATTGTACTAAGCCTCCGGTGACAGAGGTGGGGAGGCAGGAAGACCGTTTCCTGCCCCATTCACACCTCTGGTGGGGCAGTGGACTGGAAGCGCCCTGCCAAAGTCCACACCTCATTCAAACCTCCGGTGGGGCACTGCCCTGCTCTGCCACACCCAGAGGAGTGCAATAGAATCATAGAATCATAAAATGGTTTGGACTGGAAGAGACCTTAAAGATCATTTAGTTCCAATCCTCCTACCATGGGCAGGGACACCTCCTACTAGACTAGGTTACTCAAGGCCCCATCCAACCTGCCTTTCAACACTTCCAGGGCTGGAGACTCCATACCTCTAGGCAACCCATTCCTGTGCCTCGCCTTACCACCCCCATGGGGAGGAATCTCTTCTCAATGTCTAATCTAAATCTAGCTTTTCCAGTTTGAAGTCTTACCCTTCATTCTGTCACTACATGTCTTTATAAAAAGTCCCTTTCCAGCTGTCCTGCAGGCCCCCTTCAAATACTGGAAGGCTGTCATAAAGTCTCCCCAGAGCCTTCTGTTCTCCAGGCTAAACACCTCCAACTCCCTCAGCCTGTCTTCATAAGAAAGGAACTCCAGTCTTCTGGTGATTTCTGTGGCACTCCTCTGGACCTGCTCTAGCAGTTCCTGTCCTTCTGCTGAGGGTTCAAGAACTGGACAAAGTACTCCATTTAGGGGTCTCATGAGAACAAAGTAGAGGGGGAGAATCATATCCCTCATCCTGTTGGCCACACTTCTTTTGATGCAGCCAGTTGGCTTTCTGGGATGCAAGCCTGCATTGCTGGCTCGTGTTCAGCAAGAAGCTGAGCCAAAGTCTGGGCAGAAAATCACCTAAGTGAGTATTATTTGTATACTTGCTGGAGTACATAAAACTTTATACCCACACTGCAGCATCTTGTAAATAAAAGTAGTGGAGCAGGAAAAAAGCCTTTTGATTTGATCCCACCTTCCTCACAGACTTGCTTTGTGACTCTGCACAATTGAACTTCTCAGTGCCACCCTTTACCTGCTTGGAAGAAAAGACAAATGCCACATGTGTTAGTTGGTTTGGAACCAGCATGAGCTTGCAGAAATGTGGGCAGTGTGGTTAAGGAACAGGCTGTGTAAGTGTAAACTTGCAGTTCACAGTAGTCAGCAAGAACTGGTTTATGGCTTGGCTTGCCAGGTGCTTTGTAGAAACAAGTTCTGTCTTTGAAAATTGCTGTCTATGCTCAGTAAAAGTGAAGTATTTCTGTTGCAACAATGGGCCTGCCAGAAAGAATGGCAACTTTCACATTGAATATTAAATATTTGTATTTGCAGGCTAGCAGATATTGTTGCTTCAAGGGTAAGATCTTGTTGCTTGCCCAGGACTCTTGCTGGAACTATTTGGCCAAATCAACATTTTCCTCCACTTTTTGGAAGCCAGTAAGGGCTTGCTCTGACACAGCTCAGAAAGTTAAAATAATAAAATGGTTTAATTGTTCAAAGCAACAGGCCTACAGGAAGGCTGGGGAGGGACTATTCACAAGGTCTTGTAATGACAGGATGAGGGGGAATGGGTTCAAACTGGCAGAGGGGAGATTTACACAGGATGTTAGGAGGAAGTTATTCACAGTGAGGATGGCAAGACACTGGAACAGGTTGCCCAGGGAGGTTGTGGCTGCTCCCTCCCTGGAGGTGTTCAAAGCCAAGCTGGATGAGGTCTTGAGTAACCTGATCTAGAGGGAGGTGTCCCTGCCTATGGCAGGGGGTTGGAACTGGATGATCTTTGAGGTCTCTTCCAACCGAAACCATTCTATCATTCTATGAAAACAGATTTGGGATTGCTGGTGATAAATGCACTGACTGCAAGATGGGTGACATATAACACAGCCAGAGGTGCAGAATCATAGAATCATAGTATCTGTGCTGATTTGAGGCTAACTGGAATATTTTAATGAGAAAAAATAGATTATAGGCTGTGAAAATAAAACAATAGTGATGTCTACTTTGCCCATAGGTTTACTGAGATGTACTAAAGGAAGGACACAAACATAGATAAAAGAGAGTTGCTCTCTGTCTAGGGACTCTGATCTCTCTCCTTGGCTTCTAGCTGGATCTGTGTAACCCAACTAATCCATTCTGCTTCTAAGCTCCCTGGCTGATCTTCCCTGTTTACCTTGTATGTAAGGTAGATTCTGGGATAAGATTAGAGGGTAGAAGGAAGGTGGAAGGGTGGTTGGGAACCCCTTTTGGGGACTCTCATCTCTGGGAGGGATGTGGTATTTCTGTATTACCTTTATACTCTATACAGCTGTAAATGTTTGCAATATATTGTAAATAGCTGCTTGTATATTGTGCTAAGCTGTGAATATAAAGCTTCATTCCTTGACTTCCAGCCAGCTGAGTCTAGTCTGGGTGAATTCAAACATGTAGAGGGGATGGGTAACTCCTGAACCATCACAGTATCATAGAATGGTCTGAGTTGGAAGGCATCCCTAAAGGTCACCTATTCTAACCCTCTCTGTAGTCAGCAGGGATATCCTCAACTAAATCAAGTTGCCCAGAGCCCTGTTGAGCCTCATTTTTAATATCTTCGGGGATGGGTCCCCAGTGCCCTCCCTGGGCAACCTGTACCACTGTTCCACCACCCTCATGGTAAAGAACTTGTTCCTAACACCCAATCTAAATCTGCTCTTCCCTAGTTTGAAGCCATTGCCTTTGTCCTATCACTGCAGGCCTTTGTGAACAGTCTCCCTCTAGCCTTCTTGTAGGCCCCCTTAGGGTACTGGAAGGCTGCTATTAGGTCTCCCCAGTGCCTTCTCTTCTCCAGGCTGAACAACCCCAGCTCCCTCAGCTTGTCCTTGTAGCAGAGGTGTTCCAATCCCCTGATCATTTTCATGGCCCTTCTCTGGACCCACTTCCATGGTCCGTGTTCTTCCTATATTGAAGTCTCCAGACCTGGACATATTACTCCAGGTGAGGTCTCACCAGAGCAGAGCAAAGTGGCAGAATCACCTCTCTGGATCTGCTGGCAGAGCTTCTTTGGATGCAGCCCAGGATGTGATTTGCCTTCTGGGCTGCAAGCTCACACTGTCTGCTCATGTCCAGCTTCTTATCCATCAGCACCCCCAAGTCCTTTTCCACAGGGTTGCTTTCTGTCACCTTATTGCCCAGTTTGTATTGATAATGAGGACTGCTGCTGCCCAGGTGCAGAACCCTGCACTTGCTCTTGTTGAACTTCATGAGGTTCACCTGGGCCCACTTCTCCAGCTTGTCCAGGTCCCTCTGGATGACATCCTGTCCCTCTGGTGTATCAACAGCACCACTCATCTTGGTTTCACCTGCAAACCTGCTGATGGTGCACTCAATCCCACCCCTATATCATTGATCAAAGCATTAAACAGCACAGGTCCCAGCACAGACCCCTGAGGGACACCACTTGTCACTGCTCTTCAACTCTGAGGACCACCCTCTGGATGCAATCATCCAGCCAATTCCATATGCACTGAACAGTCCACCCATCAAATCCCTGCCTCTCCAACTTGGTGACTTGAATGTTGTTGGGGATTGTGTCAAAGGCTTTGCAGTCCAGATAGATCACATCCATAGGTTGTCTTTTATCCACTGATGTAGTCACTTTATAGAAAGCCACTAGGTTAGTCAGACCTTCACAGCAGCTCTAATAGACATGCAGCAAAAGTTCAGCTGTATATTGAAGGTGCAATTTTTACCAAGAAAGGTGTCTCTGTCTTGGGTGGAGGAAAGAGCACAGCTCATCAGCCATCCTTGCTTCTGTCTTTTCCCCCAGTCTCAGCTGCTGCTGCAGCTGTTGGTAGTGCTGGCCCACACTGCACCCCACCTCACTGACCCTAGCACCAGTGTCAGTGGCATGCACGCACCCCAATGCCAGAGACAGCGTGCTCCAAGATGTCCCTCTCATGGGTTTTATATCCCAGCCCAGGCTGCCCCTGCCTTCGAGGTGACAGCACGATTTAGGTGGAAAGTTGAGTAACATAGTCATATATGCTTGGCATATACTTGAATTTCCTGCTTAGCATATTGAGGGGTATCAACTCTAACACTAAAATTACAGTTAGACAAAGGTCTTTATTCAGGTTCCCTGGCCGTAAAAAACTTCTTTAACCTGTGTGTTTATGTTATGTGAGCTCTGTTTCACCAGTTTTCGCCAAACCTGTGATGTCTTACCTTCATAAGACTCATTTCTGAAGATCTTTGGCAGGTCAGCTTCACAGATCTTCTTAACACAAGCACCTGCTGACTGTAAATGACCTTGGTCAGGAAGCTTTCCTGTCCCACGGCAATCTAGGTTATTAAATAAGGCTACAGTCAAGGCTCAGATTAGCCAGAGCACTGAAGCTAATGCCTCTGCAAGCTGAAGGCAGTTCTACTTACTTTTATGTGACCCTGGGTAAACCATGCAATAGTTCAGCTGTATAATAGTGTTACTGAGTTTTCATGACCTGTTTTACCATTCTGGACCACACAAACATCTGTGGTAGCTGTTGTACTTCTGGCTAAACAGAGGTTATTTCTCCCCTCACCTATAGAATCATAGAATCATAGAATGGTTTAAGTTGGAAGGGACCTCAAAGATCATCCAGTTCCAACCCCCTGCCATAGGCAGGGACACCTCCCACTAGAACAGGTCTTTCAAGGCTTCATCCAATCTGGCCTTGAACACCTCGAGGGAGAGAGCAGACACAACCTCCATGGGCAACAGATGCCAGTGTCTCATCACCCTCACTGGAAAGAACTTCCTTCTGACATCCCATTTAAATCTCCCCTCTTGCAGTTTAAACCCTTTACCTCTTGTCCTGTCATTACAAGACCTTGTGAATAGTCCCTCCCCAGCCTTCTTGTAGGTCCCTTTCAGATGTTGGAAGGCTACTATAAGGTCTCCTTGAAACCTTCTCTTCTCCAGGCTGAAGACCCCCAACTCTTGTAGCCTGTCCTCATAGCAGAGGTGCTGCAGCCCTCTGAGCATCTTCGTGGCTCTCCTCTGGATTCACTGCAACAGTTTGATATAATTTGTATCATATGGAAGGAATAAAATAACTTTAAATTTTCAGAAGGTGAGAACTCCTCTGAGCCACAAAAGAGGGAATCATCTTTTCAGCACTCACACTTCTGGAATATTAGGATGGATGTATTACTTCTTGCAACTGTTTCACACCATGTGTTAGCAAACCCACACAAGAGGAAGTTGCTTACTCAAAATACCAGAGATATGACGTGGGGTTGCTGATACAAGGAGGTAGAAGTCTTCTGTGTCTGAGGGGGGGATTTTTTTCTTTGTTTGTTTCTTATTATTACACTGCTGAGCAGCATTTGGCTGTTAAATGAGAGAGATACAGACAGCATTTTTTTCTGCAGCTGAATTGTTGGTAGCTTTGCTGTTGTAGGAATCAGAGCTGACCTGCAGTAACTATGCAGCAGAGGGTCAACGACTTAGAAGGCTCAGAACATGAACATGCTCTGCCTCATTCCTCTGCCTATGCTACAAGGAGGAACAGGCTGTCCTATATAACTTTATCATCCAAATCAGTTTCCTCTCACTGGACACTGATATCAGTGTTGCCTAATAATTAAAAGGCTTCTTTGCCTCTTTGGGAATAGAAAAAAAACGCCCCAGAGGATCTTGACAGGATCACTACAAGGACTTTAATTTTCAGCAAAACTAAAATGCCTCTATTTCCCTTTCCCCTACTCCGTATTTCACTTACTGGAACACATCGGCGTGGGCATGTTCTATTTTACTTAAAATAAATCCAACCCTTTCAATTGTTTTTTGTACCACCTTGACACATTTTAATACCAAGCAGTGTCCTCGCCTGAAACCAATGATTTGTACAATTTGTGAAATTACAGACTAAGACTATTAGAATATTGCTCAGAAAGACACTTTGCAAGCCTCTCACACTACTCTGAAGAAAATGAGTGTTTGGCTGTCCCAGCTCTCATCAGCATCACAGGAAACTTTCCCTCAGGCCAGCTGGGTTTTGTTTGTGATCAGTTCAACTGACACTTCAGCCTTCTCTTATCAGAAAAAAATCATAATTCTTTGTGTAATTATATTCTCTGTAGAGAAGTGTGTTTTTAAGTGTGCTGGTTTGAACTAATTGGAGGATCTGGATGAGAAATTAGACTACAGGCTGAGAAAGGAAAACATTGATGATGCTACTTCACTCACAGGTTTATTGAAAAAAGAAAAAAAAAAGTTTAAGAGTCGTAACCCAAACATAGATAAAACAGAGCTGCTTGAGCTACTCTGGCTGCTGCATGTCTCTCCCTACCTTCCTAGCTAGATCTGAATAATTTCACTAACTTCTTTCCCCCTGGCCCATCTACCTTCACTTATCTGGTGCATAAAACAGATGGTGAGATAAGACTGGGAAGGGGAAAGGTGGTAGGGTGGTTAAAAACCCCTCTTAGGGATTTCTGATCTCTGGGAGGAGTGTGGTGTTTCTGTATTACCTTTTTTTTACTGAATATATGTGTAAATATCTGCTATATATTGTAAATATCTGCTTGTGTATTGTGCAAAGCTGTAAACATAAAACTTCATTTATTAACTTCCAGCTGACTGAGTCCTAGCCTGGGTTATTTCAAAGTGGGAGGGGGGAGGGGGAACTGCTGAACCACCACATTAAGTAAGAAAAATTAAGAGAGAACCATTGTACAATCTTAGAATGTTTTCTCTACTGAAGGTGATGTTGACTTCTTTAAAGTGCACTAGTAATTAATTAAAGCCTAGAAAATTAGCATCTTTGGCATGGGGTGAGGGGAATTAGTCTTACCATTTAGATGGAAATAAACCCCTTGCATGTCATAGCAGAGGTACATGCTACGTGATATTGCTGCCTATTATGGAAAACCAGAGCCACTTCTACAAGCCTCCTGCTGAGCTGCATAAAGTTGCACAACACAGAATCACAGAATCACAAAATAATAGGGGTTGAAAGGGACCTCATTCAACCTGCTTGCCACACTCTTGCTGGTGTACTCCAGGATGCCCTTGGCCTTCTTGGCCATAAGGGCACATTGCTGACTTGTGGTCATCCTGTTGTCCATCAGGAATCCCAGATTTTTTTCCACAGAGCTGCTTTCCAGCAGGTCAGTCCTCAGTTATTCCTCCCCAGGTGCAGGACCCTACACTTGCCCTTTTTGAATTTCATAAAAGTTTACTCTCTGCCCAACTCTCCAGCCTGCCTTTGGTCATGCTGGATTCCAGCACAGTCTTCTGGTGTGTTAGCTACCCCCCGCCCCTAGTTCTGCATCATCAGCAAACTTGAGGACGGTGCACTCTGTCCCTTTGTCCAGGTTGTTGATGAAAATAGAATAGAATAGAATAGAATAGAATAGAATAGAATAGAATAGAATAGAATAGAATAGAATAGAATAGAATAGAATAGAATAGAATAGAATAGAGTAGAATAGAATAGAATAACAGGACTGGACCTAGTACAGTTTCCCTGGGGAACCCTGCTTGTTATAGGCCTCAGACTAGAGTCTGTGTCACTGACCACAACCCTCTGAGCTCTATCTTTCAGCAAATTTTCAATCCACCCCACTCAACATTAATCTAACCTACACTTCCTAAGCTTGCCTATGAGGATGCTGTAGAAGACAGCATCAAAAGCATTGCTGAAGTCAAGGTAGACAATGTCCATTGCCCTTCCCTCATCTACCCATCCAGTCATGCCTTCATAGAAGACTATCAGATCAGTCAGACAGGACTTCCCCTTGGTGAATCTGTGTTGACTACTTCTGATAACCTTCATTTCCTCCTCATGAGATGACATCTAGGACAACCTGTACCAACATCTTTACAGGGATGCAGGTGAATCTGACTGGCCTGTAGTTTTCTGGGTCTTCTTCTTGCCTTTTTTGAAGACTGGAGTGACATTGTTTGGTTTGGGTTTTTTTGTGTTTGGGGTTGGTTTTTTTTGTTATTTTTTGTTTGGTTGGTTTTTTTGTTAAGGTTTTTTGTTTGTTTTTTTTTAACCTTCTGTAGTCTGTACCTCACTTTTACTCACCTGTAAGACATAGCACCTCTCTCTTTTCTGGGACCAGTGTCACCGAGACATCTGCCTTGGGTAGCTTCGTAAGAAGCCTTGAGATTGACATGTAGAAATTACCAAGAATTAGGAAAGCGTCCTGGTTCCTCCTTCGGCCCAGATATTGCTTCCTGCCATCTGGTCACAGGCTGCCCTGGCAACTCTAGTTCAGCTTCACAGCTGCAGTTTTCTGCCTAATGCAGCATCATACCCTGCAGAACGCCAGGCAGGTCTAACGCATTTGCCTTAGCTGGGAAAACAGCCACCTTCCTGAGACAGCTGCCAAGGTCTTGTGCTATCATGTAACTGTGATGAAGGAGTGTTGAGCTTTGCTTTAATGCTGTTATGTCTCTCATCATACTTATTATTAAATCAGAACAAACCAAACCCGCTAGCAGCCTGTTTGATGAAAGGTCAGACCAATAGATCCCTTGGGTTTGTTTTGCCGCTGCCCTAAGGCAGAATGTTCAGAGGTTTTTATGCCGCTTCTTCACCCATCTCCAACATCACCGTTCCCAACATTTCTTGGAAATAAGCATTGCTGAGAACTTCTAATTTGCTGTCGTCTGACAAATGGTGGTCTTCTGCTCCCATCCCCTCGAGTCACCCTGCTTTTTCTGTTACTTGTATTCCTCATTAGGTCTGCTGAGAACAAACCCCCAAATATTAACTGCATTATGGTGACAAACTGGCTGTATTTATTTGGATCCTGCAATCACCACTGACACCCCCACTTTTTTGATGTCTGAAGTTTATTTTTGTTGAGTTTTGCTTGTTTGAATTTTTACTATTGTGGTAGTTTGGGAGTTATCTGCTGCCCCTC
>VWZI01020303.1:66390-84881 GCA_013396835.1 Psilopogon haemacephalus | reverse complement strand
TCAATGAATGATGCTTTATATTTACAGATTTGCAAAATATGCAAGAAGATATTTACAATACATTGCAGATATTTACATATATATAGTAAAAAAAGTAATACAGAAACACTACACCTCTTCCAGAGATCAGAGTCCCCAAGAGGGGTTCCCAAATAGCCTGCCACCTTCCCCCCCATCACCCAATCTTATCCCAATATCTGTCTTACATGCCAGGTAAGCAGGGAAGATCAGACAGGGAAGGTTAGAAGCAGGGTTACACAGATCCAGCTGGAAGGCAGGGACGGGGAGAGACCAACAGCCCAGAGCTCAGACCTGAGCAGCTCTGTCTTATTTATGTTTAGGTTCCTACTTTTGTATTGGTCAGCAAATGTATGAGTGAAGGAGACATCACCAATGTTTTCCTTTCTCAGCCTATAACCTAATTTCTCTTATTAAAATATTCAAATTAACCTCAAACCAGCACAACTATTTTAATCATATACTTAGTATCTCAGCTTGATTCTTGTTGATTTTCACTTTCTTCCTGTGCTTCATTAATCTCAAGACATCAGTCTTGCTGTGGGCTGTTTGCTTTTGATGTCTATCCCATGGCTGTTATTCTCTTCTCATGACTGTAGTGGTTTAGGCAGTTACCTCCCCCCCGCCCCGCTCCAGCCCCCTTTATAAACCCTGGCTAAGACTCAAGACACTGGAAGTTAATAAATGAAGCTTTAAAATTTAGAGCAATGCGCGATATGCAAGCAAATATTTACAAGGTATAACAGATATTTACAGATATATACAGTAAAAAGGTAATACAGACACCACAGCCCTCCCAGAGACCCAAAATCTCCACGAGGGGTAACCAACTACCCCCTACCACCTTTCCCCCCTTCCCCAGTCTTATCTTACCACCTGTTGATGCTGCAGATAAGCTGAAGTAGATCGGCCAGGAGGATTAGTAGTAGGAGAAAAGTTAGTAGTTTTACTCTGAATTAGCTACCAAGACAGAGACAAAGGAGACCATGCAAGAGAAGCAGCTGCAGCCAGGGTGGACAGAAGCCGTCTGCTATCTGTTGTTTTGAGAACAGTTCTTAAAAACAACTTTTTTTTCTTTCTCAGTAAAACTTGGTGAAGTGACACACTGTGTTTACCTCTCTCAGCCAACAGTCTAATTTCTCACTCAAATTCTCCAATTAGCTCAAACCAACACAGATGACCTTAACCTTTTCTTAAATGCCTTTCTACATTTACTGGGACCCAAACCCTGCATTGTCATTAAATCAAAGAAGCAAAAACTTTCAAAGCCCACTCTCCAATAAGCTCCTGAGCACGGCACAACAGCCACTTTCAGAAAGACTGTTCCTTTAGAGCCAAAAGCATTGTTTATATGGCTGTTATTTCTTTCATTTGATGTGAAGAAATCACTTGAGACAAAGTTAATTTCTAAAACCAGTGCATTGTAATAGTCTTATTTTCACCCAAGCAAAACTAATGTATCCAGATATTTAAATTCTTTAGTGCCTCTGTAGGAAAGAATAGGTTGAGTTTCACCTTCCAGAATATCTGGATCCTACTATGATAACCACTATGTGCCTGAATCTGGCATGTTAGCAACAGTTCTCAGTAGTATTAATCTAGAGCGTGCCAGAGAGACAGAATCAGAGCATCACAGAATGATATGGATTGGAAGGGGCCCCTGCAGATCATCTGGTCTGCTACCCCTGCCAGAGCAGATTCACCTAGAGCAGGTTGCACAGGATGGTGTCTTGGTGGATTTTGAATGACTCCATAGATGGAGACTCTCTGGGAAGTCTGTCATTCCACCCTCATGTTTAGGTGGAACTTCCTATGTTCTAATTTGTGCCCACTACCCCTTGTCCTGTCATTGGGCACCAAAAAAGTCTGGCCTCATCCTCCTGATAGCCACCCTTTAAGTATTTATAAGCACTGATAAGATCCCCTCCCTCAGCCTTCCCTTCTCTAGCCTTAAAAGCCCCAAGTGCCTCAGCTTTTCTTCAGAAGAGAGATGTTCTAGTGCCCTAATAACCTTTGTAGCCCTTTGCTGTACCCTTTTAAGCAGTTCTCTGTCCTTGTTGAACCGGGGAGCCCAGAATTTAACATGTTACTCTACATGAGGCTTCACCAGGACAGAGTAGAAGACCACCTGCTTGCTGCATATCCAAGTCTAAACCTGGTGATCCTTAGATCTTCTCCACTGAAGCCTCAAAAGTTATTCTGAGACTTTTCTGAATCCCTAGAGTGACCTGCCTTCATGCATAGCATCATTTCTTGCCTCTGTGCTTCCTGCCCTGTTGCAGAGTATATATTATCTTCCTGTGCTCACTTTGGAAAGCAAGAACACAGCAGCTCCTTAGACAGGACCACCCTAGTTTTTCCTTCTGCAAGGAACTCTAATTCTTGCCTCATATATGGAGATTTTTTTTTTTTTTTTCATATTCAGCTCAGACCTTTGCCAGGCCCAAAAATGCATCTTCTAGGGATCACTGAGACTAGAAACAGTCCTACTTGCTCAAGATTCTTTTTCTCAGTCAACGGGGGGTTGGAACTGGATGATCTTTAAGGTCTCTTCCAACCTAAACCATTCTATGATTCTATGATTCTGAAAGTGGACCAGAGGGACAGAAAGGTAACTTTAGGATGGTAGGAGCAGAAAGAATTCCACCTTTGGTCTGTGGTCCTCTTGTAATGAACTGTAGTTTGAAAAAAAAAATAGGAATAGTTTTTTTCCAAACTACCATAGCTCATGGGCTACTTCTTGCCCATGAGCATACTTAAGAGATTTCATGTACTGTTACAATTGTGCTGATATTTGCTCAAACAAATAAACAAATGAAACCCAAACAATAATCAAGCAGTAACAACAAAAGACAACAAAACAAATCTGAGTTAGATTAAGCTCTGAACAATGGCTCTAAACCTAAACTGAAACCAAACTGTTTCTCTCTTCACTTTTCAAGTACTTTTCTTTGAGAGTTCTCTATGGTTCTGCTTATTAGATTTAAATTCCTCTAGATGTCATTGCTTGCAGGCTTTGCTGATTTCTCATCGTATTGGTAGAACCACATCAGTTCTTTAACTGCTTTAGGGAAAAATCTAACCAGCCAAACAAAAACCACTGTGGCTGCAGGCACTCAGAGTTACTGGAAGAAAGTCTCCTTGTCAGACTAATTTTTGTTCCTGGGCATCCCATAGTGTTCATTCTGAAGTCACAGAGCTCTTAAGAGGTGGCACTGAAATTTAAGAAGTCAAACCAAAACTGATTTAGAATTATAACCTACATTTAGCTTAGGAATCTACCTGTTTCTGGCTGCTCTTTGCTCCTCTCATCACGATGGCATGTCATGTGTCCAAGACTAGCCTCATTAGAAAGCAGGAGCAGCAGTCAATACCTGAAAGTTTACATTTCTACCTGGAACTCCCAGAAGTCAAAGGAATGATTCCTTAAATGCTTTCAGTGCTGAATGGCTCAGATCTGCCTTTTCTTGAGCTGAAACAAGTAGAATACTCAGCAATTAAGGAACTTTTTAGAGTAAGAGAAATGAGGACAGAGAGGGGATGGATGTGAGTGGCCTCTCTTCTCCAGTACTATTGGATCAGTCATACTTCAATACTGAAGATCACTCCTATCACTGATTTTCTTATAGTTCAGTAGTTATCCACATACCCTAATTATATCACGGTCCTTGTAGGCACTTCTTTCTGAACTCCATTCAGTAGACAACTCTTGAGTTATCATCCTTGTTGAACGTAAGCAATAAAATTCATCCTTTTTTTCTCCCACCAAATATTTTCTTCAGGAAAAGGAGAGATGATGGTTTTGATGTTTGCTTTGTGAGAAGGATTATAAACCTGAGAGCCACTAACAGAGAGCCCCTAGTGGTACCGGATGGTCCCGTCCTTGCTTCAGGACACACTTTACTCAGCAGAGAGGACAGGGTAGCCAAACTATGTAATGGCCACATGCAGCTTTACCAGGCATATGTCAGAAGAGTCTAAAAGACGGACAGAGGGTTTGGAGGAATAGGATGAGAAAGACTGAATACTGCCTTGTGCTGAGAGAGATCATAGAATCATAGAATCATAGAATCATAGAATGGTTTAGGTTGGAAGAGACCTCAAAGATCATCCAGCTCCAACCCCCCACCACAGGCAGGGACACCTCCCACTAGAACAGGTCTTTCAAGGCTTCATCCAATCTGGCCTTGAACACATCCAGAGAGGAAGCAGACACAACCTCCCTGGGCAACCTGTTCCAGTGCCTCACCACCCTCACTGTGAAGAATTTCTTCCTAACATCCCGTTCAAATCTCCCCTCCGCCAATTTGAACCCATTCCCCCTCGTCCTGTCATTACAAGACCTTGTGAACAGCCCCTCCCCAGCCCTCCTGTAGGCCCCCCTCAGATACTGGTACTAGTATACTAGTATACTGATACTAGTGAAACCTTTTTTCCTGGTCAAGGAAATCCACTGCTCCCCTGCAATGAGTTCAAGTTGATATCCTCTGCTACCAAAGACAAGCTGGAGAGGTGGGCCCAGGTGAACCTAATGAGATTCAACAAGACCTAGTCAGGGTCCTGCAGCCATGTTGGAACAATCCTACTTATCAATACAGGCTAGGGGATGAGGTGGTAGATAGCAGCCCTGCAGTAAAGGACTTGAGAGTTCTGGTGAATGAGAAGCTGGACATGAGCCAACAATGTGGACTTGTGGCCCAGAATGCCAACCACATCCTGGGCTGCATCCAAAGAAGCATGGCCAGCAGATCCAGAGAGATAATTCTGCCACTTTGCTCTGGTAAGGACTCACCTGCAGTATTATGTGCAGCTCTAGAGTCCTGAATACAGCAAAGACATAGACATGATGGAGCAGGTCCATAGGAGGGTCATGAAAATGATCAGAGGGCTGAAACACCAGGACAGGCTCAGGGGGCTGGGGTTGTTCAATCCTTTAAGGAGAAGGCTCTAGGGAGACCTAATAGCAGCCTTTCAGTACCTGAAGGGAGCCTACAAGAAGGATGGAGAGAGACTGTTTGCAAAGGTCTGCAGTGATAAGATGAGGAGCAGTGGTTTTAAACTAGAGAAGAGTAGATTTACATGGGATGTTAGGAACAAGTTCTTTATCATGATGGTGGTGGAACACTGGAGCAGGTTGCCCAGGGTTGCCCCATCCCTGAAGATATTCAAAGTCAGGTTTCACAAGGCTCTGAGCAACCTGAGCTAGTAGATGGTATCTCTGATCACTGCAGGGCTGTTGGACTAGTTGACCTTTGGAAATTCATGACCATTCTGTGATTCTATGATCCTGTAGAGGACACCACCCTAGACATAAAACCTCCTTGCTTTTCTTGTACACCTCCAAAGAAAACCCTCTCCAAAATTCAGCTAGTGACAGGACCTGATTGTTGGATAATTTCCTCTTTTTTTCTACAGGTGGCAAAATGGATTTATGTAATCTGTATCCACACTCTCTCTGTAGACAAGAAGGTTTTCATCCCTATGGACATAGGGATTCTGTGCCTTTCAGAGTGGCATGGATGTATGCAGCCTATGTTTCACTTGATGACTCCCCTGCTCCCAGCATGGGGGCATGCACCCTGCTTTCCACAAGAAGGTAGCTGCTGCTGTGCTCTGTGCCTCCGAGGCATTAGATGACTTCTGGCATGAGCTGCTTAGTTATGACCAGATCACACTGCCGTGGGCAGTGAAAACTCACTAGATGAACCTTTTTCCCCTCTTTTTTATTGCTTTTCCCCTCTCTCTGACTCTTTCTGTGAAGTGTCAATGAAAAGTGGCACAAACTACAGAGTCCCTGGAGAAGAACGAGAAGAACTTGCAAACACAAGTCCCCCAGCATCAGCTGGAACATCCACTCCAAAATGCTCAAAGCAACATTGTTGTTAAGTGTGTGATAAAGCAAATGTGTTAGGAATAAGTGTTGTTACAAAACTGATAAGCATCCCAGTCACTTGCTCAGTATCATTTCCATCTGCAATCATGTGGCCCCTCACTGATTTCACTTCTGCCCAGTTTTGAATGCATCCACACAGTCGGAGAAGCACAAAGTTTAGCTTTGGATCGAAGTAATGAGGCCAAACCCAAAATTTTGCGTAAGGTTTCAGTGGCGAGAGGAAGAGCTCCAGATCTGAATTCAGGATTCAGAACTGCATTTGTCTGTAGCCTAGGTATGAGATGAGGTTTGATTGTTGATGTTCTTCTTCTCATCCAGCCTCACTGTTGTTCAGGATTTTGGGTCAGCTTGCTTGTATGTCACTATTTTATTTCCAAAGCCTCAGAAATCAAACACAAAAACATTAATTTGGGGATGTGAAAAATGATAGACAGACAGAGTGGCTGTTTCTGCCACTAGCCACACAGTATGGTCTTGCACAAGACTGTGTCTTCTTCAGAAATCTCTGTTTTGTTTACCTGACAACATTTCATCCCTTTCAATTTTGGAACTCTTAATTTGATTTCAGGAGACTAAAGCAGCACACGTAAAATGTTACTGAGTGGTGAAACAAAAATGCAGCAGGAAAAACAAACAAACCCAAACGACCTAAGAATGAACATCAGCCTCACAAACACACAAGATAGCATCTAATGACCACAAATGTCATGAAATGCTTTGCTTTGGTCTTGCTTAATAAGAGTCATAAGCCACTGAACTTTAAGAGACATCCAAAATTATTTCCTCCTCTGGAGAAAATAATCAGCAAACGTTTAAATAGAGATAGCTAGAGGTAGCTAGAGCCTCTTCCAGAGAAGATGTTTTCTCTCCTTACTGGGCAGAAACTGCACTAAAAATACGCAGACAAAGCCACAATAGCAGCTGAAAGCCTCTGTGTCACTGACTCTGTGAATCATGACTTCGTGATAGTGACAGTGCTCTCAACAGCTGAACAGTCTCAGCTAAAGCACTGCTGAATTACAAGAGGAAAAAAAAAATATTCTCCTTTTTTCCGTGATCTTGCTAGAAATGACAAAGTAAGGTCCATTCACCTGGGCTGCTCTCCAAGTGCACTGCCATGTGTGGCTGACTAACTAGCTCATGGCGCTCTGAAGAGCCAACAGCAGGAGACTGCATCTGAGTGATTTGTCAGCTGCTGAATACAGGCACAAATAATCATCTTTATTCACTTCCTCCATGATGTGTTCAATTTTACATACCCCTGTCATGCTTTCTTTCTCCAGTTGTTTCCACCTGGAGTACTGTGTGCAGTTCTGGAGCCCCCAGCACAAGAAGGACATGGAACTGTTGGAGAGAGTCCAGAGGAGGGCCATGAAGATGCTCAGAGGGCTGGAGCACCTCTGCTATGAGAACAGGCTGAAAGAATTGGGGCTTTTCAGCCTGGAGAAGAGAAGGCTTTGAGGAGACCTTATTGCGACCTTCCAGTATCTGAAGGGGGCCTACAGGAGGGCTGGGGAGGGACTGTTCACAAGGTTTTGTAATGACAGGACGAGGGGGAATGGGTTCAAACTGGAAGAGGGGAGATTTAAACGGGATGTTAGTAGGAAGTTCTTTACAGTGAGGGTGATGAGACACTGGAACAGGTTGCCCAAGGGATGTTGTGGTTGCTCCCTGCCTGGATGTGTTCAAGGCCAGGTTGGATGAGGTCTTGAGTGTCCTGATCTAGTGGGAGGTGTTCCTGCCTATGGCAGAGGGTTGGAACTGGATGATCTTTGAGGTTTCTTCCAACCTAAACCATTCTATGAGTCTGTGATTCTATCAGACTGACCTGTCTCCATCTGTTTCATTTCTACTCATATAGCAATTGCTCCACAGCTCCCATTAGCTCGACCACTTCTTTCTCTATATTTTTTTTTGTTCTCCTTACATCTACAGCAACACAGACAATGGCTTCAAACTAGAGAAGAGTAGATTTAGATTGAATATCAGGAACAAGTTCTTTATCACGAGAGTAGTGGAATACTGGAACAGGTTGCCCAGGGAGGTGGTTGGGGTTCCATCCCTGGAGATATTCAAGGTGAGGATTGACAGGGCTCTGGGCAACCTGATCCGGTTGAAGATACCCCTGCATAAACACCTCCTAGACTAGATGACTTTTTTGGAGGTCTCTTCCAACCCCGACCATTCTGTGATTCTGAGAGTCCTGTTGACAGGAAGATAGTAAATGTGACACTCATCTACAAGAAGGGATGGAAGGAGGATCTGGGAAACTGCAGGCTCTTCAGCCCAGCCTGGGTGCTAGGAAAGGTTGTAGAGTAAATCATCTTGAATGCTATCATGCAGCACATTCAGGATAGTGAGGTGATGTCCCAGTATGGGGTGAAAATACCCCAGAATTGGTCCAACCCCTGGGCTATCTCCTCCCCCTACCGTCCAAGGTCCGATAGGAATTGAGGGGGCGGGGGCATCCCACGTGGCCCCCCCGGAGCCAGGGATGCCCTGGGCAGCACGCAGGCGTGGAGCTTTTTAAACCAATTGGCCAGCTGAAGGATGTTGAGTGCCTGTTGGTCAGTCTCACACGCTCCCGAGGGTATTTAAGGGGGGGCACAACGACCGTTAGTCGCTCTTCTTCCGCTCTTCTTCCTCACTCTCCTCGTTCACCGTCGTCTCCCACCGTGGCTGTGAAGAGCCCAGCCACGTGCGCGGCAGCAGGCAGCCGGCAGCAGGCAGCCGGCAGCAGGCAGCTCTCCCAAAGCGGCAAGGCTAATCTCTCTCTTTATCTATCTCCCTATTTCCCTATTTTCGGGCTAAGTCGGTTTTCCCTTCTTGCCCCCCCCCCCCGACTCGGGTTCAGGAAGAAGCGTGTTTCCNGGGCACTAGGACCCCTTCGCCGCGAGATATCGCGTTTAATTAGTGCTATCTCGTGACAGGTGATCAGTCCCACTCAGCATGGGTTTAGGGGAGACAGATCCTACTTGTCTAACCTGATCTCCTATGACAAGGCAACCTGCCTGTTGGATGAGTGAAAGATTGTAGATATCGTCCACCCAGATTTTAGTAAACCCTTTGAGACTGTTTCCCACAACATTTTCCTGGAGAAACTACCTGCTCATGGCTTGGATGGGTGGATGCTTTGCTGGGCGAAAAGTTGGCTGTGTGGACAAGTCAAAAGAGTGGTGGTGAATGGAGTTAAAGCCAGTTGGCAGCTGGCCACAAGTGGTGTTCCCCCAGGGCTCTAGGGTGTCAGTTCTCTTTAATATCTTTATCGATGAAATGGATGGTGGGGTGAAGGTCATCCTTCAACAACTTTGCTGATGACACCAAATTGGGTGGGAGTGTTGATCTGCTCAAGGCTAGGAAGGCACTACAAAGGGAACCAGACAGGCTGGATCTGTGGAACAAGGCCAGTTGTATGACATTGAAGAAGGCCAAGTGCTGGGTCCTGCACCTGAGTCATGACAACCCCATGCAATGCTACAGGCTTGGGGCAAAGTGACTAGAAAGATGCCTGGCAGTAGATAAGCTAGGGATGCTGGTAAACAGCTAACTGAATATGAGCCACAAGTGTGCCCAGGTGGCCAAGAAGGCCAACAGCATCCTGGCCTGTATCGTGAACAGTGTGGCCAGCAGGAGTAGGGAAGTGGTTGTCCACCTGTATGCAGCACTGATGAGGTTTTGGGTCCCTCATGAAAGACACTGAGAAGGTCCAAGAAAGAGCAATGAAAGTAGTGAAGGGTCTAGAGCATGAATTATATCAGAAGTGGCTGAGTGGAGTGGGGGTTATTCAATCTGGAGAAAAAGTTTCAAAGGAGACCTTCTCACCTCTGAAAGGAGGTTTTAGTGAGGTGGGTGTTGGTCTCCCAAGTTAACAAGTGATAGGATAAGAGAAATGGCTTCGAGTTGTGCTAGGGGAGGTTAAGATTGGTTATTGGGAAAAAATGTCTTCACTGAAAGGTTTGTTAAGCACTGGAACAGGATGCTCTGAGAGGTGGTTGAGTCACCAGCCCCAGAGGTATTGAAGAGACATGTAGATGTGGTGTTTTAGGAGCACAATTCAGTGGTGGAGTTGGCAATGGTGGGCTTGAACCCCAAATGATTCCATGGCTCTGTGGTTCTTTCCTGCAATGACACGAGGAGGACAACACAAAGGCTTCAAGATGGTAACAAACTGCAGGTCTGCACAATGGCAGAACGTTCTGCTTTCTTCCCTCATTTCTTTCTGTTGTTTTTTAAATTTTTCATTTACCATTTCAACAACTGCTGTGGGTTTAGATGAAGCCTTCTTGACCACAAAGATAGTTTTCCTCTGTGGTAATACTTCAGGGCTCTCCACTGTGCATGTAAAGTCATGCCCACTGGAAGTAAGCCTGCTCCTCTGCGCTTTGATAACATCGACTGTCTTTTGCTATTTTATTTGCAAGCTGTTCAGCACCATCAGGTCTTTCTGTAACTCTTCACAACCAGTTTTGATTTTTCCAAGTCACCAAACATTGTGGGCAAAATTTGTCTCCTCCAATGAAACTCATTTTTCAGGCCCATGAAAATATCGAGCTGCCCTGTGGCCATCACACATCCCTGTATGCCCTTGAGTGGTGACCTTGCCCGGTTGTGCAGACCACAGGTATCCCTGCCCTTAGTTTCTTTTCTCTTGAAACTATTTGTCAGTCAGCAAGACAGCCTTCACCTTCATGACAATGTCATTTATTTAAGGAAGAGACTTCACCAGAAGCTTTGAGCAATCCAAGCACACGGTGTCTACTGGATCAGCTTCATCTAGGTGCATGCTGATTCTTGCAGAAAACTCTAGCGACAGATTTACGAGCCAAGCCATGCTGACTCTTCTCCATTATTTTGGATGTCTCCATATGTCTACTAATTATCTTCTATATAGTCATTCAGACAAATGCCCCTTGAATGAAAATCAGCTTCAGGATTTCCTTGGCTTCTTCCAGGGAATTTTCTCAGAAGTGGGCATCGTGTGTCCCGCATCCTCTAACCTTGAGGCTAATTTAAGCAAAGCCAATTTAAGCAGTGGGTTATCCACTGCAGTTAATAGTTTGGCAATTTCATATCAGAGCTGCTCTAAAACTCCTGCGTGAGTGCCATCTGGTCCCGTTGGTCTGTTGTTATTCATTGTATTGGTTTGTTTTTTAAAAAGGCTTTTAATGTCACTTTAGTGACATTTCATCAGACTTCACAAACTAAGTTTTTCAGCACGGCAACTCCACTGAACTCCTAAATTGGAGCAAACACCAATGCAAACTCTTTGGTTTCCCTGCTACTGTTTTGACTTTTCATTTACACTTTGGTCATTTCTCAGTTACAGACAGCTCCTGCCCTGTCACCTTCTGTTTCTGACATGTTTGTAAATGTTCTTACTATTAGCTACATACCTTTAGGGTGCTGATACCAAGAACCTAGTGCTCTGTTATGCTTTTACATTCCTTCCCCAGATATTGTTTACTTCTTTGTACCTTCCTCTCCTTTCTGCAAGGTGTCTTTTTAATCCTAATTTTCTTTTCTATCTCTTTACCTGTGCCTACACTGAAAGTCTTTTTTTCAACACATAGTACTTCCCTCTCTGAAAGTTTACTATGTCTTTAAATATGTCCATGACATCTGCAAGTGTTTTCCTTTTTAAACTGCGCTGCTAATTTCAAAGAAGCTTTTTTGTTTGTACATTTTTGTCCTTTCTGAAGCTCTACACAGTGGCCTTTGTGGGTGTGCTTGTTCCTGTGAACTCGCTGAATTTGGCTGTGCTATGGTTAACATGCTAAAACACTTGGGTGATACTTGCAGCCACAGCAGTCCTCTTCTCACTGCTTAGGTCAACCAGGCACTGTGTTTTCTCAGATGTGTTTTCCTCCTAGCTGCTGTAACAAGCAGTTATTAATGGCATCTGCAAATACAATCTCCATCTCATGCTTTCTCATTACAGTTAGCCAGGCTGCAGAACATCACAGAGACCTCAAATCTTCTTCGTGTTCTGCCATTTCCTGTTTCTCATTAACTTTCCTATCTCTCAGCTAAGGTCACCAGCCTAGTCAGGTGGCTGAGAGCATCCCTCTGTTCAATATTCTTCCTTTTTTTGAGTGCAGTATTGAAAACTGCAGAGATTCTCTGATACCTATGTGCCACAGATGACTTTTTCACCTGGTTTGATTCCAACCTCTTTTTAAAGGCAGAGCAGCACAAGGCAGTCAGCAATTCATGTATCAGTTACTGCCTACAACTGTGCTGTCCCATGGCTCAGCTTATTGTCTTAGTCTTTGGCATGTCCATTGCATCAATATCCTCATTTAAAAGTCCACCCATTTTAATCTTTGGCCTCTTTCCCTTTTATATTTTGGACTTTCAGCTTTTATAGAAAAGCCAGCACATATCTCTTCCTGGCTTTGATGATCAAGGTTGTTTCTTTTCTTTTTTTTATTCATGATTGCTGCTTGCTCTCTCCTTCATTAAAGTAATCAGCTTCAGAGGCAAAATTTTTAAAAATTGTTGCTGTTGCTTTGTTATTTTGTTCCCAAATAGGGGTGTAATGGAGCACTGTATCTGGTCAGGAAAGATCTTCAAGTAAATCGAGAGAGCTACGCTGATGTTTGAAAAAAGCTGAAGAGCACTTTGCCAGTCCCTGATTCCTGCAGTGTTGTGCTGTTACTTACTAATTACTCGCACGCAATTGGTCACATCAAACAACAAATCAATCAAGGCAGCTTTTAAAAGGCTCATGCTCTATCCTCAAAAGCAACTACTAATGTAAAAGAGCTAACAAAGTATAGACATATCTCTGATGTCTGAGGTCCCACCAGCAAAGCCTAAAAAAACCTTCAGCTGCGTGACAGGGACACAAGCAGAGCCAGAGAGCTGATGGTTGGCAGGTCATCATCCTAAAGAGGAGTCACAGTGCTTACTCTGTCAGAAAATCTCCCAAGAGCCAGGTCACCAAAACATAAAAAGGATTAAACTTCGAAGAAGCCCCCGCTTAACACCGCAGACATGTTCACACGGCACTTGCTATCCTGCCAGATCTCATTGCCCTGGGATAAAAACATATTATTTACCCTTGCATGACAAAACCTACAGATTTTAACAGATTACTTTCAGTGCAGCAGCAGGAACTACTTTTGTGCACCATCTGTCGCGTCTCTGCCTGTGCGTCAGCCTGCTGCAAGCCATCATTAGCTCATTACCATTATTCACCTTTCAGCTAACAGCAGCAGCAGTGACCCTCTCACTGACCAGAGGCTCACTACGACAGGGGGCTGCATATAATGGCAACATTACAATGGCAGCCTCCTCATCTACCCCCCCCACCCCCACCCCCCCCGCACTGAAGACTGTGGAGAGTGCAGACCTTTGGTGGGGCAGTGTATTGCAGGTGTATAAGGCTCTTCAGATTATCTAGCTTGCATAGCCACACTTGACCAAGTTCAGCATGAGATGCAAAAGGCTCTGAGAAGTTCAGCTAGCACTCAGGGTGGCTGGACTGTGTGAGTGCTGCTGTGGTTATTCTGCTCCAGAGGTGCAGCACCAGCTAGCTCATAGCTGGCTTTGATGTGGCTGCAGTGCACCCAGCTGAGCACACATGTAGTCTCCAGGCAGCTGAGGCTTGGTAGTCATACACAAAGGAAAGATGAGAGGGAGTCTACAAACACAGCTGACAGTGGTCATGGCAGACCAATGGTCTACTTGTTGTCAAGCCTGGTTTTGGCAAAAGAGACTTTGCATAACTCGTGTAAAGGGTTAAGCCTACCTGGAGTCTTATCCTGACTGCTCCCTGGCAGTGGTCTGATCTGCCCCCAGGTGCCATGTTTAGCCCCCTCCAACTTTCTGCCAAGGACTGCTATAAAAGAGGGGGACATAGAATCATAGAATGGTTTAGGTTGGAAGGGACCTCAAAGATCATCCAGTTCCAACCCCCCGCCATAGGCAGAGACACCTCCCACTGGATCAGGGCACTTGTCTTCTCTCTCTCTGGTGCTGCCTAACTGACCAGCTCCTTGCTGTTCCGCTGCCAGACCACCACATGCTCTCCAGCCAACACATGGGGATAACAACAATTTCCTTTGGAACTCTTAACTGCATTTCATCATCAAAATCCTGCATCCTGTTTCCTCCAACATCAAATCATCCGTCCCAGCATTTGGACTCAACTCCCATTTCACAGGTTGTATTCTGATATTGTGTATTTTGTTCCCTTTTTCCCTTTTATCCTCTAATACCTCTCATTTTCCCTGCCCTGTATTTTTGGTTCCCTTTTCCCCGTTTTCTGTAACTCCCCTTACCTCCTATTTATTGTTAAAGTTTATATCTTTTTACTTCCAAATCGAATTGAGTATTTGTTGAGCCTTTTTGAGCTCAGAGGGGCTAGCCTAAACCCAAGACATCATGTTTGGATGTGGTGCTTGGGGACATAGCTTGGAATGTACCTTCCAGAGCAGGGGTATCAGTTGGATTTGGTGATCTTGAGGATCTTTTCCAATCTAAACGTTTCTGTGAGTCTATGTTTCCTATATATTCGCTGGGAGCAATTCCTCATTGTGAGGAGAGGTGTAAAGGATAGCACGTGAAAGGGTTTTTGCATTTGGTGTTGAATAAATTCGGTAAGAGATGAACCCCCTTGAGTTCTAGCCCATGCTCAGAGATCAGAAGGACTTATTTCTTAACAGGTGTGTCAATGATTGCTGTGACTATAGGTCAAACACCAGACATGTGGACAGTTTTTCTGCTGCAGGTCTGCCTACATTCAACAGAAGCAGTGGGGTGCACAAACAGTACAATTTATTCACATATGACACTTTACCTTGAGGGTAGTGGAACACTGGAACAGGTTGCCCAGGGAAGTAGCTGAGGCCCCATCCCTGGGGGTGAGACTCCTTAGGGCTCTGGGCAACCTGATCTAGAATCATAGAATCAGTCAGGGTTGGAAGGGACCACAAGGATCAGCCACTTCCAATCCCCCTGCCATGCCCAGGGACACCCTACCCTAGACCAGGCTGGACAGAGCCTCATCCAGCCTGGCTGCAAACACTTCCAGGCATGGGGCCCCAACAACCTCCCTGGGCAACACATTCCAGGCTCTCACCACTCTCATGCTGAAGAACTTCCTCCTCACATCCAATCTGAATCTCCCCACCTCCAGCTTTGCTCCATTGCCCCTAGTCCTGTCACTACCTGATAGCCTAAAAAGTCCCTCCCCAGCTTTTCTGTAGGCCCCCTTCAGATACTGGAAGGCCACAATAAGGTCACCTGGGAGCCTCCTCTTCTCCAGCCTGAACAGCCCCAACTCTTTCAGTCTATCCTCATAGCAGAGGTGCTGCAGCCTGAGTGCTGATCATCCTCGTGGCCCTTCTCTGGACACACTCCAGCATGTCCACATCCCTCTTGTAATAGGGGCTCCAAAACTGGACACAGTACTCCAGGTGAGGTCTCACCAGGGGGAGAATCACCTCCCTTGACCTGCTGGCCACACTTCTCCTGATGCAGCCCAGGATCTGGTTGTCTTTCTGGTCTGCAAGTGCATCTAGTTGAGGATGGCCCTGCTTACTGAAGAGAGAGTTGGAATAGATGACCTTTGAGGGTTCCTTCCAACCCAGACCATTTTATGATTCTGTGATAGGGGATTTTTTTAAGGTTGCCAGTGATAAATGCTCTAAACTGCAGAATAGTTCTGTAGCTCTAAAATCTGCTTGCAGTCACAAGCTTGATCTCCTGGGGAAGTGCTCAGAGCAGTTGAGGTTGCAAACCTTACCAAAAAGGCATCCCTTCTCCAGGAGGTGCAAGGAGGACAGACCCATCAAACTCTCTCTGCTGTTTGGTGTCAAACTCTCATCCCTCTTTTAGGTACAAAATCTGGATAAATCTCACCAGGGCGGAGCAGAGGGGGAGAATCACCTCCCTCGACCTGCTGGCCACACTTCTCCTGATGCAGCCCAGGATATGTGGAGGGACAGGCTGGACATTTGCCATCAGCACAGGAAGAATCAACTAAGGAACCTTCCAGAGTCCTTGGTAAACAGCAGTGGCTCCAGGCCTTTGGGCTGCCCTTTTCTGTGGTGAAATTCCAACCTGAAAGAGTGGCTATCCCAAATCCAGCTCCGAAGGGGTTTTTAAGGACAGGAAGGATTTAAATTCCCTTCCCAAACCACTCCTCTCCTAAGTGCCTTGTAATGAGACTCCCTCGCATCTTCATTTTTATTGCAGACATTTTACTGTCAGGCAGCTAATTTAAAGTCTTCCAGTTATTATTTCTCATCAGTTTTTAATTCAAGAGAAGAAGCTTACAGTCTGTTAAACACTTTACTCACTGCCTCACTGAGACTCTCATCTGATTTACTTACGAGTTTTGAAGACTTTATTATTGATTTTCCTTTGCCCTTTTATTATGTTACTCTAATACAACAGTAAAAGGATTAACTGTGATCAAGTGGCTAACACAATTAACATGCTAGCAGAGGAAAGAGAAGCCAGGACAGAAGAAGACAAAGAAGTTCTGGAGTCACCAAAGGAGCTGGTTGAGGCACCTCTATGTCATTTGCATTTACATTTGAACCTTCTATCAATGACAGGTGGAAGACAGCAAGAATCTCAGAATCTCAGTGCTGGGCCCAGTGCTGTTTAACATCTTTGTCAGTGATAAGGACAGAGGACTCGAGTGCACCCTCAGCAAGTTTGCAGATGACACCAAGCTGTGTGGCACAGTTGACTTGCTAGAGGGCAAGAATCCATCCAGAGGGCTCTGGACAGGCTGGAGAGGTGGGCCCAGGACAACCTCATGAAATTCAACAAGGCCAAGTGTAAGGTCCTGCACATGGGTCGGTGCAATCCCAAGCACAACTCCAGGCTGGATGGTGAATGGCAGAGAGCAGTCCTGAGGGAAAGGACCTGGGGGTCTGGGTGGATGAGAAGCTCAACATGAGCCTGCAGTGTGCACATGCAGCCCAGACAGCAACTGTGTGCTGGGCTGCATCAAGAGCAGTGTGGCCAGCAGGGCAAGGGAGGGGATTCTCCCCCTTTACTCTGCTTTCCTCAGACCCTGCCTGGAGTACTGTGTGCAGTTCTGGAGCCCCCAGCACAAGAAGGACATGGAACTGTTGGAGAGAGTCCAGAGGAGGGCCACGAAGATGATCAGAGGGCTGGAGCACCTCTGCTATGAGGACAGGCTGAGAGAGTTGAGGCTTTTCATCCTGCAGAAGAGAAGGCTTCAAGGAGACCTTATAGCAGCCTACCAGTATCTGAAGGGGACCTATGGGAGGGCTGGGGAGGGACTGTTCACAAGGTCTTGTAATGACAGGACNNNNCCCTCCGTGGATATGTTCAAGGCCAGGCTGGATGAGGCCTTGAGTGACCTGATCTAGTGGGAGGTGTCCCTGCCTATGGTGGGGGCTTGGAACTGGATGATCTTTGAGGTCCCTTCCAACCTAAACCATTCTATGAGTTTATGATTCTAAGACAAAACAAAAAAGATGAGAAAAGAGAAGCCAGGGATTGGCCAAATTTATTTTACTAAAATTAGTTATCAAAGCCTGGAAGGAAAAAAAAAAAGAAAACATTTTAAGATACAAAAAGCAGGAGGCTGTTTTTTAAAAACTAAAAATGTCTACACATTTTTAAATCTCAAAAAATTAAACCATGGCTATGGTTGTGGAGGGAGTGTAACCAAAAAGTTTCTTAATACCTGAGCGAGTCAATACTGCCAGCACCATGGGACAAGGTAGCCTCATGTTTACTCTATGTCTGGGGAGAGTTAGGCTAGTGGGCTGTTTCTTTATCTCTGAGACATCAATTTAACCATCTCCTGTTGCTTAGTGAAGTCCATTCCTATGCAGAGCCATGCACAGAGTGCACAGTCTCTCTGTAAATGAATTCCCAGTTATTTTTCTTCTTATTTTTTTCCATTAGAATTGCCCCAAACACCATACAGCTCTTGTTCTGTGCAGGCCATAGATAAAGGAAAAGAGACATCCCATTTGGGATAAAGGAGACAAACCTGGGGCAATTAAAATAGACACCTTCCTCCACCTGGGAGCTTAGCCACCTAATCCATACTAGCAAAGCTGGAATATGGGAAAATGTGTTGGCTTGAGCTAATTGGAGGATTTGAGTGAGAAATTAGACTATTGGCTGAGAGAGGTAAACACAGTGTGTTTTGCTGAGAAAGAAAAAAAAAATTGTTTTAAAGAACTGTTCTGAAAACAATCAGGTAGCAGATGGCTTTTGACTGTTCTGGCTGTGGCTGCTTCTCTTGCACGGTCCCCTTACCCTTTGTCTTGGTAGCTAATTCAGAGTAAAACTACTAACTCCTTCCTGTTACTAACCCCCCTGGCCAATCTGCTTCAGCTTATCTGCAGCATCAACAGGTGGTGAAATAAGACTGGGGAAGGGGGGAAAGGTGGTTGAGGGTGCTTGGTTACCCTCTCTTGGGGATTTTGGTCTCTGGGAGGGCTGTGGTGTCTGTATTACCTTTTCACCGTATATATCTGTAAATATCTGTTATACCTTGTAAATATTTGCTTGTATATTGTTAGCTGCTGTAAATATAAAGCTTCATTTATTAACTTCCAGTGTTTTTGAGTCCTAG